>SKCR01037544.1:0-392417 GCA_019454045.1 Zanthoxylum bungeanum
CATTATGTTCGGTTTAATATGCATGTTATGTGTTTCGAAATGTAATAGCTTGAAAGTATGATTAGTTTACATGCTTAGACTATATAAATGATTGTCTTGTGGTTGGAAGTGAATGAAAAATTTAATCAGAGAATATGATCGAGTAAGATTATGTTTGGAAATTATTGTGAGCCCGAGATTTGGGTTAATGATGTTGAATTAAATTGTGGATGTGTATGTTGGGAATAGAATTTGAATTTAAGTTGATGATTATGGATTGTATAATGGAAGTCCTTCAGATTGATTTTCTTTTGTATTTGGAAGATAAGTTTATCTTACAGGGGAAACTCCGTCCGTTTCAAGTCTCCATCTCACCCCTACCCTACCTAAGGGGACGGGTGTGACAGTCGCATCCATGAAAAGCTTAGATCGTAATCAATTTTGAGTCCGTATAAATGCTTCAATATGTCAGAAGTTAAAGAACTCTGTATTCATCTACAATATCCTCCGATACTAAAGGCGAACTCAGATGCAATTGTAGATACTGCAATTACAAGGACATCTCTTACCAAAAGTGTCAAAATTGGATATTAAGTCCCTAATCTATTAACCGCTGGATATTTGTATCGACTCCTTCGAGTAAATATCCAACTCATTTGATAAATCCATATTATCTATAATATCAGCAACCAGCTTAATGTATTGAGAGAAAGGGTCGTCAAACTCATCTCTTCAAGCCATACAAATCCACAAGTCCACTACCACTTCCACTCCACTGGCTTGGCCGACAATAGCTTTTCTTCCACTTCTACTTCCATTCGCACTTGGAATTAAGTGGCATCATAAAAAGTTTTTAAAAACCTAATCACCTTGTCAAGTGACCACTAAGACTACTAGTCCCATCCATACTTTTACATTCGTATTCATATTATTGTCCACAATAATTGCACTTGCATTTATCTCTTGTATCTTCCAATCTATTGAAATGCTTCCACACAAATGGCCTTGGAGGCATTAGTTTTCTTTGAGCCGATGGCCTCTTCCTCCTTTGATACGTGTGTGACTTCGATTGGTGCAACAATTTCATCTTCATTATCCTCTAGAATATCGAATTCCATGTCACGAACTCTTGAAGCATTGAGTACAGACATCTGAAATCATAAATAAAATATTTATCAGTTTTATTGTCCGGACGAATGTTTAAAAAAAATTACACAATAAAATATTAGAATTTTACGTGCATCCGGACGAAACAATCATCCGAACGTCCGTATTGGAAAATCATTATATATTTATATATGGATTTCAATAAACAAAATGCAAACAAGTTTATATAATTATCTAGCAGCACAAAAATTCTATGGATCACCATTGCACCATTCAAACATTTATCTTTATTGTGAAAACGATCTCAAAGATTACAATTATAATTATTGCAGTGTTATTTTATATTATTAGTATTATCTCTTTCTATTTTAATTTGATATATTATATATATAAATATCTCTATCGTTATAAATACAATAAAATGAATTTAAAAATTTCTTTCATTATCAAACATGATATCAGATATTAGATTCGATTTTTTCTAATTTTATTCTCTCTATTTCTCATCGTCGGCTACCACATGCCATTTTGTCTCTGGCGCACACCACCACAACTTAATCCCAACGTTACCTTCCAAGATCATCAAAAGACAACACTTGAAAGTCCAAACCATCCATCTATTTTTTTGTTACATTTCCTTAATTTCGGGCTTCTAGAGAAAACCACCATCAGCTACACCAACTTCGCCGGCCACTATTGGAAACCTATCGTCTGTTTTAGTCTTCTTGTCAAAGGAACAAGTAAGAGGAAACGACCAGATTCGAACGGAGTCCGTAACTTTTAGGTAAGTAACACAAATATAATAAAATTAAAAAAACAGTCAAATGGTCAAAAAGTTAAATTGAATTTAAAAACATGCCCCATAAATTGTTAAAACATAAAAAAAAAAAATAAGATCATATATTAAATATTAAAAACATTCTTACCGTTTAATGTGAACATTTGTCGTGAATAAATAATCAAAATTCAAAATAATAATCCGATTACGTAATACATCACCCAATAAATTCATAGTCTGATAATTTTAAATACAAGTCAAATACCTCTGAGAATGTACCAATATCAATTTGTGAAGAGAGTCCACTCGACATGATCCAAAGTTCTCGAGGAATCAACTGCACCTCTCACTTTCCAAGTTACTCCAAGTCATACATGGATGAGGTACGTAAACCACACACTTAGTAGAGATTAAATAACTCACCTTAATTGATTTTACAAAAATCTTGCGGGGTTAGTAGAATATAATAATATATATGTCCAAATAAACAATGTTGATGATGTGTGTTTATGAAAAGTTCCTCACAATTTGTACACACACGTGTGTGTATGTGTGTGTATGCATGCATCATTAATATAATGAATTATTTTTAATAAAATCACGCGAATGAAATGTCACACGGGGCTGCATAAACAAGTGTCGCAACAGGACCACATAAACAAGAGCCATAATGAGGCAACAATAAAAAAGTGCTACAACGGGGCAATAATTAATAACAAACCCTGCACATATAAGACTTACACTTAGGGACACGTCATCATTATCCAAATAGATTCGAGGCCATGTAACAATTGCCACCACAGGGCAACTGATGTCTATAACGTGTGCCACAACTAGACTACACTCAAGCAAATGCCACAACAAGGCAATATAATATCCATGATATGTGCCACAACATTGCTCCACATATACAAATTTTAAATATATCCAATTTTAATTTTTACTACTAATCCAGGTCCGTTTCATTTTAAATTTGTACTATCATGCAATTATTTATAAAAACAAAACAAATAAACTCATAATGATCTCGTCGTGCTGCCCGGCGCACCACCTCACATTCTATAAAAATATGGCTAATATTAAAACTCATTTTATATTATTTTTATATGCACAACATAATGATATAAATAAATAAATTACAACCGTAATTAAGGTGTGAAATCGAATATATGTCTCAACCCGACATTTGAAATGTGAAACAATCTCACTACAATGCTCAACGTATCTAATTTATTCCATTGATTACTCTGTTACAAACTCTCATCCGGCACATCGGCATGCCTTACTAGATACGTGGATCCCACTGACCGGTGACAACTAAATGGCCACTCAAAAGTAACATCTTGAAACCTGAGATGTAAAATATCCAATTAAATATCGCATATAATTCTAACAAAAATTCAGCATGGTTCTATTTAAAATATGGACTATCAATTTACAACACAATACCATAAAAATGCCCATCTGGAGCCTACATTATCCATCAATAATAACACTTCATATCCAACTCCACAATTCAACAATTAATACAAATAAATTACTCAAATTCTTCAAATCAATACGCATAAAAACTCAATATAAACTTAAATACAAGAAAAGTCAAAGTTTGAATTCATTATTGCATGACTCATTTTACTCAATATACCGGAAGCCTCGGGATCAGGATATGCCAGAACACGATCACATATTACAAACTATTTTGTTGAGCGTGATATGAGTGTCATTCTAATCTGAGACTAGCTCTACACGTTCTCGAGGAACATGTGCTCACTTTAAGAATTGGATAGGTACCCAGAGATGTTCAACAGTTGATATGTATAATAAAACGCTCTTATCTGTAAGGGCAACGAGCTGGTGCATTAAGTTCATCGATCCAATGGTCGGAATTTGATTTCCAACTAAAAGTTCGAATTACCCCCACTTTTACAAAGGAAGTTTTACAAACGGTGTCAGATCAATATGTGATCAGTGGCATCGGAAAGGTCTTAGCCAAAAAAAAAACTTACTCTCTGAAGGTGTCAAAAAATAGTGGCTGGAAGGCGGTGAACATAACAGTTTACTCTGTTTTTCTCTGGCAAGGCTCCGGCACCGTCGGAAAGGCGACACCGAGGGCTACAAGGTGATCTAGCGCATGTCGACCAATAGACGACAGTGGCACGATAGCAATGTAAAACAACGACACCTTATGAGAAAATGAGAGAAATGGAACATGTTTGATAGATAGATATATATATATAAATAAATATATTTAAAATTTTATTCCAATATTATAAATATATCAAGGTTAAAGTGTGAGACTATGTCTCTTGCTATCCTATTAAATTTTAACTACCCATTAACCTTATCATCCATATCTTTTTGTTACCCACTAGCACACTAACTCATTCTCATTTTCTATAAATTGAAACTAAACCTATTCAATTCCTTTATTTTGTGTGTGGCTGTGAACAATTAAGAGTGATCAGTAAATTGAATTTTCAGAGACCAGTACACAGTTAGAGAGAGAAACAGACACGTAGAGAGAGAAAATGAACCAGTTTAGAGAGAGAAAGAGTGGGCAGGAGAGAGAAATAGGGATTTCGACGTCTTCTGGTCACCTTTTCCGGCAAGTGACCACAACAAGAGAATCTTTTCGCCGAGACAAATCTAAGGCCGTCGGACCGCCGTCGTGAATCTGCCGCACTCGCCTTAACGCGCTCCCACGCGCCGCCTCGTCGTTGGTTCACGAGCCCCACGCGCCGCCGTGCGTGATCGACACCTCCCGTATCAGAATCTTCCCATCGTCGAGATACGTGAGTTAGGCACTTCGTTTGCCAAATTCGGACCTTCGGTTGTCATAAAACGAGCCTAGAACGAGAGTTAACGTTGTCCGATTGTTCGTCGGTGATCGTCGAGTATCCGCCATTACCACCACTGTCGTTGTGATCCTCGTGACGTATACTATCTGTGGACCACCTTGTTCTGAAATTCAAAAGTCGTTGGAGCTCGGTACGTTATATTTTACATTTTAGGGGTGTAATTATAATATTTTGAGAATTGTGGACTTATCGTAATTTGGCATGTTTAGGTAGCTAAATGAGTGAATTCTGATTTTTTATGAGTAATATGAGATAATTGGAAGTTTTGGGACTAAATTGATAATATTGGAGAGTATTGGGGTTAAATTGGAAAGTTTAGGGGTAAAATCATAATTTTAGTAAAAAATATGGACCTGATCATAATTTTACACTTTTTCTAGATTTTAGCGAGGACATATAGATATAGAAAATTTGCGTGGATTGAGGTAAGTACAAAGCATGATGATTCTCTTAACATAAATATTTATTGATTGATGTTTGATATGTGAGTTACGTAATATGATATTGATATATATTTTATATATATATGTTGGAAAATTGACTGAGTAATTGTAGCATGAGAACATAAATTGTATATAACTTTGAGTATAAATTATATGCTTGTAATATGAACCGAAGTATTTGAGTTTGTGATTTTGAGATGAGTTGATGAATGAAATGAGATGAGATGTGTTGTATTGGATGCTGTGTGAGATTATTGTTACGCTGCCGGCCGATTTAGTATGATAATGGTCGGATATGAGAGATTATGCGAGATTATGCGAGATTAGCAGAGGCGTGTGGTTCAATCCCCCTCTTGCACATTTATGCGGGATTATATGGTGGGAAACCTTGGGGGTAAGAGAGGGACTCTCCCAATGGTTTCAATCCATTATTATACCGAATCCGGATAACAAACCTTGTTTGATTGAGATAGGTTGTTGTGAGTATGTTTTGCCTGAGTTAACTGTCATATATATTAACTGTTATTTTCATATATTCACTATCATATATATATTTTGTTGGTGAGGTCATGTTGAGAGTATGGGTGTTTTTACTTACTGAGCTCTTTAAGCTCACCTCCCAATTTCTCAAACATCCCAGGTAGTTCGCCAGCGCATCAGTAGCAGTATCAGTACCAGGATTTGGCTCGTTTGCCACAGTCGTCAGTCGAGTTGGTCCAGACATTTCTTTCGGCTTTGAGATAGGACATTTAGGATGAATTTCATGTTTTCATACATTTATTGTGGTGTAAACACTTATTGGGATTTATTTGGATTGTATTTTATGGGATATTATATTTCTTGCGAACTTTTGGTTCAATTGCATGACATATAGATGCTCGAGCTGAAGTGCTTCGCGGACCCCTTTCTAGGGTTAGGCCTGCTATAGGGAGGGGGTTGTGACAAATTTTGGTATCAGAGCGTAGGTTATAGATTATGTAGACACCTTGCATTAGATGAGAGTATTGAATAATAGTTTTGTGTTTGTAGGAAAATGTCTAGACGTGGCCGTAGTACTGATACTCAACGTGGGAGAGGGAGAGCTCGATGATTCGCAGAGTGTCGGAGCTTAATATTGAGAGACATCAGACTCAGCCTGTAGATCATGAACCGGATGTAGCTTCATCTGGTGTCCCACCTATTTTTGAGGTTGGCGAAGGTTCTCGACGCATACCTCCAGTAGTTTCCACAGCTGATCCCCTTGCTGCTGAGAAATGGAAGAATGATATTAAGCATTTATTCAGTGTGTTAGAATTGACAGATCATGAGAAGGTGAGGTTTGCTGTCTTTATGATGATAGGTGAGGCGGAGACCTGATGGAAGCACACTAAGACTATACTGACAGATAGACTGAGAGCACCGGATTATTGGAGAGCTGATGTACCTAGAAGACCTCAATATATCACCTGGGATATGTTTCGAGGAAACCTTCAATGAGATATACTTCTCTTATGCTTATCGTAGTGAGCAGCGTCGTCGGTTTGAGCATATGGTTCATGGACCATCAGAGACAGTAATAGAGTATGAGATGCAGATGATTTCTCTATCCCGGTACTACCCAGAGTTAATTCGGCGAGAAGAAGATAAATGTGAGAAGTTCAAGGGTGGACTGGGACATGAGATTAGGTCACAGATCTCGATTTTAGGGAAGCTGCCATATATGGTACTAGTTGACAGAGCTATGATTGCAGAGAGTGACATCAGGGTCGAGAGGGAGAACAGAACAACCTTCTGAGACATCAGGAAGATGGGGCGAGATGAGATTTCTGATGGGAGACGGAGTAGACCTAATATTAGACAATATTCTCCGCAGCCGAGACACAGTGGAGTACCACCCAGAGGCACACAGAGTGCACCTCCTAGAGGACAGTTCCGTGGGGGTCGGACTGAACAGGTCTATAGTATAGGCACAATACCATCTGTTGATCAGAGTGCAGCGAGTGTAGCATCTCGACCGACTAGCACACATCGATGCTATAATTGTGGTCATGAGGGACATATCAACACACAATGCAACAGGGAAAATAGATGTTATGAATGTCAGCATGTTGGACATTTAACCAGAGATTGTACCGCTGGTGATGGATCTCGAGGAGTTGATCAACCAGCAGGAGGAGCAGTGACAGCAGGACGTGGTAGAGGGACCAATTCTGGTAGTAGTCGTGGGCGAGGCTCGGGTTTTCCACAGGGCAGAGGCAGAGGGACTCCGAGTGGAGCATATGGTGGTAGAGGACAGACATCTCAGACATATAGTGCACCTGATGCTGACAGGGGACGAGTTTTCGCCATGACAGAGCATGAGGTACATGATGGTGGTGATGTTATATCTGGTATAGTTCGAGTATCAGGTACACTTGTCCGAGCTCTTTTTGATACGGGTTCTACACATTCTTTTATTGCCACTGCTTGTATTCATTGTTTGGGTAGTGTAGCGGAGTCCAACAAGATTCCTTTGATCGTGAGTCTTCATTCGGGGAAGGAAATCAGGATAGATGCAGTATACAGAGGATTGAGTGTGGAGATTGATGGGAGACAACTCCCGGTGGTACTTTACCCGTTAGAGATGGAGGACTTCGTTCTGATTTTAGGGATGGATTGGCTGACAGCTCATGGAGCTATTATCGATTGTAGCGGCAAGGAAGTGAGGTTTAAGTCAGATGACATGAGATTCAAGGTAGTCAGTGATAGTAGTCGGGTTATGGCACCTATCATTTCTGCTATGTCGGCTTGTAGAATGATCAGACAGTGGTGTAAAGGCTTTTTAGCGAGTATTGCTACAGTGGAGGAAGGTAGATCGATGTAGATAGTGGATATTCCAATTGTGAGGGAGTACTATGACGTGTTTCCTGATGAGTTACCTGGATTGCCTCCACGTAGAGATTTAGAGTTCACTATAGATCTGATGTCTGGCACCGCCCCTGGTCGATAACTCCATACCGTATGGCCCCAGCAGAAATGAAGGAGTTGAAAGAACAGTTGCAAGAGCTGTTAGATCGAGGATTTATTAGGCCTAATGTTTCACCTTGGGGAGCACCAGTATTGTTTGTGAAAAAGAAAGATGGGACTTTAAGATTGTGTATCGATTATCGTCAGCTCAATAAGGTACGATTAAGAATCGGTACATGTTGCCCGTTCGTATCGACGACTTATTTGATCAACTTCAGGAGCCTCGGTGTTTTCAAAAATCGATCTTCGATCGGGATATCATCAGATGAGGATTCGAGATGTGGATATTTTAAAGACTGCATTCCGCACTAGATACGGACATTATGAATTCTTAGTGATGCCATTCGGACTTACTAATGCACCTGCATCATTCATTGGTTTGATGAATAGAGTATTTCAGCCGTACTTGGATAAGTTTGTTGTGGTTTTCATTGATGACATTCTATATATTCGCCATCTAGGATCGATCACGAGCAGCACTTTCGATTGGTATTTGATATTTTGAGGAGGGAGCAGTTGTATGCCAGTTCTCTAATGCGAGTTTTGGCTGAACATAGTAGTATTTCTGGGCCACATCATCTCAGGAGAGGGTATTTTTGTAGATCCGCAGAAGGTCGAAGCAGTTCTAAAATGGGAAAGACCAAGGACAGCGACAGAGATCCGGGGCTTATTGGGATTGGCAGGCTATTATCGTCGTTTTATTCAGGATTTCTCTATTATTGGCCGCCCCGATGACACAGCTGACGAGAAAGGAAGTACCATTTGTGTGGACTGACGCTTGTGAAATGAGCTTCCAAATTTTGAAGGAGAAATTGACTACTGCACCAGTACTCACTCTACCGTATGGACTTGATGGATATGTGGTTTATACAGATGCATCACATCAGAGATTAGGATGTGTACTGATGTAGCATGAGAGAGTGATTGCGTATGCCTCGAGACAATTAAAGACCCATGAGAAGAATTATCCCACCCACGATATGGAGTTAGCATCGATTGTACATGCTCTTAAGATTTGGAGGCATTATCTATATATTGCAAAGTGCGAGATTTATACCAACCACAAGAGCCTGAAATATCTTCCCACTCATAGAGAGTTGAATTTGAGGCAGAGACGTTGGATGGAGTTCCTCAGTGACTATGATTATACTATTAATTACCATCCAGGGAAGGCCAATGTAGTTGCTGACGCACTCAGTAGGAAGAACGTGGGTAAACTACTGCAATTTCTGATAGCTAAACAGAGGATGTTTGAGGAGATAGCGACATTACATTTGACCTTTGAGGTATCTGACAGATGATGACTTCTTGCTCATATAAAAATTCGGCCTACACTGCTAGATAGACTCAAAACAGCACAAGACGAGGATGAACAATGCAAGAAATGGAAAGCAGAAGCTGCATGGGGAGAGATTAGTACTTTCAGACTGAGTTCAGAAAATGTATTATTTTTTTATGACAGAGTTGTGGTACCGTCTACCGGAGCACTTAAGCATGAGATTTGGATGAAGCTCATGATGCCCCATATAACATGCATCTTGAGAGTACCAAGATGTATCAGAATCTGAAGAAAACTTACTGGTGGTCGGGAATGAAGAGAGAGATTGCAGAGTTTGTATCTCATTGTCTGGTTTGTCAGCAGGTCAAGGCATAACATCATCAGCATCCAGCTAGACTACTCCAGCCTCTACCTATACCTGAGTGGCCATGGGAAAATATTGCGATGGATTTTGTAGTAGGGCTACCGAGGACACAGAAAGGCTACGATGCAATTTGGGTTATAGTAGACCGATTGTCTAAGTCTGCTCATTTATTCAGACATTAGAGGACCTACTGAGATCATGTGTATTGACTTTTGCTGGAGGATTGGATGGTCATTTACATCTGATAGAGTTTTCTTACAACAACAGCTTTCAGGCGAGTATCGGTATGGCTCAATTTGAGGCATTGTATGAGAGGAAGTGCATGACTCCTATTTGTTGGGGCGAGGTTGGAGATAGACAGATTCATGGTTCAGACTTGGTAGATATGACATCTGAGAGGATCAGACTTATCCGAGCTAGACTGTTGGAGGTGCAGAGCCGACAGAAGAGTTATGCTGATAAAAGAAGAAAGGACCTTGAGTTCCAAGTGGGGGATAACGTCTTCTTGAAAGTCTCCCATTGGAAGGGAGTATTGAGATTCGGCTGGAAATGAAAGTTAGCACCACGCTATATTGGTCCTTACGAGATATTGGAGAGAATGGGCAAAGTGGCATATCGCCTGGCATTACCACCGGAGTTAGAGAGGATTCACAATGTGTTTCATGTGTCAGTGCTGAAGAAGTATTGAGAATTTCAAAGACTAAGTATCTTGCTATCCTATTTAAATTTTAACTACCCATTAACCTTGTCATCCATATCTTTTTGTTACCCACTAGCACACTAACTCCTTCTTATTTTCTATAAATTGAAACTAAACCTATTCAATTCCTTTATTTTGTGTGTGGCTATGAACAATTAAGAGTGATCAGTAATTGAATTTTCAGAGACCAGTACACAGTTAGAGAGAGAAACAGACGCGTAGAGAGAGAAAATGAAACCAGCTTAGAGAGAGAAAGAGTGGGTAGGAGAGAGAATCAGAGATTTCGACGTCTTTCGGTCACCTTTTCCGGCAAGTGACCACACCAGGAGAATATTATCGCCGAGATGAATCCAACGCCGCCGGACCGCCACCGTGAATCTGCCGCACGCTCCTTAACGCGCTCCCACGCGCCGCCGTGCGTGATCGACACCTCCTTGACCAGAATCTTCCCCTCGTCGAGATACGCGGGTTAGGCACTTCGTTTGCCCAATTCGGACCTTCGGTTGTCGTAAAACGAGCCTAGAACGAGAGTTAACGTTGTCCGATTGTTCGTCGGTGATCGTCGAGTATCCGACATTACCACCACTGCCGTTGTGATTCTCGTGACATATATTGTCTGTGGACCACCTCGTTCTGAAATTCAAAAGTCGTTGGAGCTCGGTACGTTATATTTTATAGTTTTAGGGGTGTAATATTATAATATTTTGAGAATTTTGGACTTATTCGTAATTTGGCATGTTTAGGGACCTAAATGAATGAATTCTGATTTTTAGTGAGTAATATGAGATAATTGGAAGTTTTGGGACTAAATTGATAATATTGGAGAGTGTTTGGGTTAAATTGCAAATTTGGAAAGTTTAGGGATAAAATCGTAATTTTAGTAAAATATAGGGACCTGATCGTAATTTTACAATTTTTCCAGATTTTAGCGAGACAGATAGATATATAAAGTTTTGTGTGGATTGATGTAAGTACAAAGCATGATGATTCTTTTAACATAAATGTTTGTTGCTTGATGTTTGATATGTGAGTTACGTATATGATATTGATATATATTTATATATGTATGTTGGAAAATTGACTGAGTAATTGATAGCATGAGAACATAAATTGTGAATATAACTTTGAGTATAAATTATATGCTTGTAATATGAATCGAATATTTGAGTATTATGTGATTTTGAGATGAGTTGATGAATGAAATGAGATGATATGTGTTGTATTGGATGCGTGTGAGATTGTTGTTACGCTGCCGGATTTAGTAGATATGGTCGGATATGAGAGATTATGCGAGATTATGCGAGATTAGCAGAGGCGTGTGGTTCAATCCCCCTCTTGCACATTTATGCAGGATTATATGGTGGGAAACCTTGGGGTAAGAGAGTGTCTCTCCCAATGGTTTCAATCCATTATTATAACCGAATCCGGATAGCAAACCTTATTTGATTGAGATATGTTGTTGTGAGTATGTTTTGCCTGAGTTAACTGTCATATATATTAACTGTTATTTTCATATATTCACAATCATCTATATATTTTGTTGTGAGGTCATGTTGACAATATGAGTGTTTTTACTTACTGAGCTCTTTAAGCTCACCCCCCCAATTTCTCAAACATCCCAGGTAGTTCGCCAGCGCATCAGTAGCGGTATCAGTACCAGGATTTGACTCGTTTGCCACAGTCGTCAGTCGGGTTGGTCCATACATTTATTTTGGCTTTGAGATTTGACATTTAGGATGACTTTCATATTTTCAGACATTTATTGTGGTGTAAACACTTTTTGGGATTTATTTGTATTGCATTTTATGGGATATTATATTTCTTGCAAACTTTTGGTTCAATTGCATGACATATAGGTGCTCGAGCTTAAGTGTTTCGCGGACCCCTCTCTAGGGTTGGGCCCGCTCTAGGGAGGGGGTCGTGACATAAGATCGAGTGAAACAAGCATAGATGCGATAAAATAAAGAAACCCAAACTAGCATAAATTTAATATTGAAGACAAAGCTGCAGGTGAGAATAAATAAATTGTTGTGAGTTTGTTGGCGAAGCAGCATTCAAGGCATGTAGGTTTGGTGATGCTTTTATGAACAAGGGGTAGAATAGGTTTATAAATATATAGACAAACTTAATTTAAGATTAAACTTGGAGAATTTTAGAAAATTAATAATATTCGTACAATTCATTAGGAACTTATCCTTATTAGGATTTTGTAACGGAGGAAATGACTTTTTAATAATTTTTTATTTTTATTTTTATTATCATAATCTTATTTTTATGTAATTATTAAGTGTATTTTTTAATTATGAAATTTCATATTGACTTTAAATATATAAATATTAAATTTTTAATTAAACTTAGAGTATGAGTATATCGTGGGCTCGCCCCTGCATAATCTTCTTTTGTCCAAGCCATCTATATATAAAAAACACAAAAGAATAATGTTAGTTGTACTCCTAACACTCCCTGAGCACCGAATTTTTATTTTTATTTTTTAATATTGAAAATGGAAAAGTCAAAAAGGAATATAGTTATTTTACCGAGCACTAAAAGATAAAAATTCGGTGTTAAAGGAGTGCTAAGAGAATACAATTGCATTATTGATCACAAAATATACCACACTCAAAAGTCTCAAACCTTACCACTAAGTCATATAAGTAAGGACATTGAGTTATTTTCCATAAGAGTAAAACTCTACACTAACTTCTTCTTTTCTTTCTTTACGCTCTAAGCATCTTCTCTTCTCCTAGAAAGAACCAGCAGAAAATTGGACTACACTAGAGTCGATGTATGTACATCCATCCAATAGAATCATGACACGAATCATTAGATAGGTGTAATTACACTCAGTGTATGAAAGACTCTTCATGAGGTCATGAAATCTGCAGGAAACAGTTGAGCAGCAAACCTCTTCCTGTTTTCAATCTCAATGCTTCCGTAGCCACTACTCTCAGGGCAAAAATCAGGTTCAGTGGATCCTAATTCACAATAAGGAAGGCCAAGACTGAGGGACACTCCATTATTTCCACGAAATGTTGGTGCAGCAAGCTGATGATGATCATGATTAAACCTTTCGAGATCGGACGGTCCAACGAGATTGAAGCTGGTTTGCTGTTGGAGAGTTGCTCCCATGGGAGATGTTGATATTATTGAGTTTGAAAATTCTGTGGATTTTTCTGCTTTATAAGCTTGAAGGGCTTTTATTTGTTCTAATTGATGAGTCGAATCCTTGCTCTCAGAACCATTTCCTTCTTTCTCCTTTACTTCCTCCAAGTACATTTCTTCAACCATCGGCTTCCATAGACGAACTCGAGCATTTATAAACCAATTTGATACCTGCATGCATTCACTTGATTTTTCAGTTTTTGATGACAGAGTTAGGATTCTCTCTTGATATATGAGCTCTGTCATACTTTGACAATTTTTTTTTTTTTTGGTACAGAAAGATATGTACAACAAATCAAATGAATAATGATAGTTGTACTTCCTGGATATTCTCTCAGCTTTGAAAATTTATTTTTTAGTGCCCAAAATGACAATAACTGGATTATTCGGGGAATAAAACTAATATTATTGAAAAACAATAAAATAATAACTCGTTTAAAAAAAAAAACACACATCATGATTATATTGGTTGGTTGTACGTACAATGCAGTTACATAAGAAATTGTCATGACTAATGTATCACTATTCTACTATTTTTTATGTTAACCACCTATCACTGCTGAGGAAATTATCCAATAAAGTTTGGATAATCCTTTTAACTCTTAAATTAAATTTTAGATTAAATTAAATTCATAGATTTCAATATGATATCAGAGTCAATTTCATACACTAATTAGTCCATATTACCTACAGACATGAAACCGGCCAGACAAAATACTAGCCTCCATATAATGAGGGATGCTCAAGATATTATCCAATAATATAATACTTGGATAACTCTTAACTCTTACTATAACTTTTGGATTGAAATTAGACCATAAATTTCAATAATCGCAAGTTCGTTTTTTGCTAAAATCAGAAGAGATTCCTGGCGCCTAAAGTATAATGGAAAAACTAACATAAAGTGAGCAAAGGTGTTCTTACCTGGCTCCTGGTAAGCCCTGTTTGTTTTGCAAGGTGCTGTTTGTCTGAATCTTTAGGATACCTGAATCCAAAAAAGGAAAAAAGAGAGAGAGAAATTTTATAGATAAGCTAAAGAAAGTGTGGTTAACGATCTTCACTTTCTTTTTTTCCTCTCATTGTCTCCCATTAGTATTGTCATTTAGTGACATACGGCATACACAAAAACATAGTTGATTAAGATTGAGTTATATGTCACATGTCAATAAATAACAACACTGAAGAAAGACACGGAGATGAAAAATGAGAGGATTCTAATTCAGAAAGTAAATATTTGTAGAGCTCAAAGAGAAACTAGAGCTTACGGGTGAAGGAAATGCTCGAAGAGCCAAGCACGGAGGATGGTAACAGCTCGTTCAGGCAATCCCCTCTGGGCTCTCCAAGAATGATGTTGCATCATTCCCAGCTGCTGAACAAACCTCAGTTTCGAGCTCCCAATAATTTTTGCACCCAAACAATCGTCTTCGCCCAATTTCTTGCTTGTTGCTTTAAGTTGTGCGGAGATTGCATCTTTGAGACACCGAAACTGCTTTGAGATTGTCCGCAAAGCGACTGCAGTATATGATTTTGCTGATCCGAAACCTGCTGCCTGCTCGAATGCTGTGACTACTGATTGCATTTGATGGTGATATTGCTTGTACCGTTGCTCAACCTACAAATAGTGGATCACAATATGATACAATGATCAGTAGGGACATCATAAACAATATCAATACATTTACAGGTGAGCAAAACAGGATACCCTGACTTGTTTAGGGGGAACCGGTACATATCCTGAAAAATTCGGTTCCTAAACTTTTAGAATTATAACCTACCCTATTTAACAGGGTACCTTA
The DNA here is from genome assembly GCA_019454045.1 of Zanthoxylum bungeanum. Lineage (NCBI taxonomy): Eukaryota > Viridiplantae > Streptophyta > Magnoliopsida > Sapindales > Rutaceae > Zanthoxylum > Zanthoxylum bungeanum. The sequence goes on from SKCR01037544.1 coordinate 15,452, forward strand.
CCCATCGGTTCCAGTTCAGTTCCTATTCAGTTTCAGGGTATCCTATTTTGGATCCAATACATTAATACTGAAAAAAATTCAATGATTTCTTTGTACTTTCATTGCAGTGTTATTTTATTATATTTGATTGTTGTTAGAAGTGTTAAATATATATGAATGAGATATTTTGATCACTAAAAACGTGTAATACAATACTTTTAAGAATAGTATTTGTGAATTTAAGCTACACAGTGTTATAAGAATTTTAATTAAAATTTTGTATAACGTTTATTTCAAGCGACAAAGTGGAAAGACAATGTTTATTGGAAACATACTAAAGTCAATATTCATAAAATGTTATAAAGGTTTTGAATATGTTTTTGTATTTCAATTGTTGGTCTTTGAATTATGAATGTTAGATGTATAACCTGAAACAATATTCATGAATATGTTTGTGTTTACTCTAAAAAGTGTGGGTTCTGTAAAAAAAAAACTTGCTTCAAAGTATGAGAATCTTGGCACAAGTTTTAAGAAAATAAATATGTCTTGATCGACAAGGAGAATCATTTAAATGAAAAATTCGATTCTAAAATCGATTCTAATTTTCTGTTTTATAGGTAGGTTCCAGTTCTTCTAAGTGTAAAACCAAAACCGATATCTAGTTTTTGTTTCACATTTTCATAACCAGAACCTACCCAAAAATAGTCGTTTCTAGTTCTGGAACCTAATTTTCGGTTCAATTCCAAGCGGTTTTGTGTCTACCTGGAACTGTCACATGTGTTTTAATAACAATACATGATTAATATTCAATTACATTTAAATTATTATCCAAAAATTAATTATTGTATTTAAAAAAAAAAAAAAAAAAAACTATGTACAAATTAAACTTAGGACAACACCGAATCCAAATCCCTAATTAACATGCAACTAACTTCACTGCAAAAATCAATAAGGTCAGGACAAAAAGAACACTTTAAGACACTTTTTTAGTTTCATTTTTCACCTAATTGGTTCCATTAATGTTCAAGGTAAATCTCACAATTTAAAGTTGACTCTAAAGGAGGTCTAATATGCTAATTATTCACAGCTTTTCTGAAATTTTTCATCACACTTCTGTGTAAAAGTTGCATTAAAACATGAAGAAAATAAGCTAAGCAAATTAAATGTAAAGATTTGGATTCAGTATTGAATAATATTTTATACTAAATTTTTTTATAAATTATAATTAATAATTTATATGTAAATGAATCTTAAACATCCAATATTATTAAAGCACCTGAGGTAGAAAATTATAAAAAAACTTAGTTACAATTAACTCATTAACACTGTATCCAAATTCTAGATGTACATACCTCATCAAGCATGTTAACAAGTTTTGCCTTCTTAATCTGAAGCTCTTGCCTCTGTGCTGTTGTTAACTCGAGAGGACTTTTTCCATTCTGTTCTTGATGATGATCAACTGCAGCCATTTTTGGTTCTCGATTCAGTTTCATCTTTTCTTTAAATTCATCTTCAACAACTTTAACAACTTCATCAAGAAGCTCCTGCGCCGGCCTCAAGTACTTATATGGCCCCAGAGTCACACTTTGCATACTCGAAATTCCACTTGACACAACAGAAACCGAAGATGGAGCAGAATTACCAGCAGCTGCTGCTGCTAAAGAGGCCATATGGGTATCACTTGAGCTCCATAAGAGGTGTTGCGGCGGCGGCGGCGGCGCTTGGGATAAGTTTACAGGGTTTAAGAGGAGCGTGTTGTTGTTGGGTATGTAGTTTGGGTTCATGAGATAAATCGTTTGCATACCGCCATCACCAGCTTGGACTTCTGAGTTTACATGAAAGTAAGTTGCCATAGTTTCTTTTTTTCTTTTTTTTTAAAAAAAAAAAAAAACAAATGAACTCTTCTATAGCCGAAGCATCAAAACAAAGCAAGATCAAACATCCCAACTAGAATAGCACCTAAATTCAAACCTAATCATATGTTAACCAGACCCAAGTAAGTTGCCATAGTTGATTAATATCAAAGCCGAATCTTTGAAATTGCTGAGCAAAGATCTGATCTATGGTTTCAACTTTCAAGCTTTAATTGCAACACCCAGTAGCCTGAAAATTAAAAGGAAAAGGAAATTGATGGTATAGCCTTAAGATCTTCCATATAAATTTAGTAGAAACGGGTGCAAGTACAGTTACCATACATGTGAAGTTATGGGAAATTCACACGAGGAAGAAATCTTTTTGGAGTTTGGAGTTTGTTGCTGCAGCAGCAGATCTTGTCAGTTGTCAGAGCTGATTTCTGCTGCCATATTCTTCAAAAGTAAAAATGATAATATATGAAAGAGAGAGAAGATATAGGGCTGAGGTTAAATTAAGAAGAGTACAAAAGTGATAAGAGTGTTCTTTCTTTATCTCTCTTTTTTATGAATTATTCATTTGTAAAATGAATTTGGATCCTAAGCTGTCTAATAGAATTAATAGTAATACATGATTAAGATCAAGTTAGGGATAAATTATTATATAATAATTATCAATCATAATTTATAAGAAAACTTCGTATAAAGTTCGACTCAACACCGAATCTAAATTAGTATAATATAAATTTGAAGTATTTATTAATAAACATGAAATTCGATAACATTAGTCTAAAAATTTCAATAATTCAATATAGGAAAAAAAAAAATTCTCTATACAGATACCCTACACTGTGGGCCCATCTGAATTAGGTAACTAAGATGCGTAGGAAAGAAAACAATAGCTAGCTAGCTGGAAAATTCGAGTAATTTGAGCTTTCTTTTCAAATCATTTGATGCAGGCAAGTTTGGTTAGGAACCAAAAATTAAAATTGGAAGATATATAGAGATTGTATTAAAAAAATAATAATAAATTGTGTGGGTCAACAGAGAACATGCTGACAGCTGCAAAACGAGGAAACGTCTACTTTCCATAGGGTTAGTAAAGAATTGTATCTACTATTTATTTGATATTTTTTAAAAAAATTATTAATGTTGGATATATATATTTTTTTGTGGTTGGATGTAACAGTTAGAAGATAAAGCATTTGGAACACACAAAAAATTGACACAATCTTGAAATCTAGCACCAATATCACATAAAACAGCAGCCATGCAATCGTTATCAACACATTTATGTTCATTCATTTTTATTGTATGTTTTCGAATGTATAGTAATATGATATATTTCAATACTGTCTTTTAAAATTAGGGAAATTTATGAAAATAATCATTTTTATTTATCCATTATAAAAATTGATCTACAATCTTAAAATTATTTTTAATAGCCAAATAAATATTTTTGAGACCAAATTGTCCTCCCTTTCAAGTTGAAAAAAGAACCTAAGAATCTTACTAATTATTACCACAAAACCTCCACTAATCTCACGCTTTTTTTATGAATTTTTTTCACAACTTCACTTATAAAATTTTGGAAAGCTTATTTCACCAGTTGAAAATTAATCAAATAAAGTTAATAATAATATAATTTTCACAGTTACTGATAAACATTACAGTGATGGTCTTTCGGACTCGCGGGCGATAATATTAGCGTCTGGATGCCCGCGAGGATGCCCAAAATCATCATTGGGCGTTTGCGCGAACACCAAAAATCTTCCTCGAGCGTCCGCATGGGTGCTCGCAGACATGAGAATAAACAGGCGCCCGGGCGAGCGCCTATACTAGGAACTGGTTCCCGCGCGGGCGCTCGCATGCATAAACTTAAAATTCGCGTAGGTTCATTTTATCTAATTAGAAATTAAAAATTTATTCATTTTGTGCAGGTTCAATAGATTTAAATTTACTGAAGATGTGGTACAATGGATCATGAATAACTTCTGAAAATGGTAGAATGAGATGGAATAATAAATGTGATTGTTGTTTCAAATAATATTATATTTGATTAGTTAATTGAAAAAGTATATGCGACAATCGACAAAATTTCTATGCGACAATCGACAAAATTTCAAAGGAATACCACCTTTCTTTGAAGGTAGTTTTTATTTCATTTTTGGGATAGATGGTCGTGAAGGATTCCCTGTGGACATTACGAGTGATGAAATTATTAAGGCTTTGTTGATACTAAATTTTCAAACGGGAAACCACAGATTGACACCTTTTTATGTGACGATATATCCTAAAGTTTCCATAAATTCTCAATTCATAGCTTCAACAAATAACATAGTTACTTTTCATGAAAGTTTGCACCAACAACACAATCATAACATTTGGTATTGGGGTGGAAATTGGGGGTCCCAGTTATTCACCAATATGGAATGATGACAATAGTTATAGTGTATTGAATGTTTAGCAAATGTTAATACTCAAAATAAACGAAGGCATTGAACTTCCACGAAATTGGTCGATTAGTCCAAGGGAATGTTCAGACATGCATGTTATATCTTTTGACCCACTTAAGTCTATGCCATGCCCCATCCAATGGAATTTGATTGCACTGCTTCGAACATGGTAACAGAATCACGTTATGGTAGTATTTCTGTTGGATATTTGTTTGCAGAGAAGAAGGTCATGTACATGTAATTGAGCATGTTCGCTATAAGAAAAAAGTTTGAGTTCAAGGTTTCCAAGTCCAATAAGAAACGTTTTGATGTGCATTGTGCTTCAGATTATTGTAAATGAAGATTTCTAACAACCAAGATGAATGATGAAATTAATGTTCCTTAGGTTGTAATGCGGTGTGATAAGCTTGAATTGCATACGTGTCATAACAATATATTTCAGAACATACATTGACAAGAAAAGAGTCGAGATGTAGGCCATATTATCAAGGATAAGTTTATTGATGGTCACCAAATATACTCTCCAAACGATATAATATCTTATGTCAACAAGGATCACAATGTAAAATTAACTTATTAATGAGCATATAGAGCGAATGGAGTTGCTTTAGAATTATTAAGAGGGAGTGAAGAAGAGTCATATAACTTACTCCATTGGTACTCATTTGTTTTGCAACAGAACAACTCTAGCATGATAACACACCTTATGAAGAATGAAGATGATAACTTTATGTACTATTTTCTAGCTTTCAGATCTTGTGTCAATGGATTTTTACAGTTTATTTGACTAGTTATTGTAGTGGATGGATCACATCTAAAAGGTAAATATTACGGGACACTTTTTATGGCAACATACTTGGATGAAAATAATCAATTATTTGTTATTGCAATTGGGATTAGTGATACATAGAATGACGCATCATGTGAGTGGTTTATGCGTAGATTGTTCGATATTATTGCGGATGTTCTAGAGTTGGTGTTCATTGCTGATTGATATAAGTCAATAGAAAAAAAGATTCTCAGGATATTCGCAATCGCAGAACACAATATTTATTTTTATCATGTACAAGGTAACTTGAAATCCATTTTTAAGATGAAACCGAAAGCATGGAAGAAGTTTAAGTTTTCATTTATTAATGCAGCGAAAGATTACGATCCGATTAAATTTGAAAAGCAAATGTGGTGCATATGGGGTATGCATCTTGATGCAGCTAGATATTTAGAGAAGGATGTAGGTGTGCGTAATTGGGCTCGTTCACAATTTGAAGTGACACGGTATAATATTTTGACTACTAATATTGCAAAGAATGTAAATTCATTGAAGAAAAAGGCAAGAAGGTTCCCAGTTACTCATATGGTTGACTACTTCGGAGAAAAGATGTAAAATTAGTTTTATGATAGAAAAAAGATGCTCGAGTCGATGACAACTCAACTAACCAGGGCTCATAACATTGTGGATGGGAGGAAAACTATCGTAGAGAGCATGAACGTATCACATGTCTCTGATCATCATTATCAGGTTATGGGTGGTGGTATACGAGAGGGGTTCGTTTATTTACGTGAGAGGACGTGCAGTTGTAGAGTTTTTTAGTTGGATAAGCTTGTATGTGCCCATATAATTGTAGTTTGTATATTTCGTCTAATTGATCATGTCAGCCTATGTTCTCGTTTCTACTTAAAGGACTCATTATTACATGCATATGAAGAATCGATCATTCCAGTTGGTGACATGGCTAGTTGGGTCATACCATATGAAATTTATACACATATAGTATATCTTCTAGCTGTATCAATAACTACAGGCCAACGTAAAACACTTCGAGTTCCGTCTATAAGTGAAGAGACACCCCGAAGGAATTATCGATGTCAATGGTGTCATGAATTAAGACACAATCGCAAGAGATATAATATTTGAATTATGTGTGATTATGATTATATACGAATAAAATTTAAATAACTTATCATTAAAGAACTTCAAATATCACCACGTACTGTTTTCAAATTACAATGTTGTCCAAAAATATATCTGCATCAATCTTTTTCCTAAAGAATGAGGCATGACTAGAATCAAATTTAGGCAATTTAGACAGCGTAATTAACTAATCTACATAAGCATGGAAACGACATAATCACCAGTCCAAAGATCTTATGCGGCATCCCATGCACTTGTGAAAATTTCTATGGCACATCATTTTTTAGCTCCGACCTATCAGTATAAAATCCGACAAACTCGAACCAATGTGGAAGAATATGCTGAAGATGCGTCATCATATTTAGAAACTTTTTGGCCTCATTAAGTTTTATGTACGAATTCATTGTCCGATTTTGCTTTCTTTTTAGGCAAATTTATGCACAGACCCAATGATTATTGTTGAGATTGACCAGAATGAAAACTTGTAATTAATACCGAAAAAAATGTAATTAATAAATAAACAATAAGATAAAATATATTCATTTTAATCTATAAAGATATAATAAGGTCACTCACCTGATCGACATCCTTCCATGGTTTGGATAATATATTAAATTTCAAGTCATGATAGTAATTTATAAGTGTCTCAATATACTATATTTTATCATTGTCACTATCTGACATCTCCCATATACTCTTCAAGAACCCCTAAAATATAAATATAAAAGATCAGTTAATATATATAACTATGTTGCATAACTATCATTTAATAAAGTTTCAAAAAATATAACTTACAAAAATCACGTATCTGTGTGCGTAACTCTTTGCCTCAGCGCATTGGAATATCTGAGATGTCGTCTACTAAGCAAGTGTAGGTACTCATTCACATGCTGAGATATATAATCAAATGAAATTTTAGTTTAACAGACATGACAATTATAATCAAATATTTACTATTGTTGTATACCTCATCTGCTAGCCATCCATTTTCTTCTTCAGCCAATATTACCTTATAGAAGGATGGAACGAAATTCATTGGTCAGGTGACATTAATCACACATGTCATCCACTGATTTAACTCTATTATTAATTATTGGTCATCAATGCCTCTCATTGCGTCAATGCCAACTTTTGTGCTCTCATCGATAATGTAATTCCCATTATAATCAAATATAGGTATCTTAATTCTCGGAAGAACAACAAAGGGACTACTAACAGCCGTGGAATTCTTTAAGTGCCTCCCAACTATACTACGACCTTTCGGTCGATTTCTTAGAATACGTATGCCTTCTAAACATGTCACTGGAATAATTTTTGGTGTTTCTTAAAGCCTAATTAAGGATGTTTCTTTTGGTCTCATTTCTAGTGTTGTTTCAACAGGCCTCACTGTTGGTGTTTCTCCAGGCTTAATTGTTGGTGTTTCTTTTGACCTGATTGCTAGTGTTGTTTCATCGGGCCTCATTGTTAGTGTTGTCCATGCATGATCTTGCATACAATCACAGATCATGTCAGCAAATAGTCACATAATATAGAAGTAAACAACTATTTAGTGTTTTTACCTTATATGATGGTCTAGAAAAAGAATGCGTAAATGACAGATTATATGTATTTATAAAAGTCATGACATTTTCCCTAAAATATTTTTACTTGACCATCCTGCTTCCATTTTATCCAGCATAGATTGCCTAAAATTCTCATGTTGTTTCGACATTTCATTAATAGATGAGCGAACATAAGATATCTCAAAATTAGTGTTATCAAATCTTCTCATAACGTAATCTATAGGCCATTTTTTCCACAGCTGCGAATGAAAAATGTTAACTATTATAGTTGACGAATTGTTTATAATTAAAAATGTTAACTATTATAGTTGAAGAATTGTTTATAATTAACTTATATCTTTTTTACTTCCTTCATAATATATCTCATCCTTATCATTATGGTTATCACCTTTTGGTACATTTTCAGGGTCTTCATCCATGACATCATCGGTAAGATGTCTGTCACCTCTAATAAATCGTTCAAACTGAAAAATGAAATAATTAGCATTTAATTGTTTTCCATATAATACACCATGATATACCAAAATTTTTTTACCGGTATTGACATGTTCTACCCATTGGGGAATAGAGGTACAATAAGGCCGCACAAATATCCAATATGAAGTAGTATTCTCATATTTTATGGGTCTAAATACTTGTTTTGTATGTAACTGGAAAATGAAGAGAACATAATTTAGAAAAAATAATTACAAAGATTTAACGCTAACTATTCGTATGTAAATTAATACCTCATCATCAGGTCTATTAAGTAAACTCTTTATAGCCATTGTTAGTTCCATTTTTATTGGCATGTGTCTGTGATAAAACAGGTTCAACTGAGTTGTAATCTTTCATGAAGATCTTTGTGCAATTGGACTGGTTTCTGGCTGTTGTGCATCAGACATGCGTTCATGGTGCGTTCATTGTCGCGTTCGAACGTGTGGCGTTAGTGTCGCGTTCGAACGTGTGGCGTTAGTGTCACGTTCTGCTTTGGGTTCGAAAGGAGCATTCCATAGAGTAAATATTCGAGGTACGTTCTTGGTGCGTTCGAACAAGGTCATTCTAGAGAGCTCACGTTCGTAGTGCGTTCGAGTGGCGTTCGAACGAGTCTTCACAGAAAGGGCGCGTTCGTGTAGTGTTCTAGTATGTGTTCGAACGCGACTGCGATCTGAATTAATTTTTGGCCTTTTTCACTTTGAAAAACCTAGCATTTTCACCCTACCTATAAATATAACATGTAGCCACCATTCCCCTTAGTTGAAACAGTTGAAACATATTTTCCTTGAGCCAAAATCTCTCAAAGCTTTCAACTCTCTTTGATTCCACCATTGAAGACTTCTTATCTCATTGTCTTCTTCATTGATGGTGTGAATGTTTCTTTGATAAACTTTCAACACAACTTAACCCAAAATTCCTAATCCTTTAGAGTTCTTTAGGAGAAAGTTTGGTAGTCGGAGTTCCGGCGTCATTGGTGATACAATCTACTCAAAGACTTCAAATGTTCTGAAGAAAATCGTGGGTCGTGGGCTTGAGGAGTTGCCTTGAGTTCTTGCAGTATTGAGGTACTTGAGTCGGTGGAGTTGACACCATAGGTCTTGACCATCGCTATAAGTTTTTTCTCTATATAGTGGATTCGGGTGGTAGCCTATACCCGGAGTGGTTTTTTACTCGCAAGAGTTTTCCACTTCGTCACCAAAATTATTGTGTTGATTTTGTGTGGTTTGATTTATTTTGCTGCTTTAATTTATTATTATTGTTTTTATATTTGCAACATAATTAATTGTTGGTTATTGTGGTTGCCTGTTATTCATCCTTAGTAACAGTAACAGGACTTGTCCTGTTTATTGTTTGTAATTCCGCATAGGGTCATAACCTTAGGCTTATCGCGAATTTTCAGCCATATCTGTCGGTTGCCCACGCAGCGTCCACCTTTTGATGCGGGGATAAAGACAATCACCTTTGTTTGCATATTCTAAATCCACAATTCCAATAACTTCAAATATCCACGCCTATATGCAAATTAAACATAATATGTCCAAATAGATAAATTATCTAAATAGTAATATTACATGTAATCCAAGACAAGCAATATATATATATATATATATATATCCTCCATGTGTCTCCTGTCCTTTATGCGCTTTGCTTTGAATTTATTGACTTTACCTACTACAACTTTATTTTCTTGGTCACAGATAATATCTCAGGTCAAGGTACCTCATGTAATAAATCTTCCTCCGCTTCCATAAATTCTATTTGTACATGTCTCTCATCAGGTTGCACTAACAAAATTCGATCAGCAAAGTAATATAAAGTTATCTTCAGCGCATCAGAGTTTGGAATCTTTGTGAAATCAAATAGGAGGAACTTATGTGTCTAGGTCAATAAGTCTTCCATATATTACATCAACAAGGTAGTTGTCTCGTATGTCGAACGTATCACAATCAATCTGAGCAGAAGATCCACTTCGAAGACTTGTGACCAGGCACCAATCCCGAATGGACAACTTTATTAATTTCTCGCCGATGCGAAAACATAATTGAGATCTAATCTTACTTTCCATTTACACAATAAGTTTAAGCAAAATGTTGTGCAATATCATTCCTTTGAAATCTGTATCAATTTCCAAGAAATGTCCGAAGATGGATTTTTCGAACTCTTCTAATTATGGAGCAGTCAATCTTGACTTTATTGCTTCCACGACTCTTTTGATAAGAATAACATTGATCGTACGTCCTCGAAATCGATCAAAATCTAGATATCCTTAAATCTCATGGATTGGAACAACTTGTGTCTATACCTACAAACATATATAAAAAAAAATTATTTTCATCCCTAAAAAACCACCGTACTAACATGGGGTATCCGTGCGGACACCCAATTTCCTGTGCGTGGCAAATACAATTTCCTGTATTTGACAAATGAAATTGATTCTTGCCATGTATGTCATAACGAATTAACGATCTTGATTTTTTGCCATATATACATCACATAATGATATCATGCATAATAGTGTTAATATTGGCCATACATGCATGTCATAGTGGGATCTTCATATGTTTCTCCTATCATCCCATCAATCTGGCGAATTATATTTATTTTGATTATTGATTTTCTTTCATATTGATATGCTATCACGTGATTATTTTTTTAATATGTTTAAATGCAGCTTAAGTACCTTTTAAAACTCCTTACTAGGAATGAGAAAATCTGCTTCTAACATAAAAAAGAAAAAAAGTTTTCTCATCTCTCTCCTTTTTTCAATATAAATGCATCGACATGTAAAACATCATAAAAGAAAACTTACATTCTAATTAAATTGGCACTTAAATATCCGTAAAATCACATGCTAATCGAACTTGAAGATAAATATATTAATAAATAAAATATGATACAAACAACATATTAAAAAACCTAGCGAAGAGCTATTTGAAAATGGAGGTAACAGTCTTATTAAAATCTTAATCGATAAACCAAGTGGGAAAACATGAAATAAAGAAAAAATATCGACTTCCAATCATTAGAAAACAAAGAAATAATAACACCACATATAGTACATCCACATAAGAGAAAACCTGTATAAAATATAATGCATGAACCACTAATGTAAAATAACCAATCAGCAGTAACGATAGGTTGGAAAGCCACTAGCAATATATGAGAGTAGATAATTCGAGAAGAAATGTGTTGTGGTCTCCTGTTCATAAAAGAGTGCAATCAAGACTGTGTAATTAGAAAAAAAATTTTTTATTTTTGGGTGGTAGGTTTACTCTTCTCAAGGCATGTATTTCCTCCATTCCTTTGTATTTCCTCTTCATCTTCAATATGCCAAAAAGTATTTGCTTAAAGCTTGAAGGAATCTTCAATAGATTTTTCTGGTCTGGATCGTTTGAAAAAAGAGCTATGTGTAATGTTAGTTGGGATGTGGTAAAAAAGCCGGTGAAGTATGGGGGTTGGACATTATGGATTGAAATCAAAAAATTTGGCATTCTTGTTCAAGTGGCTATCAAGATTCGCATATGAAGAACATTCCCCATGAAAGAATATTATGAAACCGCCTATAAGTACACAACAAACAAACTCTCTATACCCAATAGGGGTGTAGTGAATTGGGTGATGACCTAAATTTACGGAAATAAAAATTCTTGCTAATTTTACGCTACTAAATTAGTAACTTTACCAATTAAGCTTATTTATCAATTTCTCAATGACAAGCTATGGTAAATAATATGGAAAGATAATATAAAGCTTGCGATAAAATAAAGAGATAGAGTTAGAGAAATTAACATCGATGATTTATAGTGGTTTAGCCATCTCTTTCCCTATGTCCACTCTCTCAAACCACGCTTGACGATTTCCACTATGTAAAAGTGAATCTACGCTTTACGCCGAGTTTTCCGTGGCTCACTCACAACCAAGAGTTTTATCTCATAGGTTCACTCCAAAACTTTACACAATAGTTTTCCAATAGCTCACTATTAAGCCTTTACAATAAGTTTTGTTACATGGCTCATTCACAACCTTTACACAAATTGCCCTTTTGAGTATACCCACTCAACAAGAGACTTCCCAACCACAAGTGTTTGAAAAATGAAGATTTAAAGTACAACTTAGGCACTCATAAATGATAGGAAGATTTAGGGTGTGAGTTGCTAACCCAAGTAATCTAAGCTCACTATAAATTATATGAAGGTGTATTGTGTGAACTTTAGTATGAGAGTGTATGATGATGAAGTTTTTGTTTAACTCTGTAATTTTTCCTTAGAAAAAATTATATGAAGGTTGAAGAAGTTGGCAAAAACGAATTTGAGGCTCAATTTATAGAAAAAGTAAAATACTACTCATGCTTTCAGTTTGAGACTGGTATGTCGGTCTCAGAGGCCGATTTTCCCTTATTCCAAAACATAACGACTATATTACCGTTGAATATTAAAGCACAATATCAAATTACTGACCAAATTACTGGTATAAGGATCGGTATGAATCGTCCTGGTTCCAGTGGTTGTGCAAACTCCAATTGATTGGTATGGGAGACCAGTATGGAGCAGCCCGGTTCCAGAGAGCATACAAATCTGCCCAAGACAGAGCAAGGTCACTGGTATGCCGGCCTCAGTGCAGAAAGTACAGGATTTGAAAATTAAAATCAATTTACAAATGACCTCAATGCATCTAAATGAATGTGCATGTGAGTCATATGAGCTTAGAGACTTAAATTAACAACTCACTTACAAAGAGAGCCTTAAGCTAATACCATATACAATTTTCTTCAATAAGCACTAGTCTTCAAATTCATTAATCTTCACCATCAATGTGCTTCGACATCTTTTTGTAATGTCCGCTAATGCGCGTCGAAATCATATAGTGTTGCATCATCAAAATCCATCTTACGAATATATCACTATCAATCTCTTTTTTTATGATGGCAACCTTTAAAATTTGTGAGCTTTGAGAGTCCAAATTTGTTGAAGAATTTAGCTCCCCCTCAATATATGAATGTCTTCAATATAACTTTATAAAACTTAGACAAATACATTAGTACAAATTGACTCCTCTTGATACAAAGGTGAGGGAAACACTAGTTTTAATCTCATTTTATGACTTCTTCCACTTTGACATGATAAAAAAAGATGGAGAAATAAAAATTAAGTTCTATGAGATACCAACCAATATGTGCAAAAAAACATATGAAAGTTTATTAACATGCACACTTATCATTTTTTATACAATTATCTCATTTTTCCATACAATTTGAAATACATTTATAGATCATCAAAATCATTCAAATTTTACCAATATCCATGCATTTCATTTTCAACCAATAGAGATTAATAGCAAGGCATATAAAAATAAAAATGATCACACAAATCATATAAATCAACAAGTCATATGTGATACCAATTGATAGTAAATGAGATTTTTTGAATGATTAAGCATATGATGATACCAAATTATATTCAAATTGTCTAATCACTAGTATGCTTCACAATCAAGTCCAATACATATCAATTGAAATAAGTATACAAATATAAGTTGGAGGAAACGGTACCAGTATTTCCGTAAGTACAGATTTTACCTATTACCATTGTCACCAAGTGACAAATCACTAATTTTCAAATTCATTCATTTTTTAGGTATGCATTTGATTTTTTTCTTATTGAGCTCTTTCCTCATTTGCGTTGCATCTTTGAGATCATTTCGCATTTCTCATTGATAGCATCTCTCAAACTTCATATACAAAATCATTCAAGCATATTTGGTACCCAAACTATCTTAGGTCCATGGGGGTTAATCTTGGTTCCTTAGGGAACCCATGCATTCACTTTTATATTTTTGTACATGCAATCTGTTAGATCCATTTTTATTGACAATATCTGTAACAAGACAAGTTCAATTGAGTTGAAATGAGTCTTGAAGATATCGGTGCAATTGTACTGATATTTTGGCAAAATTTTGTATGAAGATCAGATATGTGTTAGTGTTATGTTCGTTGAAGCATTCGAACGAGTGGCGTTAGTGTCACATTCATGTTTGGGTTCAAATGAAACTTGGCAGAAGGTTCTCGTACGTAGTGCATTCAACAGTGCGTTCAAATAAAACCTTTATGTAAGTTTGCACTCGAGGAGCGTTCGAGTATGCGTTCAGATGAAACCTTCCAGAGAGCACGCGTTTGACACACGTTCGAGTGGCGTTCGAAGGCCCATACGTAAGTGAACTATTTTGGATGTGTTTTCAAGCTAAATTAGCACTAGGAAACCATAGTTATTACCCTATCTATATAAAGAAATACAGCTGATGAAGTTGGTTCTTGGAGTGCCAATCCGAATTGTACATTTTATTATTTATTAATAAAATAACTACATTTTTCATTTCATACCTTATTAATGGTACTGTCATTATGCGTATTAGATTAATATATAGATATGCTAAGAATGACATCGACCTTAGAATAGTTTTGATACTAGGTGTAAACTATTCTTAAAGTAAATATTCTTAGTCGTTGATTTTGGAATACGGTCGAATTTCTATGACCTAGAACACTAGCACATATCGTTGATGAGTGGTAATTATATCACTATTTCCCACTCATTTAACCTAATATTTTATATAGTTTCTTGAGTTTTATGAATATTTTGATGTGTTTTATGTTATTTTGTAGATAAATAAAGTTTCAGGATATTCTAGAGGTGATTTGGGCCAAAACAGTGAAAATTGGAAAAAGGGCATTTTGGTAATTTTGGCGCGTCGCGACGCCTAACATGCGCCAAACAGTGCTAACGTGCACCGAGTCTACATGTCAGAATCTGAGAAAATTTGACTTTGCTAACAAGCGCCGTGCCACGTGTCACCATCACAGCTGATTTACTAACGTGCGCCGTGCCACGTGTCATCATCCTACGGTGCCGTCAATCACCATTGCCACGTGTGCCACGTGTCACTCCACGTGTCTGCCATGTCATCATCCACATCACCGGTTGACCGAGTCAAACTACCACGTCATCGCCACGTCATCATCAACCAATCACAGCGTGCCACGTGTCGCAATTCTATGGTGCCGACAGTCACTTTGCCATGTGTCGCCACGTCAGCGCCACGTCATCGTCACGTCAGCATCAATTATTGACTCACTTATCCGCAATTGACACGTGGCGGATAAGAATCTGAGCCGACCAATCAGAAGCCGCCACGTGTCACAATAATTGAGATCCAACCACCTTGCCACGTGTCACCTTATCACCTTATCGCGAATCTGAAGCCGACGAACCAGAGCGTGCCACGTCGACAAACTGGCGTCGCGACACCGGACCTCTACTGACGCCTATAAATAAAGCTCAAAATTTCAGTTTCAGATGTACCATTCTCTCATGTAAATAGTGAGTTTTCTATCTAGTTTCTTTTAAATTTTAGTTTTGTAATTAATTTTAATTACTTTCTGTAATAATAGTGATTTACTTTCTTTACTTTTTACAGTTTTAACTATACACTATGAGGAGGTAACTTTCCCATGCTAAGGTGAAAGGTAATTCTTTTACTATTGCTATTTAGATTAGGTATTAAGTCCTCATGGGATCGATACTTTTTATACTACTTGAACGATACGTGCGCTTGTGTTATACGCGTGTGTTTACGCCGGTCAAGTTTTTGGCGCCGTTGCCGGGGACTTATTTATCTTTCACTATTAGTTTTAAGGTTAGATACATTTACTTGTATCTAATTTTCTTTTTACTTATTGTTTTTGTTTTCTTGTGATTCAGGTTCTCAGAAACTTCATAAGACGAACCAGAAGCTTTGAACTCCGACCGCTTGACCCAGAAATTGAAAGAACCATCAGACAGTTGAGAAGGGAAAGGCCAGAAGGCCAGAAAGCTTTAGTCAACATGGAACCTGAACCATTGGAGGTTGCACCACCAATTCCCATTCGAGACAGAACCATTCAGGTGGTTGACAGACTCATTTCTTGTATTGTACTTCCTCCCTTACCTGCAAATGCAGGTGATATCAAAACATGCATCCAGATGATTCAGCGGTCAGTACAGTTTGAGGGAAATGCAACTGAAGATCCTAATGCCCACATCAGCAACTTCCTGGAAGTTTGCGGCACTTTCAATTACAACCGAGAAGCTGAAGAAGAAATGAGATTGTATGTTTTTCCATACTCCTTGAAGGACAGAGCTAAAGCTTGGCTACATTCACTACCAGCATGTTCCATCACAACTTGGAACACTTTAGCCACCAAATTTCTTGCAAAGTAATTTCCACCAGCCAGAAATGGAAAGCTTAGGAATGACATCACATCCTTTGTACAACAAGACTTAAAAACTCTCTACGAAACTTGGGAAAGGTACAAAGATTTGCTCCGGAAATGTCCTCACCAAGAGATTCCAAAATGGCTTCAAGTCCAAACATTCTATAATGAACTTTCTGGAATAATGAGAACCACAATCGATGCTGCTGCTGGAGGAGCTTTAATGGCAAAAGGAGAAGATCAAGCCTGAGACCTAATCGAAGAAATGGCCAACAACAATTCCTTGTGGCCAACAGAAATGAGCATGATCCAAAGAATTCCAGGAATTTATAAAAGTGGATCCAATACAACTGTCAACACCAAGCTGGATTAGATATGCAAATTCATGGAAACTTTTACCACTGGATCCACAAGTTCACCATATGGAGGAGCACCAGAACCAAACCAACTTGAAGAGACGGTGAATTATGTCAACAATTTTAACAGACAAAAGAATAATCAATATTCCAACACCTACAACCCAGGGTGGAGGAATCATCCTAATTTTTCATGGAGCTACAGTTCAAGGCAAAAGAACAATCCACCACCTGGATTCCAACAACAGAACTATCCACCACCTGGATTCCAACAATAGAACAAAGGCCATGAGCAGACAAATGAATTAGGAATAGCAGAAGTGCTGAATCAGTTAAAAAAAGTACGATGTTATGTTTCAGAGCCAATCAGCTTCCATCAAAGCACTGGAGAATCAAATCGGACAACTGGCCAATGCTCAGAGTTACAGACCGCCAGGTAATCTTCCCAGCAACACAGAACCAAATCCAAGGAATCGATGGAAGGAGCAATGTCAAGCCATTACCTTAAAAAGTGGTACTGAGATCAACAAAGATGTTGGAATCAAGGAAACAATTGAGGAAGTTCCAAAAGATACAGTTCCACAGATGGAGGAAAAAGAAGCAAAGGAAAAAGAACAGATCATTCCACCTCCACATTTTCCTCAACGAATTCAGAAAAACAAACTGGATAACCAGTTTGCTCGATTCCTGAAGGTGTTCAAAAAGCTTCACATCAACATTCCATTTGCAGAAGCCTTGGAAGAAATGCCCAGCTATGTAAAATTCATGAAAGACATTATTTCACAAAAACGAAGATTGGGAGACTACGAGACAGTAGCATTAACGGAAGAATGCAACGCCATCATTCAGAGGAAACTTCCCCCGAAGTTGAAAGATCCTGGCAGTTTCACTGTCCCATGCACCATTGGAGAACATTATATCGGTAAGGCTTTATGTGATTTAGGTGCTAGTGTTAACTTGATGCCTTTTTTTATTTACAGAAAACTTCAGATTGGAGAAGCAATGCCTACCTCAGTCTCGTTGTAACTTGCTGATCGAACGCTCGCATTTCCAAGAGGTGTTGTTGAAGATGTGCTGGTCAAAGTCGACAAACTCATTTTCCCAGCAGATCTTATTGTCCTTGATATGGAGGAAGACGCAGACGTGCCAATCATCCTCGGGAAACCATTCTCGGCTACAGGTCGAACCATTATTGATGTACAAAAAAGAGAATTAACCATGAGGGTACAAGACCAAGAGGTAACATTCAATGTTTTCAAGGCCATGAATTTCCCAGATGATGAAAAGAAGGAGGAATGTTTCAGACTTGATGTGATACACAATACCATTCAGAACTCCAATGCAATGCAAAGTTCTACTAACAAACTTAAAACATCTCAATTGCCTGTGGAGCCTGAAGATAAAACGTCTTTTGCACTGAAAAAGCCAATTCTTGCACTACAAGTAACAGAACAGAAAAAAGTTCCACCAGCTCAACGAATTGGAGGAATTTCACAATCAGCCTTTTGAGGATGCCAAATTGTACAAAGAAAAGGCCAAGAAGAGACATGATGAGAAGTTAGTGCGCATACAACTGGAACCAGGGCAGAAGGTACTATTAAACAAATCAAGGGTGAAATTCTTCCCATGGAAGCCAAAATCACGGTGGTCAGGTCCATTTGTGATCACCAAAGTTTTACCAGATAGAGCCGTTGAGATACATGATCCTGACTCCAACAAAACTTTCAAGGTTAAGAACAAGCGTGTTAAGCACTACTGGGGAGAATCATTTGAGCGACAAAAAGAAAGTGTCACACTTTCAGATCCAGCCTAACGTTCGAGAAGTCATGTCTAGCTGTCGACGTTAAACTTAGCGCTCGCAGGGAGGCAACCAATGCAATTTTTGTCTACATTGTGATTTGGTGTGATTTAATTTGGTGTGTTTAGTTTTTACAGGTTAAGTCATTTCAGGATGGAAGAAGCTCTCGCAAAACTTCACAAGTAATTTCCTTCTCTCCCTCAAAACTCTCTGATGAAATTCTACAAAGCTCGCTTAGAACGGATGAGATTACTAACAATCCATGGTGTTCCTAATGATATTCGTTGGGTAATTGAAGCACGGGTCCGATTGGCAGGTGAGTCTTCTGAATCTTTTATTTCACATCTGTCTGGTTTTGGAAGAAACACCTATGCAAAGAAACGTAGAGCTAAGCAAATGGGTGTTTGTTACAAATGTGCACGCTGGAATTGCAATACTCGGTGTCGTTCTTTAGGAATGGTGTCTGATAATCGCGAAGATAAAATTAAATTCATTAGGGATGGCTTGAGGAATGAGTCTTTAGATGATATATCTTCGACTCTTGAGACGCATCCCAGTGGATATGTTCATATAGCCATTCGCAAATTACATACACAATTCCAAAAGGAAAGACAACAGTTAAGTCTTGGGAATCTGACTCAAAAAGACCATATTTGCTAATTTATAAGAAAATTGGATAGGAAGCTTGTCCCTGACGCATAGACGTCAATCAAGCCGCTACTGTTCTTGTACATATTATATCTCTTTGTCTTTTCCTAATAATTGTAATTTGTTTTGTTGTTTTCTTTTTATTTTCTCCGACATGATCCAGACTTTTTTACTATCACGATTTATTTTACTGTTTAACTAATAATTGTCATTTGGCAGGTACTAGTGCTATTATTTTACTCACCCTTTTCAGGTGTTATAAATTCAACTCATCATTGCACTTTTGAAGACATCCAGAGTAAAACATTGAAACCACTTCAAGAAGACGAGTTGAAAACATCTGTGTGTTTTGCGGTAGTAGTTGTTGGTACTAAACCACAATACGTAGAAGCAGCACATGAATTGGGTCGAGTCTTAGCTGCAAGGAATATGCACTTAGTATATGGCGGAGGCAATCTTGGACTAATGGGGATCGTTTCAAAGGCCGTATAGGAAGGAGGCAATCACATTTTGGGAATCATCCCAAAACCCTTGGCAGAGGCAAATCTTATTGAACCATCAAACGGAGAGGAACTAATCATGCCAGGTATGTCTGAACGATTGGTAGAAATGATTAACCGTGCTGATGCTTTTATTGCTTTGCCAGGTGGCTTGGGCACATTGGAGGAAATTTTTATAGTGCTATCTTAGGAGAACCTGAACATACACCAGAAACTGCTTAGACTGTACAACATTGAAGGATTTTATAATTTTCTTTGTGTGTTTCTTAATGATGCTCGGAGAAATGGGTTCGTGTTAAAACCTATGAAAGAACTCCTCTTTACTGCCAGAACTGCTCCGGATCTAACTGACCAAATCTTAGCCTATGAACCACAAGTTGACCATATCCTTTCAAAGATAAATTGGTCCGAGGACGATCGTGGTAAGAGGAGACGGATTAATCAGGATCTTAACCTTTAATTTCCTGTATAATTTCAGTTATCCAGGTATTATCTTCTAAACTCTTCTTCTACTGTTTAAGACATTGGGGACAATGTCTCATTTAGGTTTGGGGGAGAGAATTAGTTGATCAGTACCTTGTTTTTAATCTGTGTGTTGTTTTTATTTTTTTAGTCCAAATTTTTTCAAAAAAATACAAAAAAATTGAAAAAATTTTAAAAATTACAAAAATATTTTGTGTTTTTGTTTTGAATAAAAAAGTGAAATTGGTAAGAGATAGTTGTGTAAGGAATTTCCACTCCTGAGACGTATCTCAAACCATTATTTCAGAACAAGTTAATTTTTGTTTATTTCCTTTTGAATTATTTAATTTGTGAATTCTCCATAAAACTGACTAAAATGGATCTTCATATGGTCAGCTGATAGGTATTATCAACATACATGGAAACATACGGACATGAGCTAAAATTTAAAAGTTTGTAATATTCAGTGCTCTAGTTTAATTGGAGGAAGCATCTCAAAAAGTGATGGAGTAAAAAAAAAATCTGAGATCCGAGTTATTATGTCTATAAGGGTGTTTTAACACCTAGTTCCCTAAAGCCAACTGGTTTGGGAGTCACTGGCCCAAAGCTCGCTACATGGATCAAGGATGTTGCAAAAATATATATATATATGAAGTCTGAGTAATTAACACCTGGTGCCCTAAAGCCAACTGGTTTGGGAGCCACCGACCCAACACTCGCTACATAGACGGAAGGCATTGTATATAAATAAAAAAAAAATCAATGAAAAAATCAGAAAAATTATTCCATTGCTACAAAAAGGTGTGAATTATGATAAAACTTTAGGACAAAAATATTACTCTCTTATCAACTGCACTTATGACTGTTGTGGGCAAAAATGAGTTATTTAATATTTTGTTGGCTGTGTATATGGAGAATGGTAAATATAATCGGAGAATTTACTTATTCAGTAATTTAGAATGAAACAAAACAACTAGTAACTTGGAGTAGAAGTTTCACCTGATTAGTCACTGACTTCTTTATTCTATTTTCCCTTGTCTTTTTGCTTTTGTGTGCATTAGTTTCACTACCTTTTTACTTTTATAAAATATTTATGGGTATCATTGCTGTAAACCCTCACGAGACTACAACTCGTCCACTAGGGACACCTAGAGGTTTAAAGGCTTATTGCATATGCTAAATGCAACCGTGATCCCTACGAAAGTGGCTTAGTTAAATTTTATTTTAAAGATGTTTATGTTATTTTATTCTATGTTTTGCTCGAGGACTAGCAAAATGTTAGGTTTGGGGGTGTGATGAGTGGTAATTATATCATTATTTCCCACTCATTTAACCTAATATTTTGTATAATTTCTTGAGTTTTGTGAATATTTTGATGTGTTTTATGTTATTTTGTAGATAAATAAAGTTTCAAGACATTCTGGAGGTGATTTGGGCCAAAACAGTGTAAATTGGAAAAATGGAATTTTGGTAATTTTGGCGGGTCGCGAGGCGCAAGCCTATGGCGTCGCGACGCCTAACATGCGCTAAACAGTGCTAACGTGCGCCAGGTCCACATGTCAGAATCTGAGAATATTTGACTTTGCTAACGTGCGTCGTGCCACGTGTCACCATCACAGCTGATTTGCTAACGTGCGTCATGCCACGTGTCATCATCCTACGGTGTCGTCAAATACCATTGCCACGTGTGCCATGTGTCACTCCACATGTCTGCCATGTCATCATCCACATCACCGGTTGACCGAGTCAAACTACCACGTCATCATCAACCAATCACAGCGTGCCACATTTCGTAATTCTATGGTGCCGACAATCACTTCGCCACGTCAGCGCCACATCATCGTCACGTCAGCATCAATTATTGACTCACTTATCCGCAATTGACACGTGGCGGATAAGAATCTGAGCCGACCAATCAAAAGCCGCCACGTGTCACAATAATTGAGATCCAACCACCTTGCCACATGTCACCTTATCATCTTATCCAGAATCTGAAGCCGACGAACCAGAGCGTGCCACGTCGACAAACCGGCATCACGACGCCGGACCCCTACCGACGCCTTTAAATAGAGCTGGAAATTTGTGTTTCAGATGTACAATTCTCTCTTGTAAATATGGAGTTTTCTATCTAGTTTCTTTTAAATTTTAGTTTTGTAATTAATTTTAATTACTTTCTGTAATAATAGTGATTTACTTTCTTTACTTTTTACAGTTTATACTATTCACTATGAGGAGGTAACTTCCCCCAGCTAGGGTGAAAGGTAATTCTTTTACTATTGCTATTTAGATTAATCTCCCTTTAATATAATATATTCACTATTTAAAATTTGACTTAAAAATGATACCGCCAGATTGGTCGGTTGGTAATTAAATTTTCTTACCGCCTATATGGCAGGTTTATTTTGATTCCGCCTTTATGGCTGGTTGGACTTAATTTGACTTAATCAGGTTACCGCCTATATGGATGGTTGGTAAAATAATCACAAGTTAATATATTATATTAAGGGAGATATCCAAATTAGTAGTATTAAAAGTTGATCTTTTTACCTTAGCATTTTATTTTTTTGCAATTTACTTTTCAGCTTTTACTTTACCGCAATTACTTTTCAATATTTTTACTTTATGTCTTTTATTTTCAAGTTTTTACTAGCCCTAGTTATGTGTTGTAACTAAATTAGTTATTTGGGGTTGTGATGACTTTTAATATCACCGGTTTATAAGGGTTTTTTTTTATAGTTTAGGTAATTTAAAGGTTTACTTATTAAGTCTTAAGCTTAATGCTTCTTGTTGTCTGATCACCAATAAGATTGATATGATAAATCTAAAATGAACTAGACATAGGGATTTTAGGTTTCAGCCTTAGACTTAATAGCCCACGATCTTCTTTGAGGATAGATAACCCTCTAATAGATTTCCTTACAGGATAGACATATACCTGTCTGACTGGGGTAGCCATAATTGGAACTTAAACTTAATGAATCCAGATAATTTGGTTGACATAGACATATGGTTCAATTGAGTTAAACTGGGTATTTGCGTCTGACCATCGACAGAGGCTTTCGCATAATTTAGTGTTCCAGGTTAGTAAACCGATTTATTACACAAACATAAAATAACCACTTCATCTTTAAAATGATATTGGAAGAAATCACAACCCTAAATAGTTTTTAATATTGAATTTTCTTAAACCTACTTTTGAACAATTTTATTTACTTGTTTTTAAATTTAGAATCGTCACCTTTTCAAATCAATCAAACAACCTGTTAGATACTAGTAAACATTTGACCTCATAAAATTAATAGCTTAGGTATTAAGTCCTCATGGGATCGATACTTTTTATACTACTTGAACGATACGTGTGCTTGCGTTATACACGTGTGTTTACGCTGGTCAAGTTTTTGGCGCCGTTGCCGAGGACTTATTTATCTTTCAATATTAGTTTTAAGGTTAGATACTTTTACTTGTATCTAATTTTCTTTTTACTTATTGTTTTTGTTTTCTTGTGATTCAGGTTCTCAGAAACTTCATAAGACGAACAAGAAGCTTTCAACTCCGACTGCTTGACCCGAAATTTTAAAGAACCATCAGACAGTTGAGAAGGGAAAGGCGAGAAGGCCAATAAGCTTTAGTCAACATGGAACCTGAACCTTTGGAGGTTGCACCACCAATTCCCATTCGAGACAGAACCATTCCGGTGGTTGACAGACTCATTTCTTGTATTGTACTTCCTCCCTTACCTGCAAATGCAGGTAAGGGAGGAAGTAATGCATCCAGATGATTCAGCAGTCAGTACAGTTTGGGGGAAATGCAACTGAAGATCCTAATGCCCACATCAGCAACTTCCTGGAAGTTTGTGGCACTTATTGTTTTAAGGTTAGATACCTTTACTTGTATCTAATTTTATTTTTACTTATTGTTTTTGTTTTCTTGTGATTCAGGTTCTCAGAAACTTCATAAGACGAACCAGAAGCTTTGAACTCCGACCGCTTGACCCGGAAATTGAAAGAACCATCAGACAGTTGAGAAGGGAAAGGCGAGAAGGCCAAGAAGCTTTAGTCAACATGGAACCTGAACCTTTGGAGGTTGCACCACCAATTCCCATTCGAGACAGAACCATTCCAGTGGTTGACAGACTCATTTCTTGTATTGTACTTCCTCCTTACCTGCAAATACAAATGACATCAAAACATGCATCCAGATGATTCAGCAGTCAGTACAGTTTGGGGGAAATGCAACTGAAGATCCTAATGCCCACATCAGCAACTTCCTGGAAGTTTGTGGCACTTATTGTTTTAAGGTTAGATACCTTTACTTGTATCTAATTTTATTTTTACTTATTGTTTTTGTTTTCTTGTGATTCAGGTTCTCAGAAACTTCATAAGACGAACCAGAAGCTTTGAACTCCGACCGCTTGACCCGGAAATTGAAAGAACCATCAGACAGTTGAGAAGGGAAAGGCGAAGAGAGAGAAGGCCAAGAAGCTTTAGTCAACATGGAACCTGAACCTTTGGAGGTTGCACCACCAATTCCCATTCGAGACAGAACCATTCCAGTGGTTGACAGACTCATTTCTTGTATTGTACTTCCTCCCTTACCTGCAAATACAAATGACATCAAAACATGCATCCAGATGATTCAGCAGTCAGTACAGTTTGGGGGAAATGCAACTGAAGATCCTAATGCCCACATCAGCAACTTCCTGGAAGTTTGCGGCACTTTCAATTACAACCGAGAAGCTGAAGAAGCAATGAGATTGCTTGTTTTTTCCATACTCCTTGAAGGACAGAGCTAAAGCTTGGCTACATTCACTACCAGCAGGTTCCATCACAACTTGGAACACTTTAGCCACCAAATTCTTGCAAAGTACTTTCCACCAGCCGGAACTAGAAAGCTCAGGAATGACATCACATCCTTTTACTGTTACAATTTAGATTAATCTCCCTTAAAAATAATATATTCACTATTTAAAATATTGACTTAATGAGGATAACGCCAGATTGGTCGGTTGGTAATTCATCTTAATCTGTTTTAAACCTGACTAATCAAGGATACCGCCAGATTGGTCGGTTGGTAATTAAATTTTCTTACCGCCTTTATGGCAGGTTTATTTTGGTTCCGCCTTTATGGCTGGTTGGTAAAATAATCACAAGTTAATATATTGTATTAAGGGAGATATCTAAATAGTAAATAGTAAAAGTTGATCCTTTTACCTTAGCATTTTATTTTATTTTACTTTTCAGCTTTTACTTTATGTCTTTTACTTTTCAGCATTTTTACTTTATGTCTTTTACTTTTAAGTTTTTTTACCAGCCCTAGTTATGTGTTAGTTATCTGGGGTTGTGATGATTTCTAATATCACCAGTTTATAAGGGGTTATTTTATAGTTTGTGTAATTTAAAGGTTTACTTATTAAGTCTTAAGCTTAATGCTTCTTGTTGTCTGATCACAAATAAGATTTATATGGTAAATCTAAAATGAACTAGACATAGGGATTTTAGGTTTCAGCCTTAGACTTAATAGCCCACGATCTTCCTTGAGGATAGATAACCATTTAATAGATTTCCTTACAGGATATACATATACCTGTCGGGCGGCGGTAGCCATAATTGGAACTTAAACTTATTGAATCTAGATAATTTGGTTGACAAAGACATATGGTTTAATTGGGTTAAACTGGGTATTTGCTTCTGACCATCGACAGAGGCTTTCGCATAATTTAGTGTTCCAGGTTAGTAAACCGATTTATTACACAAACATAAAATAACCACTTCATCTTTAAAATGATATTGGAAGAAATCACAACCCTAAATAGTTTTTAATATTGAATTTTCTTAAACCTAATTTTGAACAATTTTATTTACTTGTTTTTAAATTTAGAATCGTCATATTTTCAAATCAATCAAACAACCTGTTAGATACTAGTAAACATTTGACCTCATAAAATTAAAAGCTTAGGTATTAAGTCCTCATGGGATCGATACTTTTTATACTACTTGAACGATACGTGCGCTTGCGTTATACGCGTGTGTTTACGCCGGTCAAGTTTTTGGTGCCGTTGCCGGGGACTTATTTATCTTTCCCTATTAGTTTTAAGGTTAGATATCTTTACTTGCATCTAATTTTCTTTTTACTTATTGTTTTTGTTTTCTTGTGATTCAGGTTCTCAGAAACTTCATAAGACGAACCAGAAGCTTTGAACTCCGACCGCTTGACCCAGAATTTTAAAGAACCATCAGACAGTTGAGAAGGGAAGGCGAGAAGGCCAAAAAGCTTTTATCAACATGGAACCTGAACCTTTGGAGGTTGCACCACCAATTCCCATTTGTGACAGAACCATTCCGGTGGTTGACAGACTCATTTCTTGTATTGTACTTCCTCCCTTACCTGCAAATGCAGGTAAGGGAGGAAGTAATGCATCCAGATGATTCAGCAGTCAGTACAGTTTGGG
This sequence comes from Zanthoxylum bungeanum, assembly GCA_019454045.1. Lineage (NCBI taxonomy): Eukaryota > Viridiplantae > Streptophyta > Magnoliopsida > Sapindales > Rutaceae > Zanthoxylum > Zanthoxylum bungeanum. The sequence goes on from SKCR01037544.1 coordinate 42,145, forward strand.
GGAAATGCAACTGAAGATCCTAATGCCCACATCAGCAACTTCCTGGAAGTTTGCGGCACTTATTGTTTTAAGGTTAGATACATTTACTTGTATCTAATTTTCTTTTTACTTATTGTTTTTGTTTTCTTGTGATTCAGGTTCTCAGAAACTTCATAAGACGAACCAAAAGCTTTGAACTCCGACCGCTTGACCCGGAATTTTAAAGAACCATCAGACAGTTGAGAAGGGAAAGGCGAGAAGGCCAAGAAGCTTTTATCAACATGGAACCTGAACCTTTGGAGGTTGCACCACCAATTCCCATTCGAGACAAAACCATTCCAGTGGTTGACAGACTCATTTCTTGTATTGTACTTCCTCCCTTACCTGCAAATACAAGTGACATCAAAACATGCATCCAGATGATTCAGCAGTCAGTACAGTTTGGGGGAAATGCAACTGAAGATCCTAATGCCCACATCAGCAACTTCCTGGAAGTTTGCGGCACTTTCAATTACAACCGAGAAGCTGAAGAAGCAATGAGATTGCGTTTTTTTCCATACTCCTTGAAGGACAGAGCTAAAGCTTGGCTACATTCACTACCAGCAGGTTCCATCACAACTTGGAACACTTTAGCCACCAAATTTCTTGCAAAGTACTTTCCACCAGCCAGAACTGGAAAGCTGAGGAATGACATCACATCCTTTTACTGTTACTATTTAGATTAATCTCCCTTAAAAATAATATATTTACTATTTACAATATTGACTTAATGAGGATACCACCAGATTAATCGGTTGGTAATTCATCTTAATCTGTTTTAAACCTGACTAATCAAGGATACCGCCAGATTGGTCGGTTGGTAATTAAATTTTCTTACCGCCTTTATGGCAGGTTTATTTTGGTTCCGCCTTTATGGCTGGTTGGACTTAATTTGACTTAATCAGGTTACCGCCTATATGGCTGGTTGGTAAAATAATCACAAGTTAATATATTATATTAAGGTAGATATCTAAATAGTAAATAGTAAAAGTTGATCCTTTTACCTTAGCATTTTATTTTATTTTACTTTTCAGCTTTTATTTTATGCCTTTTACTTTTCAGCATTTTTACTTTATGTCTTTTACTTTTAAGTTTTTACTAGCCCTAGTTATGTGTTAGTTATCTGGGGTTGTGATGATTTCTAATATCTCTGATTTATAAGGGGTTATTTTATAGTTTGTGTAATTTAAAGGTTTACTTATTAAGTCTTAAGCTTAATGCTTCTTGTTGTCTGATCACCAATAAGATTGATATGGTAAATCTAAAATGAACTAGACATAGGGATTTTAGGTTTCAGCCTTAGACTTAATAGCCCACGATCTTCCTTGATGATAGATAACCCTTTAATAGATTTCCTTACAGGATAGACATATACCTGTCGGGCGGGTGTAGCCATAATTGGAACTAAACTTAATGAATCTAGATAATTTGGTTGACATAGACATATGGTTTAATTGGGTTAAACTGGATATTTGCGTCTGACCATCGACAGAGGCTTTCACATAATTTACTGCTCCAGGTTAGTAAACCGATTTATTACACAAACATAAAATAACCACTTCATCTTTAAAATGATATTGGATGAAATCACAACCCTAGATAGTTTTTAATATTGAATTTTCTTAACCTACTTTTGAACAATTTTATTTACTTGTTTTTAAATTTAGAATCGTCACCTTTTCAAATCAATCAAACAACCTGTTAGATACTAGTAAACATTTGATCTCATAAAATTAATATCTTAGGTATTAAGTCCTCGTGGAATCGATACTTTTTTATACTACTTGAACGATACGTGCGCTTGCGTTATACGCGTGTGTTTACGCCGGTCAAGTATATTAGAATTGTAGTTCCAATGGTTTAACCCGATGTACCATGAGTTTTGGAAACTCGTATAGACATGTGGGTATTCGTTGAAGCGAATACTGAATGACTCACATGTGATTCTTAATAGTTGGAAGTACACACCACTGTCAATAGGAATCTCCTCGAGTCGAGTAGCATATGTAATCTTTTGACTATAGGATATCATTGATGCCATGTATATCAGAAACTTTTCATGGTCTGGCCTCTAGATGTTCGTTGGGTGTGGACCGATGCACTCAGTAATCAACTGTTAAGCAAGATAGGATCTGTCGGCCCATATGTGTACCATAAGAGGTTTAGGTATCCATGTGAGTAAAGTCACGATTCTTAAATCTTTGGCAAAAGTTGATCACCTAGAGTGGATCGCATCAGTTATGAAGAATCATGGACATGTCGACAAGAGATGCGTGTCTCGGAAACTTGACAATATATTCTATGTTTCTTAAGCACAACTCGTATAGCTTACGACGAAGGGATTGTTAAACATATGTGATGACCTCGACTTGTATAGTTCAGAAAGATCGTTCGTGTTCTTCGTGAATTCGGAGGTGGCCGAATTGCGTACATATTAGCTAGGCTTATATGACGAACGTGTCTGAACTTAGAGAGTCCCAATATGAAGTGTACTCGTTGAGCACTTGGGTAGCCGATTATTTTTTATAAAAAATAATATTCGATATTATAATTATCAACTAAGATAATCAAGTGTTATTGGATAATATTGATTATTTACTTTGACCTAATTGGATTAATTCAATAATTACACAAGGGCTTCATTGTAAAATCTTAATTATCTCTATCATTTGAGGATATTATGGTAATTGAAAGTATGTAATAATAGGTGGGTTTGGCTTGATTTATTTGGATTAAATTAAGGTGGCAGACATTTAAATAATCCAATTCCTAATCCTTGGCTTTTTTTAATTGGATTAAATCAAAGTGGGAGACAATGGAGATTAGTCACACCTAATTATACATATTTGGACTAATTGGATTAAGCCCATTTAAAAGTTGATTACAAATTTTTCAATTAAAATTTACCTAAGTTTTTCTATAAATAGCAAGCTTAATGAAGGTTTTAATTACAAGAACAAATACAAATACAAGCATAAGAAAATTCTTGAGAGATTAGCCTAAGTTAAAGAAGTATTTAGAGTAGCTTGTGAGTTCTCTACAATATTTCATCTAGGAGAAATCAAGTTTGGATCTTGAAGTGAAGCTTGGAAGCATTGGAAACAAGATTGGATCTTGAAGTCAAGCTTGCACCTTGGAGGTTCTCCAACAATTTCAACAAATGAGAGGTAGATTGGATCTTGCATCAAGCTTACTAGGTAAAGTTTGACCTTCTCCTAAGCTATGTTTATTTGTGTATTAAATGCATGATTACATAGCTTAATGTTGAATAAGGTAAATCAATTGTGTTAGGATACTTTAGAAGTATAAACACAACATGCTTGTAATTAGGTCAAAGATGTTCATGTTGGACATAGAACAATTAATTAGAGTTTGGAACTCTAGATTAAAGCTTAGAGCTATGGCTACCATTCTAGAATCACTTGACCACCTTTGAGTGACCTAGAATTGTTCACGAGACATTTCTTATTGGGATTCTAATTTGGTTTGTATATTAGATTCAAAATTTACGCAAGTGCATATTTAGAATAAATTTATGTTTTTGTAAAAATATTTGATATTTTGATAAACTTGATTTTTATTTTATAACATGTTTTTATATTGGTTTTGAAATTAAAAATTAATTTTGGGTGTTTTTGAAGTGTTTAGGGAAGACCGGAAGCAATTAGGGTAACATACCCTAATTGTTTCAGCTCACTGGAAAAGTGAGCTGAAACTTTGAAAAGAAATCAATAAAAAAAGGGCCAGTGCATGTACAGTGCGCGCGCACACTGTAGCGCGCACGTACGCGCTCCGTGCACGATAATTTTATGTTCACTCATTCTAGAGCTTCTGGACTTCGATTCAGTCCCGATGTTTTCCTATACACTCCTAATATAATATAATATTTCATTAAATAATTTAAAATAAATTACACCCATACTTGATATCCATGGGTTAGACCTATTTCCGCTGCCCGGGATACCGATCTGACTCTAGGGGTTCCACAACTGCCCCAACAATAGCCTTCTTCCCTATTGTTGGAAACATAATACTTTGAGCCTAAACACAACCTTGGATTTTCAACCTTCTTGATTCACCTTGAAGACTCGTTTGATTTTCTCGTCTTCAATATTTTGGTGAGATCGTTCTTTGATTTACCATTAACACAACTGTAGGCATTGTATTTTTGCATGTGAAACCCGATGATGAGTCTCATTTGGAGGCACTACCTTTTGAGTCACGGAAGCCGCGGGAAACGGATATCGGAAGGGGAAATTCAGAATAAACAAGGTTCACTGTTTTCGTTCGTGCTGCGTTCGTGTATGCGTTCGAACGGCGAACAGATTGCGGGCGTTCGTGTCACGTTCGAACGGTGTCGGTAATTCTGGTTTTGCTGCTAGCCTCAACCCAAGCCTAATTAGCCCACCAAACCCATAAGACACATCCTAATTAAATCAAATATTAATTAAATTAAAAGTCAATTAAATAAAATATTTAAACCATTTACCTAATCTAAACCAATCAAATATAATCATAATCAATCAACCAATATATTATTCCCAAACTTAAAATATTGTATGCCTAATCAACATAAACTAAATATTCAACCTTCCCTATCTAGCCAAGATTTGTCCCCCCTCAATCTTTGACTTCCCTTATCCAACACCAAATCAAATCCCTCTTTAATTAGCCAAATCCCTTTCCTTGTCAAGCCTAACCCTTTGCCTATAAAAATAACCCTTCACCAACCTTCTCAACCCTAGCTAACTCATACACAACACACAGGAAAATTACAGGAGGAACACACCCAAAAACAGTAAGCAAAAAAAATACAGAGGAAACGGCAGCGAAACCACAAGGAAACAGCAGCAAAACGGACTCGAAACAGTAGCTTGAGCGGCAAAACAGCGAAAGAAAAGGTAAACCAGTGAACCGAAGAAGTTGAGGAGCTGTACCCTTCCAACGTCCGTGAAACGCAAGTCCGAGAGACGGCTTAAAAGGTTAGACCTGAGGGTAATTTTCACACTCATCTCTACGTGATTTTTGTTATTTATTTTGATTATATTTTACTTATTCGTTGAATCTTGTTTGTGTATGATGTGTGTTGTGGGTATTGGATGAATGAGAAATGTGTTAACTCTCGCGGTATATCGGATGGAAACCCGGACATAAATTTCATAGCCGATTCCGAATGGACGGTAATATGATCTGTACTCGGGACACAACTCCACGTACCGCTTGAGTAAACGGCACTATCTTTTGCCTTGTGTTGCTTTGGTTTGTTTATTTTTCGTCACTTGAATTCTGTATGTTGTTTATTTATGCATGATTCAATCGAGCGCATAGGCTTAGTGAGTTAGTCCAAAGGTCCTCTATTTGAGAGACGAAGAGCCTAAAAGGCCACCTTTGTGACACTACTTCGCCGCGCCGGTTGATGTGTGTTCGGTTGGATGCAAGATACGTTCAATCGGGCATACTTAGTTTGATATTATTGTCTTTATCGTTTTATGCATGGTTCAATCAAGTGCATGGGCTTAGTAAGTGGAATGAAAGATCCCTTATGGGGAGGGGTTAAAACCCTTTACCACGATGCTTTGCCGCGCCGGTTGATGTGTGTTCGGATTGGATGTAAGATGTGTTCAATCGGGCATACTTGGATTTGATATGATTGGCTTAATTTTTATATGTATGATGCGATCGCGCGCATGGGCTTAGTATGTTGGTCTAAAGGTCATCTCTTTGAGAGACCAAGAGCCCCAAAAGGCCACCTTTATGGCAGTACTTCGCCGCACCCCTTTATTTTGTTGTTTATGTATTGCGTCCCATTTCATGCATCAGATCTGTTCCCGTTCGAACGCGTTTACGAACGCAACTCGAACTCGCATGCATTTTGCCTTATCATGTATCAGGTCTCATTTCCGTTCGAACGCGTTTACGAACGCCATACGAACTTGAGCATTCTGTTTCATTTCCGTTCGAACGCGTTAACAAACGCCATACGAACGTGAGCATTCTGTTTCATTTCCGTTCGAACGCGTTATCAAACGCCATACGAACGCGAACCTTCTGTTTACCGTTCGAACGTGTTTACGAACGCTACATGAACCTGAACACACTGAACTGAGACATATTCATCACGTGCCATGTATAATTGTTTCTTAGGTGATTCTTTTATGGAACCACACATAGTCATTCTTATCTTTGTGCACATGATAATGAAAAGCATGTTTATTCCATTAGTTGCGTCATTTGCCTTAGTCTTGATTTGACACATTACGATTCATATACCTATGCCATGATGACTTTGAAGTATTATTTCTTGTGATATATCGGATGGAAACCCAGACATAAATTCCGTAGCCGATTCCGAGTGGACGGTAATGCGGTCTGTACTTGGGATACAATTCCACGTATCACTTGGAAAAGTGCTCACATGTATGCTTGTGCTGTTATTATGAATGCTTGTGTTTTTCATGAATATGATATGCTGAATGAAGTTGTATGTTCATTGTTACTTTGAGGTATTTTTAGGCATGTGTTCTTAGATGTGAGATATATGTAAAATGTATGTATAAGCTTTATTTTGTACCCGTGAATTTAGAAGCATGATACTCTTGGAAAAGTGCTACTTAAGCCTGATTAAATTATCACATAAATCCTGTCATTACAAGTGGCATAAGTAAGAGACCATCCGAACCCAACGGTTTGAGGTCTTCCCTTGCGAGGGGTGAGTGCGGCCTTAAATCTCATTTTCCCGGTTCACACCGGTGGCGACTCCATTATTCTCCTTTTAGTCCCCCGCGGGCTACTCCGTACTCCCACCTAGGCCACGAGCCCGGGACAGAAATGCGTCGCCCAGGTCCTGTGTTCCCACAGTCTGGCGACTCCAATGGGGATAGAGAATCGGCCCCGAAATATTGTCTTGTGATGTTTGGATTTATGTTTTAATTGACCGTGTCTATAGTGGATAAAGTGAGGGTTTAATCAAAGGCATTTTGAGGCTAGGTAATGGTTTGGTGTCTTCCTTCATTCACTACCTTTCTAGAAGGAAAAGCTGTGAAGGCACCTAGATAGCCATCTACTCGTAGCCTATTGTGATGGACTAATTTGGAGGACTCGTTGTTTATTCCTGACAACAAGCGATAAGAGCCTAAGAGGCTTGGGTATTTAAGTGAGCCTCGCTCCACCTTCCCTCTGGGGGATCTACAATGGGAAATCCATTTGACAGTCCGTCACACACCATAGCTCATTGTCACGTACCTTAGTGTTTAAAAAAGGGTGCGCTCACTTGGTTGCTCGAACCCTTGAGTGGGGAGACCTAGTTGTGGGCCATCCTTCGCCGCGGTGAGAGCCTTTGTCTATACTCTTGCTAACCCACCCATAGACCGGGTTGGCTAAAGTAACAATTATTTCCTTGAATATGTGCTTGTGGACCATCCTCATTTGGATGCAGTTGGACTATTGTCAGAAATGCGGGCTTGCTGGGCCATTTAAACTGGGGCAAGTTCACACCTTATGACTATTAGGCCAAAAGCTTCTGAAATGTTGATGGGCCATTGTGTAGAAATTATTATGTCATGTTTGCATCATCTTTCTTCTATGCTTGTGTTTGGGAACATCGTTGTTTGGATCCATTTGGACCATTTATCATGGGATATGGGCTTGTTGGGCCATTTAAACTGGGACAAGAACGTATTTCATGACTATGGGCCAAAGGCTTCTAAGTGATTGATGGGCCACTTTGTGATTGTGTTCGGAACGTTACCATTTGGGTTTAGTCGGGCACCTTGTCATGAGATGTGAACTCATTGGGCATTTAAACTGGGATGGGTTCACTCCTATGACAATTAGCCCGAAAGATTCTAAAATGATAACGGGCCGATTTGCTTGAGAGTTATAATTGATTTAGTATGTTATATATGTTACATGCATCTCATGCACCTCATACATACATATATCATGTTAACACTATCTATGTCTCAAAAAGACATCATAGATACCGTTTGGGTTAGAGAAGGGACAAGACTCACTAAAAGAACAAGTATGAGTGAATCCGATAATGAGGTGTCCCGTATGGATCAGTTAGAGAACAGTCTCGCCAAGGTCACTGAACAGTTGCAAGCTTTGACTACTGCTATGGCTGGTATAGCTGTGCCCCGTGCTGGGGAAAATTCTGAGAATGTGAGGCGTGAGGAGCCTCCGAATGGGTTGAGGGATGATACCCCCGCTTTTGATGATGATATGGCAGAGTATGCAGCAGGCAAGTAGTATTTGGGTCTCAGGCAGAATTTCAGAAGCTCCGGGATCAGGTTGAAACAGTTACCCGTAAAATGAGGGGTAAACATGAAGAGTTGTTAGATTATGAGACAATGACGTACGGAGAACAGCTGCATCTGCCATCTCAGTTTAAAATGCCCGACATAACCAAGTTTAATGGGAATGGAGACCCGAGAGTCCATCTGCAGCAATATGTCTCAGTCATGAGTTCAATGGGCCTATCACATCGCCAAGTCCAAAAGATGTTGGGATGTCACTCGAGGGGGCACCTGTGGTTTGGTATCATAGCCTTGAGAAGAAGGTTAAGGAAGATTGGAAGGAACTAGCTAATGCTTTTCTGAAGTAGTATGTTACAGACTTAGAAATTGACTTGTCACTCCGTGATTTGGAGAACACTAAGCAGAAGCCGGAAGAAAGCTTCAAGGAGTGTGTAGACCGCTGGAGAAGCCAGCTTCTGAAAATGCAGACTCGGCCCTCTGAGAAGGACCAGATTAAAATATCATCAAGGGCACTAAGCCCTCGATCTACAGCAAGTTGAGGAGGATGACCTCCATGATTGTTGATTTTCGACAGTTGAGGGAAACTGTCATGGATATTGAGGAAGAAGAGGCTGAAAACAGAAAGTTTTATGGCCAGAATAGAAGAACTTTTGGGGGGCCTGCTGAGACCAAGCCCGCTACTGCCGAGGTCGCGCTACCGTCAAGAACCGGCATTTCTCTAACCTGGGGAAGCCGTTATCTAAGGTACTTGAGAAGTTGAAGGGACAAGGACTCCTAAAACCCTTAGAGCCTAAACCACTTCCAGATCCTATACCACCCAACCTTAACCTAAGCTTGTATTGTCACTTCCATCAGAGGAGAGGCCACGAAACTGACAGCTGCACCCGCCTTAGGCATGAAATCCAAACCTCATTGATGCTCACAAAATACCTGACCCAGAAAGAGAACAACCCAACGCATACAGAAATCCCCTACCCAACTACATGATCAACTCTGGCCTACCCGAAACCCTTGTCCTCCAAACTCTCAACCACTCAGCTTCATTCATAGGAATATGGGATGACAACGGTGGAGAACCATATGCCAAGAAAGAAGGCAATGTTGCGAATGATGAAATCATCCCTCCTAGTTTATTTGATCATGCATTTTTAATATAGACATTGACTTGGTCTACATATTCGAATCATTTTCTTTAAATGATAATAAGGACATTATTTCGCTGAATCTCTTCTACAATATGAGTACATTTGAGAAAAACATTCAACCTTGGCACTATGAAATTCAGTGATGTTTAGAACACGGGGAATCTTCGGGAACAACAACAGTACAGTCAGTTTCAGAAATGAATCAGTATCAGTTTGGGGATGAGTCCCAGGGCCGAGGCCCACATCAGTATCAGCTCAGGGCGAGGCCCATATCAGTATCAGTCTGGGGACGAGGCCCATATCAGTATCAGTCTTGGGGCGAGGCCCGTATCAATATCAGTCTGGGGGCGAGGCCCATATCCGTATCAGTTTGGGGCGAGGCCCACATCATTCTAGGGGCAAGGCCCATATCAACATCAGTATCAGTTTAGCCGGGAATGGCACTCCAAGAATAGAAACACAATTCAGGAATGAACAAACCGGAAAATGCACTCCGAAAGTGGAGCACGGTTCGGAAATGGACCATCATCTCATCACTTGCCGAAAAAGGCACTCCGAAAATGGAGCATGGTTCGAAAATGGACTACTTTCACATCTCGCCGAGGTGGCACTCCGAAAATGGAGCACAGTTCGGAAATGGACCAAGTAAGGCCTGACCCATCGGAATATGATACATATACATGTATACATGCATACATATCACATACATGCAACGTTTGTTTTGTGTTCGCAGGTTTATAGCAGCAAAGACCATCTCATCAAGTAACGGTTCAAAAATGAGCCACAATCTCGCACAGCACAGTTCGGAAATGGACCGCTACCACAACAGATGCCGAAAATGGCGCCCCAAAATGGAGCACACATAGCAGACGCCGAAAATGGCACTCCAAAATGGAGCATTCACAACCGATGCCGAAAATGGCACTCCAAATGGAGCACTCACAACAGACACCGGAAATGGCACTCCAAAATGGAGCACTCACAGCAGACGCCGAAAATGGCACTCCAAAATGGAGCACTCACAACAGATGCCGAAAATGGCGCTCCAAAATGGAGCACACACAGCAAAGGCCGAAAATGGCGCTCCAAAATGGAGTACACACACAAAAGATGCCGAAAATGGCGCTCTAAAAATGGAGCACGGTTCGGGAATGAACCAGGGGTCGCAGCACCTCACCACCAAATCAACTCAACTCAACACATGGTAAGTCAAGTGACAGCTGGCGAGCCAGGTAAGTAGAAATGCATTGCATAACTTTGATAGGATTGTTCAAAGTCACACACTGCACAAGTCCCATCAAAGTGGGGGCGACTGTAGGCATTGTATTTTTACATGTGAAACCCGATGATGAGTCTCATTTGGAGGCACTACCTTTTGAGTCACGGAAGCCGCGGGAAACGGATATCGGAAGGGGAAATTCAGAATAAACAAGGTTCACTGTTTTCGTTCGTGCTGCGTTCGTGTATGCGTTCGAACAGCGAACAGATTGCGGGCGTTCGTGTCGCGTTCGAACGGTGTCGGTAATTCTGGTTTGCTGCTAGCCTCAACCCAAGCCCAATTAGCCCACCAAACCCATAAGACACATCCTAATTAAATCAAATATTAATTAAATTAAAAGTCAATTAAATAAAATATTTAAACCATTTACCTAATCTAAACCAATCAAATATAATCATACCAAGTTAAAATCAATCAACCAATATATTATTCCCAAACTTAAAATATTGTATGCCTAATCAACATAAACTAAATATTCAACCTTCCCTATCTAGCCAAGATTTGTCCCCCCTCAATCTTTGACTTCCCTTATCCAACACCAAATCAAATCCCTCTTTAATTAGCCAAATCCCTCTCCTTGTCAAGCCTAACCCTTTGCCTATAAAAAGAACCCTTCACCAACCTTCTCAACCTAGCTAACTCATACACAACACACAGGAAAATTACAGGAGGAACACACCCAAAAACAGTAAGCAAAAAAAATACAGAGGAAACGGCAGCGAAACCACAAGGAAACAGCAGCAAAACGGACTCGAAACAGTAGCTTGAGCGGCAAAACAGCGAAGGAAAAGGCAAACCAGTGAACCGAAGAAGTTGAGGAGTTGTACCCTTCCGACGTCCGTGAAACGCAAGTCCGAGAGACGGCTTAAAAGGTTAGACCTGAGGGTACTTTTCACACTCATCTCTACATGATTTTTGTTATTTATTTTGATTATATTTTACTTATTCGTTGAATCTTGTTTGCGTATGATGTGTGTTGTGGGTATTGGATGAATGAGAAATGTGTTAACTCTCGCGGTATATCGGATGGAAACCCGGACATAAATTTCATAGCCGATTCCGAATGGACGGTAATATGATCTGTACTCGGGACACAACTCCACGTACCGCTTGAGTAAACGGCACTATCTTTTGCCTTGTGTTGCTTTGGTTTGTTTATTTTTCGTCACTTGAATTCTGTATGTTGTTTATTTATGCATGATTCAATCGAGCGCATGGGCTTAGTGAGTTAGTCCAAAGGTCCTCTATTTGAGAGACGAAGAGCCTAAAAGGCCACCTTTGTGACACTACTTCGCCGCGCCGGTTGATGTGTGTTTGGTTGGATGCAAGATACGTTCAATCGGGCATACTTAGTTTGATATTATTGTCTTTATCTTTTTATGCATGGTTCAATCAAGCGCATAGGCTTAGTAAGTGGAATGAAAGATCCCTTATGGGGAGGGGTTAAAACCCTTTACCACGATGCTTTGCCGCGCCGGTTGATGTGTGTTCGGATTGGATGTAAGATGTGTTCAATCAGGCATACTTGGTTTTGATATGATTGGCTTTATTTTTGTATGTATGATGCGATCACGCGCATGGGCTTAGTATGTTGGTCTAAAGGTCCTCTCTTTGAGAGACCAAGAGCCCCAAAAGGCCACTTTTACGGCAGTACTTCACCGCGCCCCTTTATTTTGTTATTTATGTATTGCGTCCCATTTCATGCATCAGGTCTATTCCCGTTCGAACGCGTTTACGAACGTAACTCGACGCGCATGCATTTTGCCTTATCATGCATCAGGTCTCATTTCCGTTCGAACGCGTTCACGAATGCCATACGAACGTGAGCATTCTGTTTCATTTCCGTTCGAACGCGTTAACAAACGCCATACGAACGTGAGCATTCTGTTTCATTTCCGTTCGAATGCGTTATCAAACGCCATACGAATGCGAACCTTCTGTTTACCGTTCGAACGCGTTTACGAACGCTACACGAACGTGAACACACTGAACTGAGACATATTCATCACGTGCCATGTATAATTGTTTCTTAGGTGATTCTTTTATGGAACCACACATAGTCATTCTTATCTTTGTGCACATGATAATGAAAAGCATGTTTATTCCATTAGTTGCGTCATTTGCCTTAGTCTTGATTTGACACATTACGATTCATATACCTATGCCATGATGACTTTGGAGTATTATTTCTTGTGATATATCGGATGGAAACCCAGACATAAATTCCGTAGCCGATTCCGAATGGACGGTAATGCGGTCTGTACTTGGGATACAATTTCACGTATCACTTGGAAAAGTGCTCACATGTATGCTTGTGCTGTTATTATGTATGCTTGTGTTTTTCATGAATATGATATGCTGAATGAAGTTGTATGTTCATTGTTACTTTGAGGTATTTTTAGGCATGTGTTCTTAGATGTGAGATATATGTAAAATGTATGTATAAGTTTTATTTTGTACCCGTGAATTTAGAAGCATGATACTCTTGGAAATAAGTGCTACTTAAGCCTGATTAAATTATCACATAAATCCTGTCATTACAAGTGGCATAAGTAAGGGACCATTCCGAACCCAACGGTTTGAGGTCTTCCCTTGCGAGGGGTGAGTGAGGCCTTAAATCTCATTTTCCCGGTTCACACCGGGTGGCGACTCCATTATTCTCCGGTTTAGTCCCCCGCGGGCTACTCCGTACTCCCACCTAGGCCGCGAGCCCGGGACAGAAATGCGTCGCCCAGGTCCTGTATTCCCACAACAACCAAACCCAATTTCCTAACCCTTCAAGGTTCTCAAGGAGGAAGATTGGTAGTCGGAGTTCCGATTTGCTTGTAGAGTTAATCTACTCGGAGACTTCAGAGGTTCTGAAGAAAACCGTGGGATACGGCTCGAGATGTTCTTCGAGTTCTTGCATTCTATAGGTATTAGGGTCGACGGAGTTGCTATCTTAGGTATTTTACTATCACTGTAAGTTATTCTCATATAGTGGATTTTGGGCTGGTAGCCGAGATACCCAGAGTAGTTTTTTTTACTCTCACGAGTTTTCCACTTCGTCAATAATTTTTTCTGTTGATTTATTTATTGCATTGATTCTATTCTTGCATTGTTTTATAATTATTAGACTTTATGGTGTTTGTTAATTTAATTAATCCATAGAAATAATATTTAGGACTTGTCTTAAAATATTATGATATATTCTGCATAGGTCAGAACTTAAGGACAAATTCAAATTTCAATTGGTGTCAGAGCATGAACTTGATTTTTACCTGTATAGCTATGGAACGTAGGCAACCTTTAAATTATCCCTCATTCTTTGATGGGACTGAGAATTTTCATTGGAAGGTTTTGACCGGCGTAAACACACACGTATAACGCAAGCGCACGATTCGTTCAAATAATATAAGAATATCGATCCCACGAGGACTTAATTCCTACTGTTGTTATTAATTATTGAATCTATTTATTTACAAATATCTAATTGAGGGTGAAGAGAATGATTGCTTGATTGATTTGGTTGATTGTAGATTTGCTAAATAAATAAAAAGACAAAAGAAAATACTAAGGAAAATAACAAACGACACAAAGATCTAGGGTTGTGAATCCTTATAATATCTTTTAAAAGATGAAGTGATTATTTTATGTTTGTGTAATAAATCGGTTTACTAACCTGGAACACGAAATTATGCGAAAGCCTCTGTCGATGGTCAGACACAAATACCCAGTTTAACCCAATTGAACCATATGTCTATGTCAACCAAATTATCCGGATTCATTAAGTTTAAGTTCCAATTATGGCTACCCCCGCCCGACAGGTATATGTCTATCCTGTAAGGAAATCTATTAAAGGGTTATCTATCCTCAAGGAAGATCGTGGGCTATTAATTCTAAGGCTGAAACCTAAAATCCATATGTCTAGTTCATTTTAGATTTACCATATCAATCTTATTGGTGATCAAACAACAAGAAGCATTAAGCTTAAGACTTAATAAGTAAACCTTTAAATTACACAAACTATAAAATAACCCCTTATAAACCGGTGATATTAGAAATCATCACAACCCCAGATAACTAACACATAACTAGGATCAACTTTCATTATTTACTATTTAGATATCTCCCTTAATATAATATATTAACTTGTGATTATTTTACCAACCAGCCATATAGGCGGTAACCTGATTAAGTCAAATTAAGTCCAACTAGCCATAAAGGCGGAACCAAAATAAACCTGCCATAAAGGCGGTAAGAAAATTTAATTACCAACTGACCAATCTGGCGGTATCCTTGATTAGTCAGGTTTAAACCAGATTAAGATGAATTACCAACCGACCAATCTGGCGATATCCTCATTAAGTCAATATTTTAAATAGTGAATATATTATTTTTAAGGGAGATTAATCTAAATAGTAACAGTAAAAGAATTACCTTTCACCATAGCTGGGGAAGTTACCTCCCCATAGTGAATAGTAAAAACTGTAAAAAGTAAGAAAGTAAATTACTATTATTACAAACGTAATTAAAATTATTTACAAAACTAAAAACTAAAAGAAACTAGATAGAAAACTCATTATTTACATCAAAGAATTCAGAGAGAATGGTACCACTGAAATTGAAATCTCGAGCTCAATTTATAGGCCTCGGTGGGCTCTGGGCGTCGCGACGCCAAGCCTTTGGCGTCGCTACGCCAGCTTCTTTTGGACGTGGCATGCTGAGGTGATGACACATGGCGATTCTGGATAAGGTGATAAGGTGACACGTGGCAAGGTGATTGGAGCTCAATTAATGTGACACGTGGCGGCTTCTGATTGGTCGGTTCAGATTCTTATCCGCCACGTGTCAGATAAGGATAAGTCAGTCAATAATTGATACTGACGTGGCGACACGTGGAAATTTGACTGTCGGCACCATGGAATCGCGACACGTGGCACGCTGTGATTGGTTGATGATGACGTGGCAGCCACGTGGCACTTTGACTTGGTCAACAAGTGATGTGGATGATGACGTGGCAATGACATGGAGTGACACGTGGTGACACATGGCGATGGTGACTGTCAGCACCGTAGGATGATGACACATGGCACAGCGCACGTTAGCAGATCGGCTGTGATGGTGACACGTGGCACGTTAGCAACTAAAATTTTCTCAGATTCTGATTTATGGACCCGGCGCAAGTTAGCACTGTTCGGTATGTTAGGAGTCTCGACGCCAAGGGTTTGCGCGTCGCGACGCGGACAAATTACAAAAATGCCCTTTTCGTCCAATTTTCACTGTTTTGCTCCAAATCACCTCCAGAATGTCCTGAAACTTTATTTATCTATAAAATAACACAAAACACATCAAAATATTCACAAGACTCAAGAAACTATACAAAATATTAAGTTAAATGAGTGGGAAATAGTGATAGATTTACCACTCATCACACCCACAAACCTAACATTTTGCTAGTCCTCGAGCAAAACACAGAATAAAATAAACATCTTTAAAATAAAATTTAACTAAGCCACTTTCGTAGGGATCACGGTTGCATTTAGCGTATGCAACAAGCCTTTAAACCTCTAGGTGTCCCTAGTGGACGAGTTGTAGTCTTGTGAGGGTTTCCAGCAATGATACCCACAAACATCTTACAAAAGTAACAAGGTAGTAAAACTAATGCACACAAAAGCAAAAAGACAAACGAAAAGAGAATAAAGAAGTTAGTGACTAATCAGGTGAAATTTCTACTCCAAGTTACTAGTTGTTTTCTTTCTTTCTAAATTACTGAATAAGTAAATTCTCCGATTATATTTACCATTCTCCATATACACAGCCAACAAAATATTAAACAACTCATTTTTGCCCACAACAGTCATAAGTGCAGTTGATAAGAGAGTAATATTTTTGTCCTAAAGTTTTATCAGAATTCACACCTTTTTGTAGCAATGGAATAATTTTTCTGATTTTTCTCTTTGATTTTTTTTTTTTTATATACAATATCTTCCGTCTTTGTAGCGAGCTTTGGGTCGGTGGCTCCCAACCAATTGGCTTTAGGGCTCCAGGTGTTAAGACACCCATACAGACTTAATTACTCAGACTTCAGATATATATATTTTTGCAGCATATTTGATCCATGTAGCGAGCTTTGACCAGTGACTCACAAACCATTTGGCTTTAGGGCACTAGGTGTTAAAACACCCTTACAGACTTAATAACTCGGATCTCAGATGTTTTTTTTTTTTTTTGTTTTTTTTTACTCCATTGCCTTTTGATATGCTTCCTCCAATTAAACTAGAGCACTGAATATTACAAACTTTTCAATTACAGTTCATGTTCGTATGTTACTATGCATGTTGATAATACTTGTCAACTGAGCATATGAAGATCCATTTTAATCAGTATTATGGAGAATTCACAAATTAAATAATTCAAAAGGAAATAAACAAAAATTAACTTGTTTTGAAATAGGTTTGAGATACGTCTCAGGAGTGGAAACTCCTTACTCAGCTATCTCTTACCAATTTCACCTTTTTAGTCAAAATAAAAACACAAAATATTTTTGTAATTTTTGAAATTTTTGAAATTTTTTTGTATTTTTCGAAAAGGTTCGGACTAAAAATAACTATAAAAATAACAAGTTACTATTAACTAATCTCCACCCCCAAACCTAAATGAGACATTGTCCCCAATGTCTTAAACAGTAAAAGAAAAGTTTAGAAGGTAGTACCTGGTTAGTTGAAATATAGAAAAATTACCGATTAAGATCTATGTCCAATTTACGCTTCGTACCACGATCGCTATCTGACCAGTTCAACTTGGAAAGAATGGGGTCGAGTTTTGGTTCAAAGGCTAGGATTGGTCAATTAATTCTTGGCCTTGTAGCAGTCAGGAAAATATCTTGAACAGATTTTGTGACAAACTCATGTCTTTTGGCTTCCGCAAGAAATACAAACAGAAAATCGAAGAAATGCTCAATGTTAAGTAACCCAATGGGCTTCCGATGAATGTTTAAGTGTGCCCATGATGCTACGGTGAACATTTCTTCAAACAATCCAAGCCCACCTGGTAACGCAATAAACGCATCCGCGGTATTGATCATTTCATGGATTTGTTCAGACATACCTGATACAATGCGTTCATCTCCATTTGTTGGTCCAATCAATTGTTCGTCCGCCAAAGGTTTTGGAATAATTCCCAAAACATGACCGCCACCTTCCTGAACGGCTTTTGAAATGCTTCCCATCATTCCAAGATTGCCATCGCCATATACTAGGTGCATATTTCTCTCTGCTATGACTCGCCCCAATTCTTTTGCAGCCTCAATGAATTCTGGTTTATTACCAGAATTAGATCCACAGAAAACACAAATTTGCTTGATTCGCTGCTGTGATGTTGCTTCCATTTTCTTTCTCTTATTTGGATGTATATCTGGATGTGTCGAAGAAAGAAATGTAAAGCTGAATTTATAGAACCTGAAAATGGGAGAGTAATAGTAGCACTAGTAACTGCCAAATGACCATTATTAGATGAACGTTAAAATAAATCGTGAAAAATTTAAAAAGTTTAGATCTTGTCGGCGAAAATAAAGGAAATAAAAATAGAAAAGCAAATCAAAGCAATAATTAAGGCAACGGAATTGTGTACGCAATAAGCCACTCGCTTAGTATAAATTCATTAGGATGCGTCTCAAGAATTCATTCTTTACTCAGCCATCACTAATGAATTGTCTTTCTTCTTTGTGATTGCCAAACAATATTCCTTCTGTCTTAAATTGCTCCGTTTGTGCTTTTCCCTACAAAAATAACACACAAAATTAAAAACTCTACAACATGTATACACAAAATTTAAAAATAGAAATTACAACAAAGTGCATGGGTTGCCTCCCTGCTAGCGCTAAATTTTTCGTCTTCAGCCAGACATGACTGAAATCTATCTGTCAAAGAGGTTTCAATGTCGTTTTGGATGTCCGATTAAAGACAATCCCGTGAGCGTTCCTTTTGAAGAGTCTCTTCCAACGGTAAAGGGGCAAAAAGAATTTTGTCATATTTCGTGCTTGTGCTATCTTTTTGATCTTTGTTGCTCTAGTGGTTCCTGAAAAGACAGAAAGAAAATCAGGAGGTCTCGTATGGTGTTTGACCTTGAATGGAAGTTCCATTCTATCAAGCTTCCAGGTGATATCTTTGATCAGTACTCCCCAAAACAGTGATGTTTCGCCTGAATGTTCTGGATCTTCAATTTGGTCTGACAATTGCTCCTTCATTTGCTCTGTTTCTTGCTCCACCTTTTCTTCACAGATGAATTTTAAAATTTCTGTGTTCAGCTCTTCATCTGTCATCTGTGAAATGCATGCTTCAAAATTATCATCATGAGGATGTAAAGAAATGTCAGATTTTAGGTCTTCATCCTCTGATCTGGGTGAAATGATTGGCTCAGGTAGATCTTCGTCAAACATTTGTGCAATGGATACTCCAAGATCTTCATTTTGAGGATACAGAACTCCATCATCATTTGTTGATGCAGTTGGTACAAACAACTCAGCTTCATCCTCGTCAGAATCTGAATAATAAAAGTCAAATCGAGACTTCGCTGGTTTGGGTTCCCGAACTAATACCTCAGATTCTTGATACTGCTCAGCCTTCTCATTTTCTAAAGTGTCATCGTGAAATGCTTGGTACTCGAAGGCTTCATCAGTGTCATCTGAAAATGGTCATTGAGGTATGTAGCTCTGGTTTTCTGTTAATTGTCTCATCTGATCTGTCATTCTCTGTATGGATTCTGTTTGAGTCTGAATACTTTCGAGTTGATTCTGGAATGTTTCAAGCATTGTATCCATCTTTTCATCTCGTTTCTTGAACAAATCTTTGAGCATGTCAATCATCTGATCTTCTTCTGATTGTTCTAATTGTTGATGAAGATCATTGTAGGTGGGTGGGGGATAGGATGGAAAATGTGGTTCTGTGAAATATGATGGCTCGTCATACCATGAAGGATCTTGATAGCTCTGCCACCCTGGATGGTAGTTGTATTCGCAATAATCTCTAAGGTGGTTACCATTACATATGTCACATCTCCCCATTGTGTCTTGTTGAGAAAATGTGGTATTGCTTGGTTCTGACATCCAGTGATAATTATTGGGCTGGACAACAGGCCTCAGAAAACCGACTGTTGCTCCCTGATTTGGGTGTATCTTCTTCTAGTAAAGCTCGTGATCTCTCAATCTCCTAATAATGTTCCATTTTTCAATCACCTGAAAACAAAAGAAAGAAATAAAAATTACTGATAAAAATAAAGAAAATTAGATACAAGTAAATTAGATAGCTTCAAAATTAATAACTCAAGAAAAATAAGTCCCCGGCAACGGCGCCAAAAACTTGACCGGCGTAAACACACACGTATAACGCAAGCGCATGTATCGTTCAAGTAGTATAAAAATATCAATCCCACGAGGACTTAATTCATACTTTTGTTATTAATTATTGAATCTATTTATTTACAAATATCTAATTGAGGGTGAAGAGAATGATTGCTTGATTGATTTGGTTGATTGTAGATTTGCTAAATAAATAAAAAGACAAAAAATACTAAAGAAAATAACAAAAGACACAAAGATCTAGGGTTGTGAATCCTTCTAATATCTTTTAAAAGATGAAGTGATTATTTTATGTTTGTGTAATAAATCGGTTTACTAACCTTGAACACGAAATTATGCGAAAGCCTCTGTCGATGGTCAGACGCAAATACCCAGTTTAACCCAATTGAACCATATGTCTATGTCAACCAAATTATCCGGATTCATTAAGTTTAAGTTCCAATTATGGCTATCCCCACCCGACAAGTATATGTCTATCCTGTAAGGAAATCTATTAAAGGGTTATCTATCCTCAAGGAAGATCGTGGGCTATTAAGTCTAAGGCTGAAACCTAAAATCCCTATGTCTAGTTCATTTTAGATTTACCATATCAATCTTATTGGTGATCAGACAACAAGAAGCATTAAGCTTAAGACTTAATAAGTAAACCTTTAAATTACACAAACTATAAAATAAACCCTTATAAACCGGTGATATTAGAAATCATCACAACCCCAGATAACTAACACATAACTAGGGCTAGTAAAAACTTAAAAGTAAAAATGCTGAAAAGTAAAAGACATAAAGTAAAAGCTGAAAAGTAAAATAAAATAAAATGCTAAGGTAAAAGGATCAACTTTTACTATTTACTATTTAGATATCTCTCTTAATATAATATATTAACTTGTGATTATTTTACCAACCAGCCATATAGGCGGTAACCTGATTAAGTCAAATTAAGTCCAACCAGCCATAAAGGTGGAACCAAAATAAACCTGCCATAAAGGCGGTAAGAAAATTTAATTACAAACCGACCAATCTGGCGGTATCCTTGATTAGTCAGGTTTAAACCAGATTAAGATGAATTACCAACCGACCAATCTGGCGGTATCCTCATTAAGTCAATATTTTAAATAGTGAATATATTATTTTTAAGGGAGATTAATCTAAATAGTAACAGTAAAAAAATTACCTTTCACCCTAGCTGGGGAAGTTACCTCCTCATGGTGAATAGTAAAAACTGTAAAAAGTAAGAAAGTAAATTACTATTATTACAAGACGTAATTAAAATTATTTACAAAACTAAAAACTAAAAGAAACTAGATAGAAAACTCAAAGAAACTAGATAGAAAACTCATTATTTACATCAGAGAATTCAGAGAGAATGGTACCACTGAAACTGAAATCTCGAGCTCAATTTATAGGCCTCGGTGGGCTCTGGGCGTCGCGACGCCAAGCCTTTGGCGTCGCTACGCTAGCTTTTTTGGACGTGGCATGCTGAGGTGATGACATGTGGCGATTCTGGATAAGGTGATAAGGTGACACGTGGCAAGGTGGTTGGAGCTCAATTATTTTGTCACGTGGCGGCTTCTGATTGGTCGGTTCAGATTCTTATCCGCCACGTGTCAGATAAGGATAAGTCATTCAATAATTGATGCTGACGTGGCGCTGACATGGTGACACGTGGCAATTTGACTGTCGGCATCATAGAATCGAGACACGTGGCACGCTGTGATTTGTTGATGATGATGTGGCAGCCACGTGGCACTTTGACTTGGTCAACATGTGATGTGGATGATTACGTGGCAATGACGTGGAGTGACACGTGGCGATGGCGACTGACGGCACCGTAGGATGATGACACGTGGCACGGCGCATGTTAGCAGATCGGCTGTGATGGTGACACGTGGCACGGCGCACGTTAGCAAAGTCAAATTTTCTCAGATTCTGATTTATCGACCCGGCGCACGTTAGCACTGTTCGGCATGTTAGGAGTCTCAACGCCAAGGGTTTGCGCGTCGCGACGTGGATAAATTACAAAAATGCCCTTTTCGTCCAATTTTCACTGTTTTGCTCCAAATCACCTCCAGAATGTCCTGAAACTTTATTTATCTACAAAATAACACAAAACACATCAAAATATTCACAAGACTCAAGAAACTATACAAAATATTAAGTTAAATGAGTGAGAAATAGTGATAGATTTACCACTCATCAGGTTTGCATAAGAGCGTTCCTTAAATCCTTAGATGAGAGAATATGGATGTCAGCAGAGTATGGGTGGAAACCTCCCGTTGTTATGGTTGATTGGGTCTCTTCCTATAAAGATAAACTGACATGGACTTAGGATGAGTTTGACGCTAGTAATAGGAAAATCAAGGCAATTAATGTTATTCATGGTGTTGTTTACTTGGAAAAATTTAGGAGAATCTTTATGTATTAGATAGCCAATGATGCTTGGGAAATCCTTCAGACTGTGCATAAGGGCACATTGTCTGTAAAAAATAATAGACTCTAATAGCTTGCCACTAGGTTTGAGGTCGCTAAAATGAAATATGATGAGACCTTTGATGAATTTTATGCTATGAATAACGATATCGTTAACTCAAGTTTTAACTAGGCGAGACTATTTCTACCAGTAGGATAGTGAAAAAAATCTTTAGATCCATGTCTGACAAGTACCTACCTAAGATCACCGCCATTGAGGAAATCAATGACTTAGATCATCTTAGATTAGAGAACCTCATTGGAAAACTACATGTGTATGAAATGAAACTTCCTGAATATAAAAAGCCCAAGACTATAGCAATGAAGATCACGAAGGAAGTTGTTTATGATCCGTCAAGTGATGATGATAATGATATTCTCACAGATCATGATTTGGCTATATTTGCAAAGAGGTTCAAAAAATTTCTTAAGCTGAAAAAAGTGGCCATTATAGAGATAGTGAGGATAAGCCTAGAGAGAGTATACATAGTAAAAAGAAGTCTAGAAATGATATAAGTAGCAAACCCCGTGCTATTCAATGGCATGAATGTGAAGGGTATGGGCATATTAGATCTGAGTGTCCCACATACCTTAAGTCCAAGGGCAAGAAATCCATGAAAGCCTCGCTTAGTTATTCAGAAGGTGGCTATACTTTTGATGAGTCTCCTAAAGATAAAAGTAACTTTATGGCATTTGCTGCTAGTGTGACTGGTACGAGAAAGGATATTGTTAGTGATGAATATGATGGATCAGAATTCTCTCATGATGACTCTGTTGATGAGGATAGTCTTCAGGTAGCATATGCTGAATTGTTTAATGAGAGTCTAGCTATCAATAAGGTGAATATTGAGGTCAATAAGAAGCTGAAAGAAATGGATCTAGATAAGAATGAAGCTCAAGCTAAATTTGAGTAAAGCCTGTTAATGATAGATGACCTTGAGGAGATGGATAAATGACTAGTTAATAGAGTACAATTTCTAGAAACATAACTTGAAAAACTGGAACTCAGTTGTCTATATCTTTAAGTGGGACTGGAAAACTAGACAGCTTATTAGGGATTAGTGTTGAGTCTAATTGTGATAAGACGTCAATGTCTAGAGTTGTACCTGTCCCTCATAAACTTGACTTAGGTAAGAAAACGGTTGATTGTAGTCATTTGATTCTCCTCGTTGTTCCCCATCCTATTTCCCAACCTCAATTTAGAGGTGTGGTGGATAAACCTCGCTCTCATCCGAGGTTTGTGCCTGTATGCCATCACTGTGGCAAGACATGACACATAAGACCTAAGTTATTCATGTTGCATAAACAAAAGAGAATGTCTAAGAGTGTGTCATCTAGATTTGATTCTTCAAATTTAGTTTCTCAAGATTATGCACTAACTAAACAAGCACAATTTCTTAGTGAGAAATTTGCTTTGTTGACTAGGAATACTCAAGTGGAAGAGTATCCTAAGAAAGCTTGGGTGAGGAAGCAAAATGACTTATTATATACTTTTGAATGCCTTGATCCTAAAAGGCGTGATGAGAGTGCACTTCAGTATAACTCTTCTTAGAAGTTGCATTTATTTTCCCATTGCATGTGCGCGTGTGTGTTTTATATTTTTGCACGTCTTTTTACACTACATTTGTGTGTGTGTCTTGTTTTTGTTACACGTCCCTTGGTATATAGGATGGAAACACAAACATAAATTTCATAGCCGATTTCGAGTGGACGGTAATATGGTCTACACTCGTGATACAACTTCACGTACCACTGGATATTGAAAAGCCTTTTGGAGTCTTTATATTTTTTTATGTGTCACTAAAAAATAGAAAAATATAATATATATATATATAATGAAAAAGACCAAAAATTCTTTTTCTGTGGCATTAGAGCATGAATAGCATGTGCATGTGATCTTGGAATGTAGGATATATGGTTATGCATTTATAATATGCTTTTGTTTTTCTTAATGCTCTATGTGCATGAATGTGTGTGATAAAAACCTTTGGAGTATCTTGTGCTTACAATTCACATACACATTTTTATTATTGTCGACGTTCGTATGTATGAGTTTTTGGATAGACAATTTAATCTATATCATACTTTGCTCACTAAATAGTGTGACATTTGACTAGATGACCTTGTTATCCCGTTGTAACAAAAAAATAATTAAAAAAAATCAATTTTCTCGAGACTCTAGATCAAAAGAGACAATGGACCAAAATCAAAAGATAAAGGTAAAAACCCTTCACTCGAAATAGTTTTTAATTATGAGCTCATCATATATATGGGGAGAATATTATAACATGCAACCAATATTGCTTATTTTCAAGTCCTAGTAGTGCTAGGTTTGAACATTTATTTTGTGGACTTGGTATGTCAAGAGATGTGACTTATTTGGATGTGTCCCGCTCATAAAATAAGGTCTTAAGCCTTGATTAGTTGTGCACTTATTTTTCACGCAAGTGCTTGTTATGTTTTGGTGTTGATGTCATATGCATGCATGTAGTATTTAGAAAAATTTGAAGTGTTGCATATTATTTCATGTCATAAACAGCTGAATATTGACTAGGGATCATTGTACTTGCTTGAAGTGATGTTTCAGTCATTTTGGATTGAATTTTATTTAACTCGTTGTGTGCTTAATGTTATTGCATACTATTTTTTAATGCATATTTATGAGTGTTTACTTCCCGTGTGTTCTTTTTGCTAACTGAGTAGGGCTTTTAATGAGGGAGAGTAAGTCAAGTTTTTTATTTTTTCTCTTGCATGTGATGTTTCCCATGTTGCCTTTTCCTATTGTCATTTCGTGACAAAGAGAGGGAATATGAGTTATTGGCAGAGTTTGAGAGTAGTATATTTATTTATCCATTTGTTTTGATATCTCTGTCTTATGAGGAGTATGATAACAAAATAAGTTTAATTGAGTTATAATGAGACTTGAAGATCTCGGTGTAATTAGACAGGTATTTTGACAAAGTTATGCATGAAGATCAGATATGCATTAGTGCTGCGTTCATTGAAGTATTTGAACGAGTGGCGTTAGTGTCACGTTCGTGTTTGGGTTCGAATGAAACTTGGCAGAAGTTTACCGTGAGTAGTACGTTCAATAGTGTGTTCGAACAAAACTTTCCAGTGAGTTTACATTCGAGGAGCGTTCGAGTATGCATTCTAATGAAAACTTCCAGAGAGCAAGCGTTCGACACGTGTTCGAGTGGCATTCGAATGCCCGTACGTAAGTGAACTATTTTGGACGAGTTTTTAATCCAAATTAGCACTAAGAAACCTTAGTTATTGCCCTACCTACATGAAGAAACATATAGCCTATTTCCCTGTCGTTGGAAACACAATACTTTGAGCCTAAACACATCTTTAACTTTTCAACCTTCTTGATTTCACCTTGAAGACTCATTTCGTCTTCTCTATTTACCATCAACAAAACCAAACCAAATTTCCTAACCCTTTATAGTTCTCAAGGAGATGATTGGTAGTCGGAGTTACGGCGTGCTTCTAGAGTTGATCCGCTCAGAGACTTCAGAGGTTCTGAAGAAAATCGTGGTGTCGGATCGATAAGTTCTTCGCGTTCTTGTAGTCTATAGGTATTAAAGTCGGCGGAGTTGCTGCCTTAGGTCTTTTACCATCACTGTAAGTTATCTCATATAGTGGATTTTGGGCTGGTAGTCGAGATACCCAGAGTGGTTTTTTACTGGCACGAGTTTTCCACTTCGTCAACAAATTTGTTGTGTTGATTTTTTTTATTGCATTGATTTTATTCTTGCATTGTTTTAGAATTGTTAGACTTAAGGGTGTTTGTTAATTTAAATAATTCATAGAAATAATATTTAGGACTTGTCTTAAAATATTATGATATATTCCGCACAGGGTCAAAACTTATGGTCAAATTCGAATTTTCACCATCAAATATTTTATGTCATTTCTTATTGCATGCATAACATGTAATATTTTCATCAAAAGTGACATGAGTATGAGAATAAGATGCGTTTATAAAATAATTTTTCAAAAAAGTTCGATTGATGTAAGGCTTATATTCTAATACTTCTCTTTTAAAAGTACATCTTTGGGATCCAATCAACATATTAAAATGTTCCTCTCCCAAAATAAATTTTGCAACAATGTTATGCAAATCCACAATCTTTTTATTCAAAACAATATTTCCATTCATAATAGATTTGCAATCACATGTATTTGAGCTAGATGACATACTAGATGTGATCATTCAAGTTTTAGCTTTTCATCTTTTAAGCATGCAATTTCATTTTCATGCATTAAAGATTAGTAATGTCTTTTATGAAGAGATACACATTAAGAAAAATATTCGGTTAAGTAAATAACTTAGAACAATATTTTATGAGATTTTATCACTTAAGCATTAGATGCTTATTCCTTATGGTAAATGATGTTCTGATATGAGATCACACCACATATCCTTATCCATTTAATGAATATTGTATTCGGGAATGTGATTGAATCTCATTTAACCAATTATTGTCATTGGACCATAAAAATTTATTAAACTCATATATTAGATGTATGTAGTTTAATAAATTATAAATTACATAAGGTAGTTTTCCTTACTTGGTAACTTAGTCAGTGAGTTGTCATGACTTAGTTGCATGTTTCTGATGAAATACAGATAGAATATTTTGATTGGTTCAAAGATATTTGACCTAATGTTTTGAAAACTGTATCTTTAAAATTCATTGTAAGTCTTTGAATTGTTCAAAGATCTTTGATACGATCAAACATATGAATTTATGGCAATTAGTTTTAAGGTTATTCAACGAATATGATTCTTACTCAATATTATTCTTCTATGATTCCATCGTGATGGCATTGGTTAGTGGGATGAATCGAATCTTATATGATTTGATTCGTTTGATATTGAGGGTTACCAAATTAGTTTCAATACTCTTAGGGATATGCTCATGTAACACTAATTCATCCATTTAATTAAGGTTCCATTAGTTTCTTCAGTTGCGTATATGATATGTATAAGTAGAAAATTCAAATCTTGAAAAGTTTGAGTTTTGAATCTTTCTTTTGTATAATGGTTACATAATTGAAAGTACTTGCGCCTCGAAGGTACAAGTAAAAGTTTATCATTTATTATATTTAATATTATATTATATTTTATTTGAAAGAATATCTTTTCTACGATCCTGAGAAATGAAATTATTTTATTACTTAGTGTGTAACACCGATTATTGACCATTGTAGAAAACACTTGACTTATTGAAGTCAATTGTGAGAGTGATAAACTATAAATGGAACTACATAATTAATAAGATGGAAAGACTTTTAGACATTTTCCATATAAGTTCAATAGGATGTCAAAATCATTTACGAAGTATTTAATACTTAATGGTTCTGTTGTTTTCTTATCGAAGAAAATTATCCTATAACTTATAGTGGGAGGGATATTTGATATCGATTCTGGAAGTTAGCATTAAACCATAGATCTAAGGTTGTTCATAGCTTACTACGATCAAGTTTGGAACTTGATTAAGCTTTCGTTATGAATCGTTCATAAAATGTGTAAATATTTTGCACAGCAAAAGCAAAGTGAGCTTATTAAAGGTTTAACCTTTATAGTATGACAGTGAGAAATGTTATACTCAGCAATCTATTATAGATTCCGAGGAAACTTATCTATAGTCACACTAACTGAACAATTAAAAATCTGTTAGTTAATATTGATATTAAACTATGTATTTTATTTAGGAATGCAAAGTGGCGTTCTTGAATGGTTTGTTCGAATAAGATATCCATTGTGATTTATTTGTTTGAAAAGTTCATTCTACAATAGCCATGGAGTTTGTATTCTGCTAAGATCACAGTTTAATATACTAGCTTATAGAGCCTATTGTAGACTCAGATGAGCTTTCAGTAAATCTATGTTCTCTAATTTTGATAATAGTCAGATTGTCTGATTTTATCAAAGCATAGAGAATACAAATGTGATAGTAGGGTTAGTGACATCGTACATATTTATTTTTGGTGTTATATATCATAACGATATTATCATTATTAAGGTAATAATGAGATGTTTATAAAGTAAAAGATTTACCTAAGTCTTCTTTTCTCCATGATAGCAGTGGGAGTGTGTAAGGATCGAAAATCCCGACTACTGTTACATTGTAGGACGATTGTTACATAATATAAACTATGTTTGAACACATATATATATTCATGAAAGGACTTTGGGGACAATCGGTGAATTCCTTGAAATTCCGATACGAAACAGCATAATATTCCACTCCGGACAACCTATGGTATTTGGGCCGTAAGTTTTTTATACGAACTCTGATTTTTATGAATTTTATATCTCGGAAATATGAGATCAAGACCTATGACTTTTGAGTTGAACACTTTTCCAAATTCGAAACAGAAACAGGTCAAAAATACAACTCAAATTCTGAGTGAATAGTACTCGAGGATGAGTCTAGATAATTCTCAAAACTTCTCAATTTTTCCAATTTATTTCATTAAATTATACACAAAAAATATCAAACAAGCCCTAGTATATATTTATGTGGTACTATTCACACTTTCATAAGAGAAAAAAGAAGAGAAGGAAAAATGTGAAAGAGAGGAAGAAGAATAGAGAAAGAAAAAGAAGAAAAGAGAAGAAATAAGAAGAAAAGAAAGGGAAGCAAATAAATCTTCCCATATCAAGCTAAGAAGAGAAGCAATAGGCTTAGAAATATTGGAATATGAAGAATAATCAAGCTATTAAAGGTAAGAAGTCTTGACCCAAACTTGAATTGGTGGGTTTTGATTAACTAATGTTATATTATTGTTATTGGCATGATATGTATTTCATTTAGGTAAACAATAAATAAGAAAATGTTGTATTAAGAAAGTGACCAAGCTTATGGAGATTTTAGATTTTGAATAAATTGAGATATGAGAAATTTCAGGGTTGATTTGATGATGATATATGATGTGTAAACAAGGAGGTTTAAAGAATGGTTTATGTAAAAGTTGTAGTATGAGAGTATGTGAGTGTTTTTGGGTAACTAGACATGAAAAAGCTAGATTAGGCCTTGGATTTTGGCCTAACGTAGCGACGCAACTCATTTCTCATCACGACACGTACTGGGAAATTGGTGAAGAATTGATTCTGGATTGCCCGTATCGCGACGCACAAGGACTTGCATCGCGACATGAATTGGAAATATTGATGAACACGTTTCTGGATTGGTCTGCGTCGTGACGTGCAAAACCCTGCGTCGCGACGCAAAGACTTGAATTTCCCCCAAATATTTTTATTCATTCCAACTTTACCCTAGAGTGTTAGAGGCCACCCCAAAGGTCTCGTAACAGTTCATATATGTATATTATGACATGATTTACGCATGATACGCAGTGAAGTGTTCACGAGTACTTGAATAAATAAATTAGCCTAATCCCGAAACTTTTTCCCAGTCCATCTTCTAATTAAGATTTTCAATTACAGATCATCACAGGAACCAAAAATTTCTTCAGCGAAGTGAAGTAAGGCTAGCGGAACTCCAAATCAGTGAGTGGACCTATTTTCTTGACTTGCTTTCTTTTATATGTTTTAATATAAGACTTACTTTTAAAAACACTTAGGGCATTAGCTAGATTTTATTTCATTTGTTTAAGAAAGAGCATATTTATAAAAGATAAGTTTTATTCCAGTTATTTTATGAATGATGAATTTTATAAAGTTGGATTTTTAAAGCATGAGTTTTATGATTTTTTTTAGGCATGGGGAAAAACACTCCTCTGTATGTATCTTGATACAGACATAGAATTGACAGATGACATGTGCACATGTAGAGGACTAGGGGGACGGTAATACGTAACGCCCCCAGATCCTAGTTCATGACTAGGGATGAAAGATGCCCATAGATCATAGATTCAGAGCTTGGAGGGTAGCATAGATCCGCACCCCCAGTTGTAATTCAATGCTTGGGGGACGGCGATATGAATGCCCCAAGACCACTAGTTTCAAGGACATGAGTGACATGTTTTGGGGACGGCGATAAGTAACGTCCCAAATTCATGGATTTGCACTCCTGGCTCTAGTTAGGCATATGGGGGCCGCGATAATTAACGCCCACATACGTCAAGTTTTCAGAGACATAGATAAGTTTTTAGATACAGTTTTCAGATACAGTTTTCAAAGATAGTTTCAGAGAAAAGTTTTCTAGAAATAAAGCTTGCAGAAAAAACAGTTTATAAGTGACTTCTAGAAAAGCAGATTTTAGAAAAGTTTTCCAGAAAGAAAGAAAATTATTTTCAGCTAATGAAAGGGATTTCAGAAAGGATAATTTGAGATGAATTGGGTTTTAAAACCATGTATTTTCAAAAACATTTAGTAACTATTTTTCAAATTGTCCACTCACTTAGATCGTTCAAACGATCTAACCCTCCCCCACTCCCAGTTTCTTTATTTTATAGGTTACTCGGAGGACGAGCCCAGGAGGATGGATACTGACGGCAGTCACTATGGTGTTCGGTTTACCAGGTCTAGTCAGAAGTTGAGTTTAGTTAAGTCAAGTAAAGTCCAATTCCAGATATTTTGTATAATGGAATTGCATATGAGTACTCGTATATAAGTTATTAAGATACATGATATTGTCTGGTAAGTCATATGTATAATATTTTACATGCTATGTTATGGATTTGGGTAATGGTCCCATATATGAAGTTATACTTGAGAAAGAGTTTTAATATTATTTGATGATAGAAAGTCAGAGGCTCAGAGGGATAGTACGGCCTATTTCCTGCCGGTAGCATCTCCCGGATCAGGGATGTTACAAAGATGGTATCAGAGCATGGTCTAAGGAGTCAATGACTTCAATGGCAGAGTGTTGGGGTCTTGTATAATTAGTATGCCTGAGATACTAATATATAAGGCATTACCTCTCCAGTATCAAATCGTCGAGTATGTCCTCAAGTCCTATAGATAGGTTAGTAAGCATCCCCAAGGCTACTTGAATTTCTTGCCAATAAGTAACCATAATTCTTATTCTAGTTAGGAATCATTCCATGATTATTCAGAAATTTATAGTAAAAGATTAGGTTAAGCTATGATACTAGAAAATACAAGTACTAAGAATCTTTACTTAATGGAGTGGGAAAAAAAAGCTATAAGAAAGGAAGAAAAGATGCATAAATGTTTAAGCAGCTAGAGACAGAAAAGTAAAGAGACAGAAAGAAATAGTAAAGTTCTAAGGATACCCATCCAGGAAAGAAAGAAGAGAAAACTATAAAGAAAACAAAAAGGAAAAATATATAGATGTTCAAGTAACCAGAGACAGTAAGTGGGAAAGATACAGAAATAGAGGATAAAGAGAATACTATAAACCTACAGTAGTAAAAGGAATATAGCAAGCCTGAGTAAGAGTAAGAATGCCAAATAGATCTATATAAGGTTTCTTCTCTTATGTAAGAATCCTTCATTCCTTAGGAAGTTCCTTCAAGCCAACCCTATAGACTGTAAATATCCGGTATAGATAGCAAGTATTCCAAATAGGAGAGAATAGTAAGAAGCATAAGAGAGGGAAGAAATCAGAAATAGATATGGTAGTTCCAATGAATATGAGGTGCCAAAAAGGATTTAAAGAATTCCAGATTTTCAAATCCAGACCCGTAAGCAGATAAATGGAGGTCATTAGTGGAAATGCTAAGTTGTTTAAACCTAAAAATCCGATAGACAAAGTCCTGACCTATCTAGATTTTCATTCCTCAGTTATACCAGTTAAGAAAGCTTCCCCGATGGAGCCAATCTCATATTTATCTCACGTGAATAATAGACCCTATCAAGATACAGGGTATCAGAACAAGAAGGCTGGTATCTAGTGATATGTGGATCCCTTCCCCAGTCTCTACCCACTTAGATAAAGGCAACCAAAAAGAAAGCCCAATACCCGTAATACTGTATTTTGAGACAAATACAGTAAATCTCGAGAAGTGATTTATCCAGAATGGAACCACTGAGGTTTAAAGGATAAAAGAGAAAGAATCTGTCACAAGTCAAAGTTGGAAAGATCCCATTACTAGGAAGAAATCCATAGATCAGATCAACACACGTAGAAGTCTACGTAAGTTCAAAAGGATAGACTTATGAGATACGAGAGACTCGAGATTTAATAAAGAGTACCAGTGCGGACAAGATGATTAGATAGAAAAGTTGTGGCTTATAGCTAGAACAGGGAGCAGAAATCTAGAAAGCAACCAGAAGAACGAACCATCATTAGCCTCAGTAGAATAGTTTAGATCTAAGAGAAAGAATATGGAAACAGTAAGAATGGAATAGAAATTGACAAGAGAATTTAGTACTGATGGTGATATAAGTAGTGTGGCGTAAAGACAACAACGTAAAGGAAACCACAAAAATGTATAATAAGAGTTGTAGAATCTTAAGATAAGAAGTAATCGATTCAGGTCCTGACCGAGCGGGAGATAATTCTTCTTTCCAGTATCCCTTACTTTAGTAAGTATATAGACACCCAACCAGAGTGGGAAGTACATATATACCTCTCAATTTAGAACTCATCAAAGATTTGATAAGTAAATAATGGAGTGAGACAGGATGGTCAAATTACAAGATAGAAAGATAGTCGAATAGTAAAATGGATAGCTCCCAAGAAAGTAAAGGTTAAAAAGAGTAATGAATCGAAGTAAGCAACGTATAGCAACTCAGAAGTAAGATATCCGGCTTATACGGAGTTTATCAAAGTTAGACACCCAACTTATACAGGGTTAATGAAAGTGTAGTACCGAAGTTAAAAGGATTGGTAGCGATGCCATAACATGTGTTAAAATATGGAGTTTCCAAGGAAATGAGGACATAAGAGATTCAAGAAATCGAGATAGGGAGGAAAACTAAATAACAAAGCAAAGCTTAAAAATGAATAATAGTGGAAGTACGGTAGGAGTTTGAGGGAGCATGAGCCTTATGGAAGTTCTCAGAAAGAAGTAGTATGACCAATAGCCAGAGGTAAATTATGAGTAAAGTTGAATGAGATAATTCAAGTGATTTTTAGCAGAAGAACCTAAGTCAGGGAGTTAATACCAGATATGCAGATAAGAGATTCCTAAGCTCATAGATAAGCGGCGCGTATAACTGCAGCATGGGAAACTAGTGAGAACACAACAACTAGAAAACTCCAGGACAAGCCCCACCCTCTCAGCCCTCGTCAGACTACAGTAACAAAAATGGACCTCGATCTTCGCCTCGAGATACTCTTGGAAACAAGTGTATGTATAGTGAAGGGAGATCGAAACATAAAGCCTTTTGAATATAATACAAAAGCAGAATGGAAGAGGAAAATAGTCCTAAGTGAGGGATTTAAATAGAAAAGTTATTTAGATGAAGCAATGAAGAGATAAAGTTCTAGTTTAGTAGTGACGGGGACATAAAAGAATAGCGTTAGACATGGCTAGAGACATGTAGAGATGATTGATGAGAGGAAAATATATCAATATTTACCGCCCATTTTATTTAATATTTTATATAGTTTCTCGAGTTTTATGAACGTTTTGATGTGTTTTAGTTTATTTTGTAGATAAAAAAAATTGGAACTTAATGGAATCAATCAGGATGAAATGTGGAACAAATAAGGGTAAAATTAGACTTGACATTTTGATTTTGGAGATCGGAAACTTGAAATTGCGTTCTAACGAAGTACAATTTCGAAATTCTAGTTTTGCGCAATTGTCGTATTTTGGCCATAACGTTTTACTCCGATATCGAATTGAGGTGATTCAAGTTTCAGATTAAATAAGACTCAAAGATCTACAACTTTGAAGTTTATAATAATTTCAAATTCTGAAGTTTCCATGACCAAAATTGATAAAATATCCAGAAGTGTGTTATGTGTAATTATTAAAGTCATTTTCAAAACAAAATAATAAAAAAATAAAAATTGAAAATTGTTAAACTTCCACCAAACATGCTTGCATGTTTAGTGGAGGATTTAGTGCCATATTTGGTTCCATATTTGGTGTCATGTTTGATGTCATGTTTGGTGCCATGTTTGGTGGAGCAATTGGTGGAGAAATTGGTGGAAGCCTTTAGATTTGCCTATAAATACCAAGCTAAACTTTGTAAATTTTTCATGCTTTCTTTGGAGGAATTTCTCCATGAAAACCTAAATAAAAGTGTCTTGTATATTTATTTAAGTTTTCATGTATTTTCTTTTTATTTAATTAATAAAATTTTGTGTGTTTTCATTTCCAGCATGAGCAGGTAATCTCATTCTGCTGGGGTGAAAATGTGAGACTTTTAATATAATAAATTAGATTAATATCCCTTATTTCAATTAAAATTTGGATTAATTAGTTACCACCTATATGGTCGATTTTACATTCCAGACGTAGTTTCCCTCCGCTATATGGTCGGTTTAGGTAATAACCTTGTTACCGCCTATATGGTCGGTTGGATTTAATTGAGACAAATGGAATTTCCGCCTTTATGGTCTGGTTAAATATAATTAATTAATCGGTAAATATTGACAATAAGGAGATTTCTAATTTTTAAATATTAAAAGTGGATCTTCTAACCCCCATCATTTTCTTTCATTATTGTAATTTTCCTTTTATTTATCTTCAAGTTATTTTTTATGATGTTTTGTTTATTTAAGTGTTTAGTAATCCTAAGTTTATTTTGTAACTAAACATATTATCTAGGGCTGTGATGAATTCTAATATCACTGGTTTATAAGGGGTTATTTCATGTCTTGGGAAATATAGAGGTTTATTTATTAAGTCTTAAGCTTAATGCTTCTTGTTAACTAGCCATTAATAAGATTGATGTGGTAGACTTAAAATATACTTGACAAAGGAATTTTAGGTTTCATCATTAGACTTAATAGCCCACGATCTTCCTTAAGGATAGATAACCCTCCTTCTAAGATAGACATATATCTGTCGGGCGAGGGTAGCCACAATTGGAAGTTAATCTTAATGAATTCAGGTAACTTGGTTAACATAGACATATGATTAATTGGGTTACACCAGGTATTTGCATCTGACCATCGACAGAGGCTTTTACATAATTTCGTGTTCCAGGTTAGTAAACCAATATATTGCACAAACATGAGATAACCACTTCATCTTTAAAAGATATTGGAAGGATTCATAACCCTTTATAGTTTAATAATATTGATTTTACCTTTAATTCACTTTCACACTATTTTATTTACTTTTTTTAGTTAAAGTCACCATCCAATCAAACAACCAATCTATTAGATACTCGTAAACATTTGACTTCATAAATTAATAGCTTAGGTATTAAGTCCTCGTGGGATCGATACATTTTAACTACTTGAACGATACGTGCGCTTGCGTTATACGTGTGTGATCACGCCAATCAATTTTTTGGCACCGTTGCTGGGGACTTATTTATCTTTTACTATTAATTTTGGGGTTAGATACCTTTACTTGTGTCTAATTTATTTTTACTTATTATTTTTGTTTTCTTGTGTTTTAGGTTCTCGTACACTACATGAGAAGAACCAGAAGCTTTGAAATTCGTCCGCTTGACCTTGAAATTGAAAGAACAATCAAACAGTTGAGAATGGAAAGATGAGAAGGCCAAGAAGCACTGATCAACATGGAACCTGAACCTTTGGAGGTTGTACCACCAATTCCAATTTGAGACAGAACTATTCTGGTGGGTGACGACTTCATTTAATGTATTGTACTTCCTCCCTTACCAGCAAACGTGTGACATCAAAACATGCATCCAAATGATACAGCAGTTAGTTTAGTTTGAGGGGAATGCAACTGAAGATCCTAATGCCCACATCAGCAACTTCCTAGAAGTTTACGACACAGTCAATTACAACCGAGCAGCATAAGAAGCAATGAGACTGCGTGTTTTTTCTATATTCCTTGAAAGACAGAGCTAAGTCTTGCTACATTCACTACCAGCAGGTTTCATCACAAATTGGAACATTCTAGCCACCAAATTCCTTGCAAAGTACTTTCCCCTAGCCAGAACTGCAAAGTTGAGGAATGACATTACATCATTGGTTCAACATGACTCAGAATCCATCTGCGAAGCTTAGGAAAGATACAAGGATTTGCTCAGAAAATGTCCTCACCATGAGATTGCAAAGTGGCTACAAGTCTAAACCTTCTATAATAGACTTTCTGGATTAATGACAACCACAATTGATGTTGCTGAAGGAGCTTTAATGGAAAAATGAGAAGATCAGGCCTATGACTTAATTGAAGAAATGGCCAACAATAATTCCTTTTAGCCAACAGAAATTAGCATGATTCAATGAATCGGAGCCAACACAGTAATGAATGCCAAGCTGGAACAGATGGGCAAATTCATGGAAACACTTAGCACGCAAGTTGTAAGCATCACCGAAGCCATAAGTTCACCATAAGGAGGAACACCAAAGACAAACCAACATGATGAGACGGTGAATTATGTCAACAATTTCAACAAACAGGGGAACAATCTGTATTCCAATACCTACAACCCATGGTGGAGGAATCATCTCAATTTCGCATGGAGCAACAATTCAGGGCAAATGAACAATCCACCACCAGGATTCCAACAGCAAAACAAAGGCCATGAGTATAAAAAAAACCAGGAATAACAGAAGTTGTGGCTCACTTGAAAAAGCTGGAAGAAAAATAAGACTCTCGAGCAGTATCATATGATGCTATGTTT
The DNA here is from genome assembly GCA_019454045.1 of Zanthoxylum bungeanum. Classification (NCBI taxonomy): domain Eukaryota; kingdom Viridiplantae; phylum Streptophyta; class Magnoliopsida; order Sapindales; family Rutaceae; genus Zanthoxylum; species Zanthoxylum bungeanum. The sequence continues at coordinate 79,319 of SKCR01037544.1, forward strand.
CAATCCCAAATAGAATTAATTCAAAGCCAAGCAGCATATTTGAAGGCACTGGAGAATCAAATGGGACAACTGGCCAATGCTCAGAGTTACAGACCGCAAGGAACCTTCCTAGCAACACAGAACTAAATCCAAGGAACATTGGGAAGGAGCAATGTCATGCCATCACTTTGGAAAGTGGTACTGAAATCAACAAAAATGTTGGAATCAAGGCATCCACTGAGGAAGTTCCAAAAGAAAACAGCGAAGCTAAACCGCAGATGGAGGAAAAAGAGGCAAAAGAAAATGATCGAGAAAGATTCACTCCACCTCCACCTTTTCCATAGCGTCTCCACAAAAACAAACTGGATAAACAATTTGCTCGATTCCTGGAGATCTTCAAAAAGCTGCATATCAACATTCCATTTGCAGAAGCATTGGAACAAATGCCCAGCTATGTCAAATTCATGAAAGTCATTCTTTCAGGAAAGTAGAGATTGGGAGACTACGAGACTGTAGCATTGACAAAAGAATGCAGCGCCATCATTTAGAGGAAGCTTCCCCCAAAGTTGAAAGATCCTGGCAGTTTCACCATCCCTTGCATCATAGGAGAACATAACTTCGGTAAGGCTCTATGTGATTTAGGTGCTAATGTTAACTTGATGCCTTTTTCCATTTACAGGAAACTGCAAATTGGAGAAGCAATGCCCACCTCAGTCTCTCTGCAATTTGCTGATAGATCGCTCACATTTCCGAGAGGTGTAGTTGAAGATGTGCTGGTCAAAGTCGACAAACTCATTCTCCTAGCGGACGTTATTATCCTTGACATGAAGGAAGACAAAGATGTGCCCATCATCCTCGGGAGACCATTCTTGGCTACTGGTTGAACCATTATTGATGTACAAAAAGCTGAACTAACCATGAGGGTACAGGACCAAGAAGTAAAATTCAATGTTTTCAAAGCCATGGAATTCCTGAATGATGAAAAGAATGAGGAATGTTTCAGACTTGATGTGAGATAGTACCATCCAGAACCCAAATGAAAAGCAAAGTTCAACCGAAAAACTTAAAGTATGTCAACTGCCTGAAGATAAAGCGTATTGCACACTGAAAAAGTTAAATCTTGAACTACAAGCAACTGAAGAGAAAAGACTCCACCAACTGAAAGAATTAGAGGAATTCCATATAAAGCCTTTTGAGAATGCCAAATTGTACAAAGAAAAGGCCAAGAAGAGACATGATGAGAAGTTAGTGCGCATACAACTGGAACCGAGGTAGCGGGTATTGTTCAGCAAATCAAGGTTGAAATTTTTCCCTGGAATGTTAAAATCACGGTGGTCAGGTCCATTCTTAATCACTCAAGTTTCACCAGATAGAACCGTTGAGTTACATGATCCCAATTCTAATGAAACATTCAAGGTTATAAGTAAGCGTGTCAAATACTACTGGGGAGAATCATTGGAGCGACAAAAAGAAAGTGTCACACTTTCAGATCCAGCCTAATGTTCGGGCAGTCATTTCTAGCTGACGACGTTAAACTTAGCACTAGCTGGGAGGAAACCCATGTAATTTGTGTATATATTCAGATTTGGTGTGTTTAATTTGTGTAGGTAAAGTCACATTTCAGGATGGAAGACGTTCTCGTAAATCTTCACAAGCAATTTCATTCTCTCCCTCAAAACTCTCTGATGAAATTATACAAAGCTCGCTTGGAACGAATGATACTTCTGATGATCAAAGGTATTCCTAATGATATTCGTTGGATTATTGAAGCACTGGTCCGATTGGCAGGTGAGTCCTCTGACTCTTTTATTTCATATCTGCCTGGTTTAGGAAGAAGCACATATGCTAAAAAGAGAATAGCTAAAAGAATGGGTGTTTTTTTTTATAAATGTGCACGTATGACATGTAATATTGGTTGTTGTTCTTTAGGAATGGTGTCTGATAATCGTGAAGTTAAAATTAAATTCATTAGGGATGGATTGAGTAAGGAGTCTTTAGATGACATATCTAAGACTCTTGAGACGCATTCCAGTGCATATGTGCATCATGCAATTCACATGTTATATACACAATTTTGAAAAGAAAGACAATATTTAAGTCTCGGGAATCTGACTCTAAAAGACCATGTTTGCCAATTTATAAGAAAATTGGATGGGAAACTTGTCCCTGACACATAGACGTCATTCAAGATGTTACTTCCTATAAATATTATTTTCTCTTTGTATATATCTAATAATTGTGATTTGTTTTGTTTTGTTTTTTCTTTTATTTTATTTTCTCCGACATGATCCAGATTTTTTGAATTTCACGATATATTTTACTATTTAGCTAATAATTGTCATTTGTCAGGTACTAGTGCTATTATTACTCACCCCTTTTCAGGTTCTATAAATTCAGCTCATCATTGCATTCTTGAAGACATCCAGAGTTGAAAAAAAAATATAAAAAAAAATGGAAGCCAATTCAAGAAGACGAGTTTTAAATAACTGTGTGTTTTGCGATACTAGTGTTGGTTCTAAACCAGAGTTCGTTGAAGCATCACAGAAATTGGGTAGAGTCATAGCTGAAAGGAATATGCACTTAGTATATGGCGGTGGCAATCTTGGACTAATGTGTATCATTTCAAGGGCTATACAGGAAGGAGGTAGTCAAGTTCTAGGAATCATCCTATAGGACCATCAAACGGAGAGGAACTTATCGTGCCAGGTATGTCTGAACGACTGGTAGAAATGATTAATTGTGCTACTGCTTTTATTGCTTTGCCAGGTGGCTTGGGTACGATGGAGGAAATTTTTATAGTACTATCTTGGGCGAACCTGAACATACACGAGAAACCGATTAGACTATTTAATGCTGATGGATTTTATGATTTTCTTTGTGTGTTTCTTGATGATGCTCGGAGAAATGGGTTCGTATCAAAACCTGTAAAAGAACTCCTCTTTAATGCCAGAACTGCCCATGATTTAATTGACCAAATCTCAGCCTTTGAACCACAAATTGACCCTATCCTTTCCAAGATAAACTGGTCTGATAATGATCGTGGTAAAAAGCGTCGGATAAATCTGGATCTTAACCATTAATTGATATTTTTAGATGTTCAATTTCAACTAACCAGATACTATCTTCTAAACTCATCTTCTAGTTTTTAAGACATTGGGGACAATGTCTCATTTAGGTTTGGGGGAGGGGAATAGTTTACTAGTATCTTGTTTTTATTGTGTTATTTTACTCAAAAATTAAAAAAAATTAAAAATTTTTATAAAATTTAAAATATATATATATATATATATTTTTTGTTTTGTGTTTTTAATTTGATTAATCAGGTGAAATCGGTGTGAGATAGTTGTGTAAGGAATTTCCATTCCTGAGACGTATCTCAACCTATTTCGTAACAAGTTAATTTTTGTTTATTTCCTTTTGAATTATTTAATTTGTGAATTCTCCATAATACTGACTAAATTGGATCTTCATATGTTCAGCTGACAGGTATTATCAACATGCATGGTAACATACAGCCATGAGATGTATTTGAAAAGTTTGTAATATTCAGTGCTCTAGTTTAATTGGAGGAAACATAAAAAAAAACAATGGAATAAAAAAAAGTGTGTATTAAAAAAAATCGTCTGAAATCCGAGTCATTAAGTCCGTAGGGGTGTCTTAACGCCTAGTACCATAAAGCCAATTGGCTTGGGAGTCACTGGCCCAAAGCTCGCTACATGGATCAAAGATGTTATAAAAATAAAAAGAAACATCTAAAATCCGAGTAATTAAGTCTGTAGGGGTGTCTTAACACCTAGTATCCTAAAGCCAACTGGTTTGGGAGTCACTAGCCCAAAGCTCGTTACATGGATTGAAGATGTTGCTTTCTTTATTTTATGGAAAAAAAAATCCATTGCCAAAAAAATGTGTGAATTCTGATATAACTTTAGGACAAAAATATTACTCTCTTTTCAACTACACTTATGAATATTGTGGGCACAATGATTTGATTAATACCTTGTTGGTTGTGTATATGAAGATTGGTAAAAATAATCAGAGAATTTACTTATTTGGTAATTTAGAAAGAAAGAAAACAACTATTAACTTGGATAAGACGTTTTACTTGTTTAGTCACTAACTTGCTTATTCTCTTTTCTCTTTTCTTTTTGCTTTTGTGTGCATTAGATTGATGTTTGTGGGTATCGTCACTATAAGCCCTCACGAGACTACAACTCGTCCACTAGGGACACCTAGGGGTTTAAAGGCTTGTTGCATAAGCTAAATGCAACTGTGATCCCTACGAATGTGGCTTAGTTTAATTTTAATTATTTATTGCATTTTATTTTGTTGTTTTACTCGAGGACTAGTAAAATATTAGGTTTGGGGGTGTGATGAGTGGAAAATATATCAATATTTACCGTCCATTTTACTTAATATTTTGTATAGTTTCTCGAGTTTTATGAACGTTTTGATGTGTTTTAGTTTATTTTGTAGATAAAATAAAATCGGGACTTAATGGAATCAATCAGGATAAAATATGGAACAAATAAAGGCAAAAATTGGACTTGACATTTTGATTTTGGAGATTGGAAACTTGAAATAGTGTTCTAACGAAGTGCAATTTCGGAAATTCCAACTTTACGCAATTGTCGTATTTTAGCCATAACTTTTTACGCCAACATTCGATTGAGATGATTCAAGTTCTAAATTAAAGAAGACTCAAAGATCTACAACTTTGAAGTTTTAATAATTTCAAATTTTGAAGATTCCATGACCAAAATTGATAAAACATCTAGAAGTGTGCTATGTGTAATTATTAAAGTCATTTTCAAAATAAAATAATAATAATTAAATAAAAAATGAAAATTGTCAAACTTCCACCAAACATGCTTGTATGTTTGGTGGAGGATTTGGTGTCATATTTGGTGCCATGTTTGGTGTCATGTTTGATGTCATGTTTAGTGGAGCAATTGGTGGAGAAATTGGTGGAAGCCTTTAGATTTGCCTATAAAAACCAAGCTAAACTTTGTAAATTTTTCATGCTTTCTTTGGAGGAATTTCTCCATGAAAACTTAAAGGAAAGTGTCTTGTATATTTATTTAAGTTTTCTTGTATTTTCTTGTTATTTAATTAATAAAATTTTGTGTATTTTAATTTACAGCATGAGCAGGTAATCTCATGCTGCTATGGTGAAAATGTAAGACTTTTAATATAATAAATTAGATTAATCTCCATTATTTTAATTAAAATTTGGATTAATTAGTTACCGCCTATATGGCTGATTTAGGTGACATCCTTTTTTACCGCCTATATGGTCAGTTTTACATTCCAGATGTAGTTTCCGCCTATAATGTCGGTTTAGGTAATAACTTTGTTACCGCCTATATGGTCTGTTGGACTTAATTGAGACAAATAGAATTTCCGCCTTTATGGTCTGGTTAAATATAATTAATTAATCGGTAAACATTGACAATAAGAGAGATTTCTAATTTTGAAATATTAAAAGCGGATCCTCTAACCCCAGCATTTTCTTTCATTATTGTAATTATACTTTTATTTATCTTCACGTTATTTTTTATGATGTTTTTTTTATTTAAGTGTTTAGTAATCCTAAGTATGTTTTGTAACTAAACATATTATCTAGGGGTGTGATGAATTCCAATATCACCGGTTTATAAGGGATTATTTCATGTCTTGGGTAATATAGAGGTTTATTTATTAAGTCTTAAGCTTAATGCTTCTTGTTAACTGGCCATTAATAAGATTGATGTGGTAAACTTAAAATAAACTTGACGAAGGAATTTTAGGTTTTAGCCTTAGAATTAATAACCCACGATCTTCCTTAAGGATAAATAACCCTTAATAGATTTCCTTCTAGGATAGACATATACTTGTCGAGTAGGGGTAGCCACAATTGAAACTTAATCTTAATGAATTCAAGTAACTTGGTTAACATAGACATATTATTAATTAGGTTACACTGGGTACTTGCATCTGACCATCGACAAGGCTTTTACATAATTTCGTGTTCCAGGTTAGTAAACCAATATATTGCACAAATATGAGATAACCACTTCATCTTTAAAAGATATTGGAAGGACTCACAATCCTAGATAGTTTAATAATATTGATTTTACCTTTAATTCACTTTCACACTATTTTATTTACTTGTTTTAGTTTAAAGTCATCATTCAATCAAACAACCAATCTATTAGATACTCGTAAACATTTGGCTTCATAAATTAATAGCTTGGGTATTAATTCCTTGTGGGATCAATACATTTTATACTACTTGAACGATACGTGCGCTTGCGTTATACGTGTGTGATCACACGAATCAATGATATCCTTCTGGTAATAAAAACATAGACATAGACTGGAGAAATCTCAAGTATAGAAAAAAGCAGAATGAAGATAATGGACAAGTAACATACTTGGAGATAGGTTTGTCCTGGTAAAACGACAAAGGAAAGATATTAAATAGATAATGACAAAGGTACAAAAATACAATAATAGACTTTACAAAGTTAAGATTAGTAGTATTACGGGGTAACATACTTTATAAATGTTGAAATAAGATTGGAATTCTATTAGACATTAACAAAAGAAAGGTATTAAGTACAGCTAATAAATTCCTATGTTGTGTAATAAGAAAAGAATATAACAAGGAATTGATTTATTGAGGCACAATCTAAAGATACCCAGAGAAACTAAATATGTGAATATAGGAATAACTTAATAAAGAAACTTTAAGAATAAGAAGGTTAAGGGAATAAGGCGGTGCAAAGAAAGGATAATCAGATTTTTATTAGCAATGAATATAAAGATAAAGACAACAGAATCTAGAGGATGAAGCCCGTAAGTAATTGGAAGTTAAGGAAATAGACAGTTAAGTAGTCAAACTAAGAGAATAAATGCCTAGCTTAACTCAACAAGTAAAACTTGAAGTGTTGATAAGTGTGGTTTATACCCACTTATTCATGCACTCTTAGCTTGCTATTTTTTTTGTTTTCGTATCATTTAATGTATTTTGTAGTTCTTTTATATTTTATTTGTATGGAGCATTAATATATAGATCTTGGGGCATTTATACGTGTTTTGGGACCAAACCAGCCAAGTCTGCCACGTGTAGCGACGCACCTTCGAAAACCAGCAAGTACAAAATCCAGTGAAATTGGCACCGCGGTGCCCACTTTCCGGCGCCCCGCAGCGACCCAGAAACACTAATTTTAGGGTTTTTCATGCACATGGAACCCAAGGCTCTATTATAAATACATAAGTTCGCCCAAGACTCAAGAGAAGAGGCTAATACACAACACAAAACATAAAATATATATTTTAGAGAGATCCAAGAAGAAAGATTAAAGAGTGACAAGAGGAGACGAAAATGGTGACGGCCGAAGATGAAAGGATTCCATTCGGGTTTAATCTTCTAGTTTCTATCTTTAAACTCTCATGATTTCTATTAGATTCATGACCATGTTTTCATTGTTATTATCTTTTGTCATGAACTAAATTTATAATCCTAGAGGATGATGTAGCCAATGTTTGAACCTATGTATTAATTGCCAATTTGAGTTTATTGAAATTATAATTCAATTTATTTATTATCTCTTGCGTATAATGCTTCTTGATTGTTGGCCACAATTTAAGATGGTGAATGTTTAGAATCTATCACTCGGGAGAGAGAGATTTTGAATAGGATCTAGAGAATGTAACTTAGGAGTTTTATAGAGTTCGGGAGAATCTATAGTTTCTTTCAAGTCGTTAACACAGGATCACAAAACATAATGATTTGTTAATTACTAGATTTTTATAGGGATATCAAAGTCTGTAATTGATAATACTTTCACTATTACTCGGGAGAGGGAGTTGAATACTGTAGGATTCTTGACTTATAAACAATACAACGGAATAATGATTGATTGGCATAACAAATACATAGGGGATAACTATGTGAAATCAGACTCTAAAATCTCTCTCATCTTGGTTTATCTTATTTAACGTTTTAATATCTTGCATATTTAATTTTTAGTCTTAACTTCATATTATTCTTAAATTAAGTGTTGCCTAAATAAATTTAGGATTATTAATTATAGTACTTAGTGTGAATTGAACACAATCCATGTGGATTCGACACTCTTTCACTGATTTATACTAAAACTTGACACCGTACACTTGCGGTATGATATAAAATATCACAACAAGTGTATTGGGACGATTGTTTCTATTAGCAAAAAGGAATATCTTTGTATATTTTTGTTTCAAGCTATAGTGGAACGTGAAGAAACCTAACGTTAAGAAACAAAATCACCCTTTAGCATGAGAAGGTGTTGGATAAGAAGAGATTAAGGATACACTTAGAAAGACCATTACGGGAGTTATACAATAAAAAATAAATAAGGAACTTGAAGTTTACTTAAGACCAAAGAAAGCAAAAGGTTATTGATTGTGGTACAAAGTATAATAGAGATATGATAGCTGCAAGGAATCCCATAAGCCAAACGATATCTAAAAGTTGGTAATAACCTAGCAAGAGAAATAAGAGATGGAAATAAGCAATTCATATAGAACAATTGTAGATAGACCTATATTAGCATAAATGCAACTAGATCATTTGGGATTCTATAAATTGAATATACTTTCGTGAAGACAATATAGAATGAATAGTTATCCAAGAAGTCTCAGAGAAGTATTAAGCCTTAAAGGAAAAGAAATAAATGAGTAAAAGACAATCACAAAGTGACAGATAGAAACAAGACTTCAGACCTTAAGAAATAAAATTATATCTTGCTACGTTTCTATATAAGAATGAAGGGTCCTAAAGAGAAATTCAAGGAATAAAACTTTCAGCTGTGTAAACCAAATAAGGTATATCAAGCCAAGAAATTCCCAGAAGTTGCAGTACCCAGCTTAGTACTAGAAAAGATTCGAGGATGAATCCTATTTAAAGGAGAGAGAATTTGTAACGATAGGAAATCTCGACTACTATTACATCATGGGATGAGTGTTACATAATATAAACTACGTTTGAACACATATATATTCATGAAATTACTTTGGGGACAATCGGCGAATTCCTCGAAATTTCGATACGAAACTGCATAATGTTCCACTCCGTACAACCCATGGTATTTGGGTCATACCTTTCTCATACGAACTCTGATTGTTATGAAATTTATATCACCGGAAAATAGAGATCAAGAACTATAACTTTCACGTTGAACAATTTTCAAAATTCGAAGCCGAAGTAGGTAAAAAATATAACTCAAAATCTAGGTGAAAAGTACCCGAGGATGAGTCTAGATAATTCTCAAAACTTCTTAATTTCTCCAATTTTATTTCATTAAATTATTAAAAAAAAAATCAAACAAGCCCTAGTATATATGTGGTACTATTCACACTTTCATAAGAGAAAGGGAAGTGAAGGAAAAATGTGAAAGAGAGGAAGAATAAGAGAGAAAGAAGAAGAAATAAGAAGAAAAGAAATGAGATGTAAATAAAATCTTCCCATATCAAGCTAAGAAGAGAAGCAATAGGCATATAAAGCTTGGAAGATGAAGAAGAATCAAGCTAGTAAAGGTAAGAAGTCTTGACCCAAACTTGAATTGGTGGGGTTTCAATTAACTAATGTTATATTAGTGTTATTGGCATGATAGGGATTTCATTGGTAAACAATAAACAAGAAAATATTGTATTAAGAAAGTGACCAAGTTTATGGAGATTTTAGATTTTGAATAAATTGAGATATGAGAAATTTAAGGGTTGCTTTGATGATGATATATGATGTGTAAACATGGAGGTTTAAAGAGTAGTTTATGTAAAAGTTGTAGTATGGAAGTATGGGAGGGTATTTGGGTAACTAGATATGAAAAAGCTAGATTAGGCCCTGGATTTTGGTCTAGCGTCGCGATGCAACTCACCGTGCATCGAGACGCGTACTGGGAAATTGGTGAATAATTAATTCTGGATTGCCCGCGTCGCGATGCACAAGGACTTACATCGTGATGCGAACTTGAAATATTGATGAACTCGTTTCTGGATAATTTGATTTCAGTTGTTTAAGAAAAAACACATAGGGCATTCGCCATATTTTATTTCAGTTGTTTAAGAAAAAACATATTTCTAAAAGATAATTTTTATTCTAGTTATTTTACGAATGATGGGTTTTAGAAAGTTGGATTTTTAAAGCATGAGTTTTATGACTTTTTTCGAGGTATGGGGGAAAACACACCTCAATATATAACTTATACAGGCATGGAATTGACAGATGACATGTGCACATTTAGAGGACTAGGGGGACGGCCATACGTAAAGCCCCAGATCCTAGTTCAGGACTAGGGATGAAAGATGCCTCTAGATCCTAGATTCAGAGGTTGGAGGGTAGTATAGATCCGCACCCCCAGTTCTAGTTCAGTGGCTTGGGGGACAGAGATACGTAACGCCCTAAGACCACTAGTTTCATGGACAGGAGTGGCATGCTTTGGGGGACGGTGATACGTAACGCCCAAAAGTCATGGATTTGCACTCCTGGCTCTAGTTAGGCGTATGTGGGGACTGCGATACGTAACGCCCTCATACATAAGGTTTTCAGAGACATAGATCAGTTTTCAGAAATAGTTTTCAGATACAGTTTTCAGAGATAGTTCCAGAGAAAAGTTTTCTAGAAGTAAAGTTTTCAGAAAAAGCAATTTATAAGAGACTTCCAGAAAATCAGATTTCAAAAAAGTTTTTTAGAAAGAAAGAAAATTATTTTTCAGCTAATGAAAGGGATTTCAGAAAGGATAATTTGAGATGAACTGGGTTTTAAAACCATGTATTTTCAAAAGTATTTTAGTAACTGTTTTTCAAACTGCCCACTAACTTAGATCGTTCAAACGGTTTAATCCCCCCACTCTCAGTTTCTTTGTTTTGCAGGTTACTCAGAGGACGCACCCGGAAAGATGGATACTGATGGCAGTCACTAGGGTGTTCGGTCCACCAGATCTAGTCAAAAGTTGAGTTTAGTCAAGTCAAGTAGAGTCCAGTTCCAGATATTTTGTTTAACGGAATTACGTATGAGTAGGGATGGCAAAATCCGGATCCGGACTCGGGTCCAGATCCGGAAGAGGTTTCACAACCCCAGGTCCAGTTCCGGACCCGGGTAAATATTCCCGGGTCCAGATCCGGGTAGACCCGGTCCGGACCCGATTACCCGGATTCTTTTTTTTTTTAAAAAAAATAATTGTATTTTTTTTATATTTATATTTGTATTTTGTCAATTTTATTAGTTTTATTTCCATTCTTTTAATTTTTTTTATTAAATTCTATTATTTATATATATATATATATATGCATAATATTTTATATTTTTTATTAAAATCTAATTTTTTTTATTTTTTTATTTTTTCCGGACTCGGGTCCGGACTGAGTGATCCCGGGTCCGGACCCGGGTCCGGATTTTTTAATTCTGGACCCGGGCCGGGTCCGGATCTTGTTGCCATCCCTACGTATGAGTACTCGTATATAGAGTTATTAAGATATAAGGTATTGTCTATTAAGTCATATGTATAATATTTTACATACTATGTTGTGGATTTGGACAATGGTCCCATATATGAAGTTATACTTGAGAAAAAGTGTTAGTATTGTTTGATGATAGAAAGTCAGAGGCTCAGGGGGATAGTACGGCCTATTCCCTACCGGTAGCATCTCCCGAATTGGGGATGTTACAAAGATGGTATCAGAACATGGTATAGGGAGTCAGTGACTTTAGTGGGTAGAGTGTTGAGGTCTTATATACGTAGTATGCCCGGGATACTAGTATATAAGGTAATACTTCTCCAGTATTTGATCGTCGAGTACGTCCTCAAGTCCTATAGACAGGTCAGTAAGCATCCCTAAGGCTACTTGAATTTCTTCCCAATAAGTAACCCTAATTCTTGTTCTAGTTAGGAATCATTCAATGATTATTCAGAAATTATTAATAAAATAGTAGGTTAAGCTATGAAACTAGAAAATACAAGTACTAAGAATTGTTACTTAATGGAGTGGGAAAAGAAAGCCATAAGAAATGAAGAAAAGATGCATAGATGTTTAAGCAGCTAGAGACATAAAAAAATTAGTAAAGTTCTAAGGATACCCATCCAGGAAAGAAAGAAGAGAAAACTATAAAGAAAAGTAAGGAAAAATATATAGATGTTCAAGTAACCAGAGATAGTAAGTGGGAAAGATACATAAATAGAGGATAAATATAATACTAGAACCCACAACAGTAAAAGCAATATAGCAAGCCTGAGTAAGAGTAAGAATGTCAAATAGATCTATATAAGGATTCTTCTCTTCTATAAGAATCCTTTTTTCCTTAGGAAGTTCCTTCAAGCCAAACCTATAGACTGTAAATATCTGGTATAGATAGCAAGTATTCCAATAGTAGAGAATAGTAAGAAGCATAAGAGAGGAAATAAATCAGAAATAGATATGGTAGTTCCAATGAATACGAGGTAACAAAAAGGATTTAAAGAATTCTAGATTTTCAAATCCAGGCCCGTAAGCAGATAAATGGAGGTCATTAGTGGAAATGCGCAGTTGTTTAAACCTAAAAATCTGATAGACAAAACCCTGACCTATCTAGATTTTCATTCCTCAGTTATACCAGTTAATGAAGCTTCCTCGATGGAGCCAATCTCATATTTATCTCGCGTGAATAATAGACCCTATCAGGATATATGGTATCAGAACAAGGAGGCCGATATCTAGTGATACGTGGATTCCCTCCCCAATCTCTACCCACTTAGATAAAGGCAACCATAAAGAAAGCCCAATACCTGTCATACTGTATTTTAAGACAAAGATAGTAAATCTCGATAAGTGGTTTATCCAGAATGGAACCAACGAGGTTTTAAGGATAAAAGATAAAGAATCTGTCACAAGTCAAAGTTGGCAAGATCCCAGTACTAGGAAGAAATCCATAGATCAGATCAACACAAGTAGAAGTCTACATAAATTCAAAAGGATAGACTTAAAAGATAGGAGAGACTCATTATTTAAAAAAGAGTACCAGTGCGGACATGAAGATTAAATAGCAAAGTTGTGGCTTATAGCTAGAGCAGAGAGCAGAAATCTAGAAAGCATCCAGAAAAACAAACCACAATTAGCCTCAGTAGCATGGTTTAGAGCTAAGAGAAAGAATATGGAAACAATAAGAAGGAAATAGAAAGTGACAAGAGAATTCAGTACTGATGGTAATATGAGTAGTGTAGCGTAAAGACAACAACGTAAAGAAGACCACAAAAATGGATAATAAGAGTTCAATGTAATGACTGTCAATCGACACAATGCTAATAATAAAGCTACATCTCCCACTTATATTATTGAGTCACAAAATGTATGGCATGGGAGGTTAAGACATGTTAATTATGATACAATGCGTAAATTAATTAACATGGACCTTATGCCTAAATTTACAATTGATAACCAACATAAATGTGAGGCATGTGTTGAAGCAAAAATGCATAAAGCATCATTTTATTCTATAGAACGAAGTTCTGAACCCTTGGAACTTGTACACTCCAATATGTGTGATATTAATATTGTGCAAACAAGGGGCGGTAAAAAGTACTTTGTCACTTTTATCGATGATAGCACAAGATTATGTTATGTGTATTTACTTATGAGTAAAGATGAAGCTGTTGAGAGCTTTATACACTATAAGAACGAAGTTGAAAATCAACTTGGCAAGAAAATAAAGAGAATCATGAGTGATAAAAGAGGTGAATATGTATCACCATTTGGTGAATATTGTTCCAATCATGGAATTATTCACGAAACTACTGCTCCTTATTCGCCTCAACAAAACGGGTTTACTGAGCGTAAATCAAACGTTGAAGGAAATGATGAATGCCACGTTGACAAGCTCTGGTTTACCCCAGAACTTGTGGGGGGAAGCCTTGCTTTCCGCTAACTACGTTTTGAATAAGCTACCTCATAGAAGATTGGACAATACACCATATGAATTGTGTAAAGATCATGTACCTTCCTACAAATATCTGAAAGTGTGGGGGTGTCTCACCAAAGTAATGGTTCCTAAACCTAAGAAGGTTAGAATAAGACCCAAGACTATTGATTTTATATTCAATGGATATGCTCACAATAATAGTGCGTATCATTTCTTGGTACATAAGCTGAAATTCCTGACATCAATCCAAATATGATAATTAAGTCAAGGAATGCGATATTTTTTTAAGAGACATTTCCTTGTAAGGAAAGACAAAGAACAGAGTCTCTCAAAAGAACTATTGATATTGTTAAAGGCAGTGATCAAGTTGGCCAAGATTTGGATCAACATGAAAATGTTGAGGTAACTGAACCTAGACGTAGCAAAAGAGCTAGAACGTCTAAGTCTTTTGGACCCGATTTTCTGACATATCTGTTAGAAAATGAGCCTCAAAGCTATAAAGAAGCAATGTCTTAGACGGAGGCACCTTTATGGAGAGAGGCTATCAATAGTGAGATTGGTTCCATCCTACAAAACCATACTTAGGAGTTGGTTGATCTTCCTCCAGGTTGTAAGCCACTGGGCTACAAATGGATATTCAAACGGAAGATGAAACCGGATGGATCAATAGATAAGTACAAGACAAGACTTATCATAAAAGGTTATAGACAAAAAGAATACCTTGATTACTTTGATACATATTAACCAGTAACTCGTATCACATCAATAAGAATGTTCATAGCCATAGCAGCTATATTTGGTCTTGAAATGCATTAAATGGATGTAAAGACGATATTTTTAAATGGTGAACTAGATGAAGAGATTTACATGGAACAACCAGAAGGTTTCAATGTTCCTGGACAAGAACAGAAGGTGTGTAAACTTGTAAAATCCTTATACGAATTAAAACAAGCACATAAACAATGGCATGAAAATTTTGATAAAGAGATATTGTCAAGTGGGTTCAAATTAATTGAGTGTGATAAGTGTGTATACACCAAATCAACTCAAAAATGATATGTCATTGTGTGTCTCTACGTAGATGATATGCCGATAATTGGTAGTAATCATAAGATGATTCAATCTATCAATAAAGTATTGACCAGCAAATTTGATATGAAAGATTTGGGAGTAGCTGATGTGATCTTAGGAATTAAGAATATCAGAGGGGTATATATTATCTCAGACATATAATGTTGAGAAGATCTTGAGAAATATAATAAAGGAGATCTAAATGTGGTTAGAACTCATGTAGACTTAACTCTTCATTTATCAAAGAATGCTGGCTCAAATATATAGTAATTAGAGCATTCAAGAATCATCGGAAGTCTAATCGATCTCACAAATTGCACACGACCTGATATTGCTCAAGCTGTAAATAGGCTTAGCAGATATACGAGCAATCGGGACATAACCACTAGAAAGCCATAGTAATAGTTTTGAGGTATCTGAGAGAAACTTCAAAATATTATCTGCATTATACGAGATATCTTGCTGTTCTAGAGGGATACAGCGATGCTAATTGGATATCTGATTCAGTGGATTCCAAGTCTATGAGTGGATTTATTTTCACACTTGGTAGTGCAGCCATGTCATGGAAATCCTCGACGCAAACGTGTATTGCTTGGTCTACTATGGAATCATAATTCATAGCATTAGACAAAACAGCAGAAGAAGATGAATGGCTTTGAAATTTCCTAGAGGATATTCCAAATTGGCCCAAACCAATGTAAGCGATAAGCATACATTGTGATAGTCAATCAGCTATTGGGAGAGCCTAAAATACAATGTATAATGATAAGTCTCGACACATACGTCGCAGACATAATACCATACGACAACTGCTCTCAAGTGGCATAATTTCAATAGATTATGTCAAATCGAAGGAAAATCTAGCAAATCTACTTACTAAAGGTTTACCTAGAGAGCAAGTTGAGAAGTCATCGAGGGGAATGGGCTTTAAACCTATAAATTAAAAATTTTCATTGAGGAAACTCAACCTAGCTGACTGGAGATCCCAAGATCTAGGTTCAAAATGGACAACTGAAACTTTGTGCAATTCAAAACAAGCATTATATAGTTTTATACTCTTTCCCATTCCTGTAATGACGCAGAGTGTTGTCTGTCAAGGCTAGGATAAGCTAAAGCTTTGAATGATCACTATATTAAGAGAAGAGTCATAATGGGGATAAAGGCATATTACCTCTTATAGTAGATCACTTACTTTAAGTAAGAAGTGAGGCCGCTTCCATGGGAGTTTTTAAAGGCTGTATTCATTAAAGTACTTGATGAATCCAAGACCAATGTTCATGGTCAAATTAAACAAAATCGTAGAACGGGAAATGGTCGAAGTAAAGTTGTTTGTTGGCAATTGTCTTGGTTTACACCAACGGTGGAACAGTTCAAGACTATGGGTCACTGGTTTGCCAAGTAAATCTGATTGTCATTCACTAGGAAATGTTCAAGGCAAAAGCTACCTATTTCGATGCAGATTTATTTTACGGAAACTCTCTTAAGTGTATGCATTAATATTTATAGATTTGTGGGGGATTATTGTAAATTCTCTAAATATTTGTAGTATAAGTAGGAGAGACATGTCCCTTAAGTAGTGTCTTATGGGAAAGACATAAGGATGAAGGAACATGTCCTCTAAATTGGAAGTATGAGCCTCTAGGCTTCAAAAGGTCATAAGGGAATGAGTATAACCCTTAGGAGGGTTACACCCCAAACCAAAGCGTACCCTCAAAGTCACCCTTTAATGTCTTTATAAAGAGGCTTTGGGTTCATTCTTAAAAGATAAAGAAATATATAAGTTTTCCAATGTCAAAGAGAGTCTTTTTGAGTCAAGAGAGAGTTTTCACTATTTGTCCTTGTTTATTTTCTTGTAAAATGAGTGCCCCTTCTACAAGAAGCATCCAAGTAATTCTGGGAGAACGTTAGCCACAAGAAATCTATTGAGCACCGAGGCGGGGCTAATAAGTTCTTAAGGATAGAGGCAACTCGACTTGGATTCTGTTTCATCATCATCTTTAAGTTTCCAGGTTTTTCTAAATTTCATGGTTTATGTTCAATAGTGATATGTTAGTATACATTTGCTTGAATTATGCATATTAAATTAGATTTACAACACCTTACAATTAACATTCTCTAAGTTACGTAGGCCGGAAGTCCCCAGAACGAAATAAATAAGTTAGGGGTATAGGTGAAACCCCCGTTTTACAGTGCAGAGATATTTTGGGATCCAAAAAATATGGATATGGATAATAAAATTTATAGTCATATAACAATAGACGTAAACACATTAACAATAGACGTAGGCAGACCATAGAATGATTAGTTCGGCCAATCAATGCCTACGTCCACTCCACAAGCCGCGCTTGAAGGTTGCCAGTAAGTTGAATTCATAACTTACACCGAGTTTTATGTGGCTCACCCGCAACCAAGAGTTTTGTCTCATAGGTTCACTCCTACACAATTATTTTTATCCCTAGGTTCACTCTTACAACTTTTACAATGAGTTTTGTTCATAGGCCTACTCACAAACATTTAGAATCCACCATTTTGAGTATACCCACTCACAAATGGATTTCACAACCTCAAGTGTTTGATAATAAAGATTTAAATAAAAATTTGGGCACTCACAAAGATAATGAAGAGTTAGTGTGAGTTGCTAACCCGAGAAATCTTAGCTCACTACAAATAATATGAAGATGTAGTGTGTGAGCTTTTATATGAGAATGTATAATGATGAAGGTTTTGTAAACTCTATGTTTTTGCTTTAGAAAAATTGTATGAAGGTTCAAAGATCCCGCAAAAATGAATTTGGGGCTCAATATATAGTGAAGGTGTAAAATACCCCAACTGCTCTGTCTGAGACTGGTATGCAGGTCTGCGAAGGCCGATATGTCGGTCTGCCAAAGTATAACGACTATATTATCATTGAAGATTCAAGCTCTATATCGGATTACTGATCGGTATGGAAGCCGGTATTCCAGTGTGCTTACCGGTATGGGGATCGGTATATAACGTGCCGATTTTCGAGAGCATGCCAGACATATATGTTCACCGGTATGGATCATGCCGGTCCCAGTACCTATGCAAAACATTGAGGCTTACCGGTATGTGCACCAGTATGGTTCATGCCGGTTCCAGAGACCTGTTTATCTTCAGGGACACCGGTATTGATGCCAATATGCAGGCCAGTATGAATGAGATCGGTTCTAAAGAGCATTCCAATGAGGTCTAAGACACCGGTATGCCGGTATCAGGGATCGGTATGCCGGTCTCAATGCCAAAATGCATGATTTGAAGATTAAAAGCATTTTGCACATAACCCTAATGCATCTAAATGAATGTGCATATGTCCTACGATCTTAGAGACTTAAATAAACAACTCACTTTATAAAGAGAACCATAAGCTAAGACCATACAAGAATTTCTTCAATATGCGATAGTCTTCACATTCATTTGCTCTTCATGACAAATATGTTTCGACATCTTTTTCTAATGTCCGCAAATGTGCATCAAAGTCTTCTAGTATTGCATCATCAAAATCCATCTTGCGAATTTGTCACTAACAATTGGGCATGTTGACCCATTGAGATTAGTTGCTTTGCATTCAAACCAAGCCTTATTAGGCTAACTGACGTGAACTGGGCTTAATGGAGCCATAAAAGCGTGGCTTAGGATAATTAGATTAGAGTTTTCTTTGTGTTAATTTACTATTTAAACAAACTTTCATCATTATTTTTGGATAGCCATTATTTGAAATTAATAAAAGGAATTAGAGATTTTTCTCTAAACTTTATTCTTTTTGAACATTAAGACTTATCATACAAATTGTAATTCTTATAGTGTCATCTTATAAACGAGATTTTTGAGACATCTATTCTGATGAAGTTCTTTAAAATCATTCTTATTGCTTTCTTGGGCCGTTAATTTCATCATTTGATTTCACAACAATGCAGTGAAACTCAATGATCATTATGAGTTTAGTGTAGTGTCGACGATTGTAAGGTCGCTGTAAAGGATGTGGCTGAAACCTTTATCCAACCAATGCAGTGAGTTGCTTTATGCATGGTGGTTCAAATATTATCGTTAACGTGGTCCACAAAATTGCATAAAGTCAATTTACATATCAATCGCATCCTTTGCAATTTTGCTATTCCATCCCTTTTGAGTCGGAGTAATTTTTTTATATCATTATTTATATGGGTTATATGTAAAGATATAGTTAGAAATTTAGTTCAATTGAGACACATATAAATTATTTTATTATATTTTAACGTTTATTATGTCTTATCTTTATTCGAGTTTCTTTAAATTTTAATCACTTATGAAATTAATTAAACATTTAATTTGAAATAACATAAAATATTTTTAAATCAGTTGAGTTTTTTGTATAATTTTAACATTCAACTGTGACATTTTCATAAATTTAACGAACACGTGGTCAATTTTTCAGTAATGTATTAAAAGAAGTTTTAAAACCTAGTTTAGGTATGTGTTCCAACTGGTCCTCATGTAGTTCTATCACCGGTGATGTGGTATCGTCCACAAATATTTATATAATATGTGAAATTATATTAAATATAATTATCATTTATTTAATTATTTTTTAAGATTTTAACACATTTAATATGATATTATTTAATTATTACATAAGTTATATGATATCAACATTACATAATAGAATTTTTCCTCAACTCGAATGTCCCTGCTACTGCGTATTTTATTATAATATCCCATCTCTTAGATTTAAAAAGTATGTATTGAATTCTAGCTTTCTTTATGCCTTGTTCCATTGGTGATGGTCAGTGTTTTAAAAACCAAACTGATAACTTAAGAGATTTAATGGGTCACTAGTTCGAACGATTAAACTATTTCGATTGAATTATATATTGTTTTGTTATTACTTAGATGTTATATATTGTTATTTGATGGTTAAAACTTACAAGAGTTTAACGTACGTAACCTGAGATTAACCACTACTATCTATATTAATAATATATATAAAGGTGTGCTTTTTTGTTTTTTGTATAAATTGTTGTAAATTGTAAATTTATCATTTTTCAACTAAATAAATACTTAGGAAATCCTAATATGGATTTCAAGATAAAAATATATTTTTCTTTTTGATCAACTATGACAATTGAAATTAAGTGCTTGTACTTATAGGTGATCATACACATCGAGGAGATTGGCTGAGAAAATAGGTTAATCTTGGAGTCAAAGAGAAGTGTAAATTAAAAATTTTACTTTTAAATTAAGGGCATGCTCAAATTTATTGACTTAGTTTAAAAACTATTATCAGCTAATACAAGTGTGTTAAAAATAGTTAGGGTATATACATTTATAATTTACAAAAGAAATCTGATTAAGAAACATAAAGTAGATAGAAAAGTCATAGAAACAACATTATTTTAACGCTATTTTCTTATTTTTTTAACAGTGTCAAAACGACGTCATTTTGACGTTATTTCTATCTCTTTTCTATTTATTTTCTGTTTCTTTATCATTTTTCTTTTCGGAATGAGTTACGTGGCTGATAGTATTGTGTAGTAGGGCCCTACTAATAAAGGTGACCAAAAAAATAAAATTATTAAGAGAAGTTTTACATGCTTGGATAAAAATATAGGGAGCATACAGGTGCCCCATTTGAGGATATGAGGAAATTGAATTGATTAGCTACAAAATGTGGGTCAATATATGTCATTTTCTCACCGAAAGCCCCGTTAAACACGCAAGCGTGGTTTGTTTGGTTTTTCCCCAGATAAATAGGCCCCTCCATTTGCATTAGCAAACCCTAGCAACCTTTGCTACTTGCTATACAATCAAAGGCTATTACATTGATTATTAAAATTGACAACAAAACTTCTCCTCAGAGGAAGCCCTCGCCAGTATAAAAATAGAGGAGGAGAATCAGAATCTTATCATGAGAATGAATCAAAGTTCTTCAACAACTCCAAGTTTGTTGTTTTCTTTTCTTTCTTTGTTTTTTTTTTTTAATCGTTGAAAACCCCGCCGTCAAACCACCCCTTTCGGGCTTAAGCGGAACAGGTAAAATTTCTGGCTATCACAGGCTCTTACAGGAAACGCACTCATTGGATTCGAACTCAAGACCTCAATGTGAAATCTTGAGTCCTACACCACCAAGTCACACCCCTTGGAGACAAATTCCAAGTTACTTTACAAAAAATAAATAAATAAATAAAAAAGAGTCTAAAAAGATTAGGAAATCTCCTCAGATCATAGTAATGAATCATAATCCTACCTAAATTACAACATGGTAATCCTTAAAAAAAAAATTACATAATATATACGTACTATAAAAATGGGAGATTAGACACACTCAAAAGGTACGCAAACCTATAACTACAAAATATAAATGAGAAAACTTTAATTCTATTTCTTCCTATTGTTTTTTGAATATCAAAGAGAATCCATAAGACTTCAGCGTAACAATCTCAGGAATTTGATGTTTGCAATAGATAATATATTTCCCAAAAATTCATTTTCCTTTTTCTTTATTGTTAGTTGTGTGTTGTGATGATGTTAGTTGTGTTGTGTTATTAGTAGTTATTAGTTGATAGTTGTATAGATGTATTTAATATAGTAGTTATGCATTTATTGTGGTAGTTGTGTTTAAAGGCTATAAAAAGGCATCTCATTGTAATTCAAAACTCAAGTAAATGTTAATATACATTTTCTTCTCTAATTATCACATGGTATCAGAGCTTAGGTTCTTTCCAGAGGTGTAAAAATTCGGTTTTCAGGAATGGAAAAGTCAGATGCTATGCAACTCATTCCTACCATTCTCATAGGTTCAAACTATCGTCTCTGGGTTCAGGGAATGCGTAGTTTTCTCAAGGGTCGGAAACTATGGCGTTATGTTACTGGAGATGTCAAGCCCCCCACTCGGCTTACTGATGAAACTGAATGACAGCTCGCTGATCGTCTCGAGGATTGGGATAGTAAGAATCACCAAATTCTGACATGGTTCCGGAATACTTCGGTTCCATCTATTCATCATCAATGTGGGCGCTACGAAACTGCCAAAGAAGTTTGGGATCTGCTTGCATTAAGGTACACCTCTTCTGATCTCTCTAGTCAGTATCAATTATGGGAAAAGTTGCATAATTTGAAACAAGAGAAAGGTCAGTATATTACTGATTTTCTTGCACAAATGAAGAATATTTGGTACCAACTTGCTTTGTCAGAACCATCAATGAGTTGCACCTTTGATGCAACTAATTATACGGCACACCGTGACCGTATACGACTAATTCAATTCCTTATGGCCCTTACTGATGATTTTGAATCTTGTCGAGCTTCATTGTTACATCAATCTCATCTACCTACATTAGAAGCTGCTGTCTCTCGATTATTGTCTGATGAAACTCGTCTCGGCTTACTTAAGCCATCTCACGGTGATGTTGTACTTGCCGCCGCGGATAAACATTTCTCAAAAGGTGAAGGCAAATTTTGTCGTACCTGCAACAAATATGGTCATACTCTGATTGAATGTAGTCTTACTGAATGTCACAAATGCAAGAAAATAGGCCATATTGCCGCTCACTGTCCCACTAAGGTGAGTTGTCGCTACTGCAAGCTGTCTAGCCATTCCATTGAGCAGTGCCCCACTCGTCCCCCAAGATCTAATCAACCCTCCAAGATAGCAATTCCAATTGCTGCTGCTACCTCTGAGGTTACTGTCTCTCCAACAGCCACTGGTAACTTAGAAGCACTCCTTAGACAAATACTCTCCACCCATCCCAGTACTTCTACTGCCTTATCTGTCAATTCAGGTAATTCTCCTTGGTATTTTGACTCTGGTTGTTGCAATCATATGACTTCTCAATCCTTGTTATTTTCTTCCACCTCTCCTACCACAAATATTTCTTCAATCTTCACTGCAGATGGCTCACAAATGCTTGTAAGTCAGTCTGGCCACATATCAACATCTACACTCACATTACCAAACACATTTCTTATTCCCAAACTTACATTCAACCTTATTTCTGTTGGTCAACTATGTGAACTTGGATTAGAATTGATATTCCCCACTAATGGTTGTCGTGTGCAGGATCCGCAGACGGGACAGATTCTTGGGACAGGCAGTAGAATTGGACGTCTGTTTGAACTCACATCTCTGCATCTTCCTTCAAATCATTTTTCTCAATTATGTGTGTATCTACTCCATCTTCTCTTCACTTGGGGCATATGCGTCTTGGTCATGCCTCGATAAATAAACTCCGTCCTTTAGTTTCTAATGGTTCACTAGGTTCTGTTAAAGACCAGCCTTTTCATTTGTCTCTTGTCAACTTGGAAAACAACCAGCTTTGTCCTTTCAACATAATAAACATAATTATGTTGCTCCATTTGATTTAGTCCACTCTGATGTATGGGGACTTTCACTTACAGCCACTATGGGAGGATCTAAATATTTTATCTTGTTTATTGATGATTATACTCGATTTACATGGATTTTTCTTATGAAACAACGTTCTGAACTACCTCAAATTTATATTGACTTTGCAAACATGATCAAAACACAATTTTCCAAAACTATCAAAATTTTGAGGACCGACAATGCCAAGGAATTCCTTGACTCCAAAATTCAACAATTTTTAAAAGCCCAAGGAACCATTTCACAACGATCCTGCCCATATACCTCTCAAGAAAATGGACGAGCCGAAAGAAAACATCGTCATATTTTAGATTCCACTCGATCCATGCTCATTTCATCATCTTGTCCTAAACGCTTTTGGGGTGAAGCTGCCCTTACGGCTGTTTATGTTATTAATCGTATTCATTCTTCAGTCACCAAACACAATTTGTCTCCTTATGAGTGCCTTTATGGTGTTTCCCCTCCTTATGATCTTCTCAAGGTTTTTGGGAGTGTTTGTTTTGTTCTTCTTCATCCCACAGAGCATCACAAGTTAGAACCCGTGCCAGACTTTGTTGTTTCTTAGGATAGTTGTAAATTCCTCAAATTCATTAAATATGATATGTATATGTATATGTATATCATTGGAATTTTCAAGGGGTGTATGGGAGGTTGCAATCCTTGGAGGGTTGCAACCCACCCCAGGGGTGCCCTATTGGCACCCCTCCATGCTTTATAAAAGAAGGTTTTTATTCCAAATGACATATACAGAAGATATACAACTATTATCCAAGAACTTAAAAAGGCATTGTTGTTTCTTTGTTTTGAGAGAGAGATCCACCATTTTGTATCATAGACTTGTTAGGGAGTGCTCCTTGAACAAGTAGAATCCAAGTAATCCTGGGAGAACGTTGGCAAAACGAATCCGTAAAGCACCTGTGACGGCGCCAATAAGTTCTTAAGGACAGAGATCATCTCGACTTGGACGATTGAATCAGGTTTTTCTGGTTCTTATTGTTTTAGGGTTTTATTGCATCTAGATCTACTATTGGATGTTTGATCTGACTGATTTGCATGTTTATATTACTGTTTAATGACATTAATTTTTACAACAATCATAAGAACTTATTGGTATAGTGTTATTAGATAGTAATTTGCATGTTAGGGTTTGAATATTTTCTGGAAAATTCGGACTGTGCATGAAAAACCCGTAGGGCGTTCGAATGCCCGACGCACGCGAAGGCATAAATTTTAAAATTCGTAATAACGTTCGAACGCGTCTTTAAACGCAACTCGAACGCAAGCCTTCTGTCTTAGAACGTTCGAACGCGTCCTAAACGTAACTCGAACACAAACTCTCTGGAATCATTCCGTTCAAACGCGTTCACGAACGCTATACGAACGTGAACTCTCTGGAATCATTCCGTTCGAACGCGTTATCAAACGCTACTCGAACGTGAACTCTCTGGAAACACATCGTTCGAACGCGTTATCAAACGCAACACGAACGCACACACACTGGACAGTCTCGTTCGAACGTAGATACGAACGTGACACTAACGATTTTGTCCTGAAAGCATCATAAATTGCAAACTTTAATTAATATTAACTTGGTTAGTCATATACTGTAAACACATTAATCTTGGTAGTATAGATTTAAGTTATTATTAAGTTGTTCAATTATCACAAGCATACACATAGTGATAAAGTTGAAATTAATTGGTTGTTGCATAATTGGTTGAGAATTTAAAGTGTAATTTTGCACAAGTAATTCCATCCAATCTTGATTGACATATATATCTACACTTATCGTATTAATTGTGCTATTGGAAGATTGTAAATCTGGGTTTTGAATTGCTAAAAGATTCTATTGGAAAAAGTGTTTGAAGAATATTCGTTCATTCAATTTTCCTTAAGTATCTTTAGTTGAAATTCAAGGACTTGTGTTTATTGGAACTTTCGTCTATTAGAACAACAAGTGACTACCTAGTACATCACTTTGAACTAGATCATTCGTTGATCGTTGTGCAATTTGTCTTTCGTAGACTGATTGAACCCTGTTGATTTCCAGTTACAAATGGCTAACGGAAATATCACGGTACCGGTCTCTCACGGAGAAAAGCCGGAGAAATTTGGTGGGGCAAATTTCAAACAGTGGCAGAGCAAAATGCTGTTCTACCTGACAACTCTCCAGTTGGCTAAATTCCTCAAAGATCCTCCGGGTCCTGTGGAGGGTGGATCTGAATTGGCCAAGGAAGAGCGAGAACAGACTTGGATGTCTGGAGACTTCTTATGCAAGAACTACCTTTTGGGTGGTCTTGACAATACCCTGTACAATATGTACCAAGGCATGACTTCTGCGAAGGTTCTCTGGGAATCTCTCGAGAAGAAGTACAAAACCGAAGATGCCGGACAAAAGAAATTTGTCATGGGTAGGATCCTGGACTACAAGATGGTAGTTTCAAGGACGGTGATGTCTCAGTTGAGTGAACAACAATAGATCATTCATGAAATACTGGATGAAGGAATGAAACTCTGTGAGACGTTTCAAGTTGCCACCATAATTAAAAAGTTGCCTCCATCATGGAAGGACTTCAGGAGCTATCTGCAACACAGAAAGAAGCAGATGAGCCTTGAAGACCTTGGAGTTCGATTGAGAATCGAACAGGACAACATGATGTCCGAGAAGGCCAGCTACAAGACTATGGAGTCTAAGGCCAACATCTTTGAGGATGTAAAAGGTAGCAAGAAAAGATAGAACAGTGAAGCTGATTCTTCCCAAGCGAACAAGAAGTTCAATGGGAAGTGCTACAACTGTGAAAAGAGCGGTCATATGACAAAGGACTGCAGAAACAAGATATCTCAGGACAATGGTAGGAAAAATGAGGCATATGTCGCTGAAGATGAGCAGTTAACTAATGAGATTTCAGAAATGAATCTCTCAGCAGTGGTACTGAAGCCAACTTGGTTGGGAATCCGAGAGAATGATGGGTAGACACTAGGGCTACTCGTCATATCTGTGCTGATAGCAAGATGTTTTCCTCGTATCAGAAAGGTCGATGGCGGCGATCATCTACAATGGGAAACTCGTCTACCTCTAGAGTGGTTGGACAAGGCACAGTAGTTCTGAAAATGATATCCGGAACGGAGCTTACATATAAGAATGTTTGCATGTTCCAGATATCGGAAGAACTCGGTCTCGGGTTTGTATTTGTTTCTGACAAAGATTGTATTGACCAAAAATGATGTCTATGTAGGAAAATGATACCTCGCTGAGGGTCTTTTCAATGACTGTCGATTGTGCTATTAATAAAGCTAAAACTTCTACTTATATTATTGAGTCACAAAATGTATGGCATGAGAGGTTATGACATGTTAATTATGATACAATGCGTACATTAATTAACATGAACCTTATACCTAAATTTGCATTGATAGCCAACATGAGTGTGAGGCATGTGTTGAAGCAAAAATACATAGAACATCATAAAATGAAGTTCTGAACCATTGGAACGTGTACACACTGACGTGTGTGACATGAATATTGTGCAAATAAGAGGCGGTAAAAAGTACTTTGTCACTTTTATCGATGAAAGCACAAGATTCTGTTAAGTGTATTTGCTGAGGAGCAAAGCTGAAGCTATTGAGAGCTTTATACACTGAGAACGAAGTTGCAAATCAACTTGGCAAATAAATCAAAAGAATCAGAAGTGATAGTGGTGGTGAATATGTTTCATCATTCGGTGAATATTGTTCTTTGCACGGAATTATTCACGAAACCACTGCTCCTTATTCTCCTCAATGGGATTGCTGAGTGCAAAAAACCAAACGTTGAAGGAATTGATGAATGCCATGTTGACTAGTTCTGGCTTACCTCAGAACTTGTGGGGGGAAAGCCCTGCTTTCCGCGAACTACGTTCTGAACAAGCTTCCTCACAGGAGATTAGACAAGACACCATATGAGTTGTGGAAAGGTTATGTACCTTCCTACAAATATCTGAAAATATGGGGGTGTCTTGCCAATTGCCAATGTGATGGTCCTAAACCTAAGAAGGTGGAATAAGACCCAAAACTGTTGACTGTATATTCATCAGATATACTTGCAACAGTAATGTATATCGATTCTTGGCACACAAGTATGAGATTCCTGACATCAATCCAAGTGTGATGATTGAGTCAATGAATGCAATATTTTTGAAGAGACATTTCCTTGTAAGGAAAGACAATAAAGAGAGTCTCTCAAAAAGATTTGTTGATATTGTCAAGGAAAATGATCAGGTTGACCAAGAGTCAGATCCGATTTTCTGACATATTTGTTAGAAAATGAGCCTCAAAGCTATAAAGAAGCTATGTCTTCTCTGGAGGCACCTCTGTGGAAAGAGACGACTATCAGTGAGATTGATTCAATCCTATAGAACCATACTTGGAGTTGGTTGATCTTTCTCCAGGTTGTAAGCCACTGGGCTACAAATGGAAAGATGAAAATGGATGGATCAATAGATAAGTACAAGGCGAGTTTGTCATAAAAGATTATAGACAGAAAGAATGTCTTGTTTACTTGACACCTATCCACCAGTGATTCGTATCACATCAGTAGAATGCTTATAGCCATAGAAGCTATATTTGGTCTTGAAATACATCAAAATGATGTAAAGACGTCATTCTTGAATGGTGAATTGGATGAAGAGACTTACATGGAACAACCAGAAGGGTTTAATGTTCCTGGATAAGAACAGAAGGTGTGCAAACTTGTAAAATCCTTGTACGGATTAAAACAAACACCTAGACAATGACATGAGAACATTGACAAAGAGATGTTGTCAAGTGGGTTGAAAACCGATGAGTGTGATAAGTGTATCAACTCAAGAATGATATGTCGTTGTATGTCTCTATGTAGACGATATGTTGATAATTGGTAATAATCATGAGTTGATTCAGTCTACCAAGAAAGTGTTATCCAGTAAATTCGATATGAAAGATTTGGGAGTAGCTAACCTAACTCTTCCTTTATCAAAGAATACTGGTTTAAGCATATCGTAATTAGAGTATTCAAGGATCATCGGAAGTCTGATGTATCTCACGAATTGCACACGAACTGATATCGCTCAAGCTGTGAATCGGCTAAGCAGATATACGAGCAATCCAAGACATAACCACTGGAAAGCCATAGTAAGAGTTTTGAGGTATCTGAGAGAAACTTCAAAATATGGGCTGCATTACGAGCGATATCCTGCTGTACTAGAAGGATACAGCGATGCTAACTGGATATCTGATACGGTGGATTCCAAATCCACGAGTGGATTTGTTTTCACACTTAGTAATGCAGCCGTGTCATGGAAATGCTCGAGGCAAACATGTGTTGCCCGGTCTACTATGGAATCTGAGTTCATAGCATTAGACAAAACAGCGAAAGAAGCAGAATGGCTTAGAAACTTCCTGGAGGATATTCCTAGTTGGGCCAAACCGGTGCCAACTATTAGCATACATTGTGAAAGCCAATCGGCTATTGGGAGAGCTCAAAATACAATGTATAATGGTAAGTCTCGACATATACGTCAGAGACATAATACCATACGTCAATTTCTCTCAAGTGGCATAATAACGATCGATTATGTTAAGTCGAAGGAAAACCTAGCGGATCCACTAACTAAAGGTTTACCTCGAGAGCAAGTTGAGAAGTTATCGAGGGGAATGGGCTTGAAGCCTATAATCTAAGAATTGTCACTGTGGAAACCCAACCTAGCTAACTGAAGATCCCAAGATCTAGGTTCAAAAGGGACAACAGAAACTTTGTGCAATTCAAAACAAGCACTGAAGAGTTTCGTACTCTTTCCCATTCCGATAATGACGCTGAGTGCTGTCTGTCATTGGTTAGGATAAGCTAAGGCTTTTAATGATCACTATATTAGGAGATGAGTCCTAATGGGGGTAAAGACAGATTACCTCTTCATAGTAGATCACCTATTTCAAGTAAGAAGTGAGGCCGCTTCCATGGGAACCTTTAAAGGCGGGTTACCCTAAAGTGCTTGATGAATCCAGGACCGTTGTTCAGGGCCAAAATGAACACAACCGTAGAACGGGAAAATGGTCGAATTAAAGCTGTGTGTTGGCAATTGTCTTGGTTTACACCAACGGCAGAACAGTTCAAGACTATGGGTCACTGGTTTGCCAAGTAAATCCGATTGTCATTCACTAGGAAAGGTTCAAGGCGAAAGCTACCTCTTTCGATGCAGCTTTAGCTCACGGTATCTCTCTCACGTGCCTGAATGAATATTTGAAGAATTGTGGGGGATTGTTGTAAATTCCTCAAATTCATTAAATATGATATGTATATGTATATGTATATCATTGGAATTTTCAAGGGGTGTATGGGAGGTTGCAATCCTTGGAAGGTTGTAACCCACCCCAAGGGGTGCCCTATTGGCACCCCTCCATGCTTTATAAAAAAAGGTTTTTATTCCAAATGACATATACAGAAGATATACGACTATTATCCAAGAACTTAAAAAGGCATTGTTGTTTTCTTTGTTTTGAGAGATAGATCCACCATTTTGTATCCTAGTTCAAACACTTGTTAAGGAGTGCTCCTTGAACAAGTAGAATCCAAGTAATCCTGGGAGAACGTTGGCAAAATGAATCCGTAAAGCACCTGTGACGGCGCCAATAAGTTCTTAAGGACAGAGATCATCTCGACTTGGACGATTGAATCAGGTTTTTCTGGTTCTTATTGTTTTAGGGTTTTATTGCATCTAGATCTACTATTGGATGTTTGATCTGACTGATTTGCATGTTTATATTACTGTTTAATGACATTAATTTTTACAACAATATGGTATTCAACACAAAAGGTATCGTTGTTGGGATCATGTGTCAAAGAAACTTCGCATCTCTCTTCATGTTATTTTATGGGAACATGTTATGTTCTCTTCTATTTCTAAGTTCACAGTGTCACCTTCAGATCCTCCTCCACTTTTCACTAATCCATCTATTGAGTTGTTTCCATCTGATGCAAGTACTCATGGTGAACATACAGATGTCCAACCTCCATCACCGCCTATTCTTGATGATGTCCCTCCTACAGATACTGCACCAGAGACCATTGGTGACTCATCTCCACCTTATCCTACCCGAGTAAGAAATCCTCCCCCTTACCTTCGAGATTATCATTGTTTCTCTGCTCTTGTTTCTTTGCATGAACCTCAGTCCTATAGGGAGGCTTCTTCTAATCCTCATTGGCAGCAAGCTATGCAAAATGAATTACAGGCATTGACAAAGACAGATACTTGGGACTTGGTTGATCTTCCTCCTGGGAAAAATCCAGTGGGATGCAAATGGGTTTACAAAATCGAAACACATTCAGATGGATCTATTGAGCGTTATAAAGCACGACTTGTTACTAAAGGATTCGCTTAAGAGTATGGGATTGATTATGAGGAGACTTTT
Source organism: Zanthoxylum bungeanum (assembly GCA_019454045.1). Classification (NCBI taxonomy): domain Eukaryota; kingdom Viridiplantae; phylum Streptophyta; class Magnoliopsida; order Sapindales; family Rutaceae; genus Zanthoxylum; species Zanthoxylum bungeanum. The sequence continues at coordinate 110,083 of SKCR01037544.1, forward strand.
GCTCCTGTTGCTCGCCTTACCTCAGTTCGCAGTCTGCTTGCTATTGCTGCTGCTCGGCAATGAAGTCTGTTTCAGATGGATGTCAAGAATGCATTCCTCAATGGTGATCTCACTGAAGAAGTTTATATGACGCCTCCTCCAGGTCTTTATCATCCACCAAATACAGTATGTCGCCTGCGACGTGCCTTATATGGTTTGAAGCAAGCTCCTCGTGCATGGTTTTCCAAATTCAGTACCGTTGTCAGAAAAATTGGATTCACCTCCAGTCCACATGATTCAGCCTTATTTCTTCGAAAATCCAAAAAGGGTATTGTGATATTACTTCTTTATGTTGATGACATGATTATTACTGGAGATGATATTTCAGGCATAGCAGATCTTAAGCAGGCTCTTAGTCAACAATTTGAAATGAAAGATCTTGGTCATTTGAGTTATTTTTTAGGCCTTGAGGTTATTTGTTCTGATGATGGTTATCATCTCTCGCAAGTCAAGTATGCCTCTGATCTTCTTTCTCGAGCTGGCCTTACAGATAGCAAGACAGTTCCAACTCCAATTGAGAATAATACTAGTCTTACACCTATAGATGAAGATAGCACTCCCCTTGATGATCCTACTCTCTACAGACAATTGGTTGGAAGCCTCATTTATCTTACAGTCACTCGACCAGACATTTCTTATGCAGTTCACATTGTCAGCCAGTTCATGATCGCTCCCCATTCCATTCATTATGCTGCAGTACTACGCATCCTTCGTTATGTTAAAGGAACTCTCTTTACAGGTCTCCATTTTTCTGCTACTTCATCATTGGTTCTTCGAGCCTATTCTGATTCTGACTGGGCAGGAAACCCTACTGATCGTCGATCAACTACAGGTTACTGTATTTTTCTTAGTGATTCACTTATTTCTTGGCGCAGCAAGAAACAGACATTGGTTGCCCGCTCGAGTACTGAGGCTGAATATAGAGCTGTTGCTGCTACTATAGCTAAACTTCTATGGTTACGTTGGCTTCTAGAAGATATGAGAGTCCCTCAACCATCATCTCTCACTCTTTACTGCGACAACAAAAGTGTTATTGCAATAGCACATAATGATGTTTTTCATGAGCGCACCAAACACATTGAGATCGATTGTCATTTCATTCGCCAACACGTTGCTTCTGGCACTATTTCCTTGAAGTATCTCAAATCCACTGATCAGCTAGCTGATGTCTTCACCAAATCCTTTCTTCCGGGACGTTACACTACACTTGTTTCCAAACTCAATTTGGTTTCATCTAAACCACCTTGAGTTTGAGGGGGATGTTAATTGTTAGTTGTGTGTTGTGATGATGTTAGTTGTGTTGTGTTATTAGTAGTTATTAGTTGATAGTTGTATAGATGTATTTAATATAGTAGTTATGCATTTATTGTGGTAATTGTGTTTAAAAGCTATAAAAAGGTCTCTCATTATAATTCAAAACTCAAGTAAATGTTAATATACATTTTCTTCTCTAATTCTCACATTTATATAACAACTTTAATTATGTTATAGTCAGTGGCGGAACCACAGTGTGCCCAGTGGGGGCAGTTGCCCCCACTGGACACACTAATTTTTTTTTTTTTTTATAAATTATATATATATATATATATATTAAAAAATATAAATATTTAAACAACACCCATAAATACATTATTTATTAATTTTTTGAATTTTATTTTTTAATATAATATGTAGGCCCAAGCCCAAATTATTTCTTAAATATATCTAAAATAATTATATTTAATTTGTATGTGTATAGATAATTGATTATTTTTCATTTTTAATTCACTCATTTATGTGTTTTTCCATTTGCAAAAGAATAGAGATTTTGTTATATTTAAATAAAAATAAAAATAAAAATAACTATGTTTATACTTAGGTTTGATTTTAGTATATAATATACTACATAATTTTAAAAATAAATTTTTACTTAAATATTTAGGGTAAATTGGTATTTTTAGAAATTATGAATAAAAATATAATTATGAAAATTTTGAGTTAATTTATAAGTTTAGAAATTAGGAGTTATTTCATAATTTTCAAAAATATAGGAATCGTCTTGTAATTTCAAAAAATATGTATGAATTCATTATATATTATTTTGGTAAGAAAAAATTTTGCCCCCGCTGACTGGAATTTCTGGATACGCCACTGGTTATAGTTACCCAACTGCCAATCTTCAGCATCACCATCAACATAAGATTAATTTTGGCTTCAATTTTAATCGGACCCCTTCAACTTCCAATAAATGACATGCCCACGGTAACCTACTAATTGCGTGGTCATATACATGCGGCTATATGTATATTGTGATGAAGAAAAGAATCTTACATGGGACTTTGTTGTGAGAGTCCATTAATGCACACACAAGCTTCATTCTTCTCTAGACATTTCTTCAATATTAGTTTCTAGTGCATCTTAAAAGTTAATCTCGAAAGTTACAACAGTCATGCTATTATACATACATACATATACTATTATATCCTAGAGGTCATAAGTGCATCAATGAGATGCTAATATAATTGATTAAATGAAAGAAGTGGCTCCGGTATATAGAGAGGGCTTCACCGTTTAAGAAATAATTATAGAGACGACGGACCCTGTAATTTCCTTATCTATTTACTATTTTATTTTATTTTACTATTTTTACTTCTTGCCATATTCCCACACAATTGGCCCTTTTCTCAAATTTTACTCTTAGCAACTCCTATGTTCGAAGCAATCTCCATGAATAGGATCAATCTTATGCCATGGAATTTACATGAGATTTCTCTTTCTTATTCTTAAGCAAGTCCCTAGATAAGTATGAATCATCTTAAAGATCAATTATTGACAAAATTAGAGGTGTAAAATGAATGATAAAGACCCAAAGATTTAGTAAAGTTGGGATTTAATTTAGTAATCAAATAGCATCATATTTTTACCCTTGCTCTTTTGCAAAAATATTATTTCCGCGACTCAGAACCTATAAACTCTAATTTTGTCAATAATTGATCAAAATTATTAATTGTGGTTGTTTTTTAAAAAAAAAAAAAACAAACAAACAAAACAAAACAGAGACCACTAATTAAGTTTCATTGTTATCGGAATAAATGAAATGCAACCATTAATGGTGGTTGTAGTTTGAAAGCCATGTGGTCGGGTCCCATGAACAAGAAGATCATCTAATATCTCCTTGTACCATTTGACTTCATTTTCCAACTAGACAAATAATTAGGCATCAATCAAGTTCCATCACAAGCTCAAATGCACAATGGAAAAGTCTTATATTATGTGCCACATTTTATGTGGCTGGCCGGCATCAATTTTCTCCAGAAGAAAAAAAATCATTTTCTTATAAAAATGATTTACTGATTTATGAAAAGAAAACGCTTGGCAATAGCAACTGGCAGCATTAGGTGTGTGTAATTAATAATAGCTTTGTTTCTTTTTGCCAAAGGACCTTACCCCTAGTATAAAAGTGAAAAGACCCATGAATGTGGATGCTTCACTAGCTTATAGTAGTAATAAATAAATTAAATATCAGGGTAATCGAATCAGTTAATTTAATTATCAAGCCTGTGTTGTATTTGAAATCTTAGTTATTTAAAGTAAAGAAAACTGTTTTTGCAAAATAAAATATTTCTTGAGAATAGAAGTTCTTTACGATCTTCGTTATAATTAATGCTGCTAACAAAGCTTCTCTATATTTAGAGTTTGGGAAAATGAACATAACTCTCCTGATGTTTAACAAAATTAATTGAAACCTTCCTAATTTTAAAAACTAAACAAACCCTCTACCTCCAAAAAATACTCTTTCTCAGTAAAACTATCAGGTAGGGATGTTAATTGGGACTTCATGTTCCGACCGAGTCTCATCTCGATTATTATTAGAGATTTTTAGGCTAAATTTTGGGATTCATGACAAAAAATTCATCCCAAATCCCTGCCCGATTTTTTATTCTTGACGATATGTTAGCCCGAATTTCGACCGAAATTTTTATTTGGGACGAAAAATCATCTCAAATCCCGAAACAAACGGAACGGGATCCCAATCGGAATTTGAGATTTTCTGCCAACTCCACTATCAATGCGGTTTTATTATAACAGCAAAGGATTTTGTTTAGTTTTTAAATATCATGTAGGTTTTGATTTGGTTCTTTCAAACATCAGGAGGGTTATGCTCATTTTCCCTTTGGAGTTTACATATCTAAATTTTTATAAATCATTGTAACGAGAAATACCTATGTGTCTTATTTCTGTTAGAATTATGGTTTAAGAACTTGAGCATTTGTGGAATACTTATGCTTGTGCAAAAGGGTAATATTGAAGCATGCAAACAGCAGTAATGCTTGAAGAATTAGGGTTTATATATATATCCTTGTGTGGAGATTATAGCAAGATAGCATGTAAGGCAAGAATCTTGACTTATTATTGCGTGACAGAGAAATATTCTAACTATTATTGATGCGATATTCATAAATATTATTGCTAGTCTTGGTGTGATCTTGAGAGTTAATATTAGGTCTGATATCTCCTTGACAAGGCAAATGAATGAGAATTCAATTGTGAGTTGATTATTTTCATACCCAAGTAAATCTAGATTCAAACAATAATGACTTATATAATATGATTTATTGGACAAGCATGTTACACATGTACCACCATCAATAACATCATAGACTTTTACTTTCTATTTATAAAGGGTTTTGAAAGGGCTTTAATTTGGAGATAGTAGTAGAATAATTAAGCCTGTTTATTTATATTTAATTAAACTCTTTAATCTTATTTTTAAAATGATAGGCTTTGAAAGCTACCTTTTTAACTAACTTTACAAACCAAATTAGTATTTGCTTTAATAAACTATTAGTAGAACATGAAAAGCAAATTGTAACATGAAAAGCAAACCAATGATTGATTCCAAGAGATGGTGCATGAACCCGTAAAGAAGGAGGGCCACTTCTGTCTTATCAATATTTATTTTGAAGAATATGAACCAATTTCTAAAAATAACAAGCTCAAATTCGTCTTTGGTCCATGTCAGTTTATCTTTAGGGGAAAAGACCTCATCAACTATAACAACGGGAGGTTTCCACTCGTATTTTATTGTCATCCAGATCCTCTCATCTAAGAACTTAAGGAATGCCCTCATGCGAACCTCCAATGCAAATATTCTTTGCCATCAAAAAATGGCGGACAATTTAAGGGTTGACTACGATCCATAGCTAATGGGTCAATGATCGAGTTTAAGAAACCAAATAATAATTGAAATTACCTACATGCGCACACAAACAACAACTATACCCCAAGAAGATAGTGAATTGGGTATGTGACAAATTTTACGGAAATAAAAATCCTTGTCTATCATTACCAATTAAGCTTAGGTCAATTTTCTCAACCACAATATATTGCCTAATTGCAAGTTTCTAATTAATATGCAAATATAAAAATACACTTGCGATAAATAAAAGTTAAGAGATAGAGAAAATGACACCGGTGATTTATAGTAGTTCGATCAACTCTTTGTCTATGTCCATTCCCCCAACTGCGCTTGAAGATTTCCACTATGTAAAAGTGAATCCCTAATTTTGTGTATTTTCATCAAATAATCCTTAATCCATGATATCATAGCATGAAATGTATGAATAACAACCCTAGTATGTTCAATAATGCTAAATGCATCAACTTAATTATAGGGTTCATGTGAATTCGAATTTAGGGGTTCAAAATTTTTACCAAACAAAGCTTTATTCAAAATATGAAATGAAGAAGATGACTTACATAGCTTTGAGAAACAGAGAATGCCTAAAAAATTGCATGAATAATTAAGCCATGAAAATAATAATAATAATAATAATAATAATAATAATAATAATAATATAATAATAATAATAATAATAATAATAATAATATAATAATAATAATAATAATAATAATATTATTATTATTATTATTATTATTATATTATTATTATTATTATTATTATTATTATTATTATTATTATATTATTATTATTATTATTATTATTATTATTATTATTATTATTATTATTATTGAAAGTTCGTGTTTATTCTAGGTTCTGACCCTATGCGGAATTAAATACAATGATCAAGACAAGTCTTGATTACTGTAACTACGAAATTCTAACAGGCAACTACAATATTAACCAATTACAATATAACCCCAAAATACTAATTCAATGTAAAATATAAATGTAGAAAATAAATAAACATCACACAAAATCAACACAATATTTTGGTGACGAAGTGGAAAACTCATGCGAGTAAAAAACCACTTCGGGTATCTCGGCTACCAGCCCAATCCACTATGTAGAGAAAAACTTACAGCGATGGTCAAGACCTATGGTGGCAACTCCACCGACTCAAGTACCTATAGATTGCAAGAACTCAAGGAACTCCTCAAGCCTGTATCCCACGGTTTTCTTCAGAACCTCTGAAGTCTCTGAGTGAATCAACTCTGCAACTCTGAATGATGGAACTCCGACTGCCAATCTTCCTCCTAGAGAACTCTGAAGACTTAGGAAGTTGGGTTTGGTTCTTTATATGTACGCGATCGTCTTCGAGTCTAATTTCCAATTACACTAACATCATATCAATTGGAGCTCTAAATATTCTAGAATATTTAAAAGAGTAATTATCACTCGGATAACTCCATCAGATTTTGTCCAAATACTTGTCCAATTGCTTCAAGATCTTCAAGACTCATTACAACTCAATTGAACTTGTTTTGTTACGGACATTGTCAATAAAAATGGAACTAAAAATATCCCCATTTGGCATTCCGTGACAAAACACTACCTAATACAAAGACTACGGTAAAAGACCCAAAAAGAAAATAGCCAACTGCCAACCATCGTGACAGTGACTTATTACATTAAGACTCGATCTAATACCTAACCGAGTAGTCTTGAAATCGATGCCACCTCAGCAACAAATCTACTTACCTGAAACATCCACAAATATTAATATACCGTGAAAAAGCATTGGGATTATCAAGTATTAACTTAAAGCAAGTATAAATCTCATGCATGTACAAGTAGATATCCTTCTCCCATTAATCTTAACTCTCTTTAAAACGAAGATATCAAAAGGATAATCTACGCTAATACTCCCCCTTAAACTCTTAAACTACTCTCCCCTTTTTGTCACGAAATGACAAAGGATAAACAACAGTAGGTAACTCATGCAAGAGTATATGCAAACAGAATTTACTTCCCCTCACTAACAGGCCCACACAGTTAGCTTAAAATCATACGAGAAGTAAACACTCATAGAGATGCAACACAAATGGTATGCAATAACAAAGAGCACACACAAGCACACAATGAGGAGAATTTTTATCAAGAACCGACTGAAACAACACTTCAAGCAAATACAATGATACCCAGTCAGTAATCAGCTGTTTATGACATGAAATAATATGCATCATTTTAAAATTGGCTAAATACAACACTTATGCATATGACATAAACACCAAAGCATAACAAACACTTGCGTGAAAAATAAGTGCACAACAAAGCAAGGCTTAAGACCTTATTTTATGAGCTGGACACAGCCAAAGAAATCCATCTCTTAACAAACCAAGTCCACAAAATAGATGTTCAAACCCAGCACCACTAGGACCTGAAATTAAGAAACATTGGTTGCATGCTATGATATTTTCCCCATAACAATCATGAGCTCATAAATAACAACTCTTTCGAGTGAAGGATTTTTGCCCTTATCTTTTGAATTTGGCCCATTGGCTCTTTTGCACTTGAGTCTCATGTAAATTTATTTTTTTTATTTCTTTTTTTGCGTTTACCAGGGGATCGTAAGGTCATCTAGTCAAAGGTCACACTATTCAGTAAATAAAGTATGATAGAAATTAGATTGCATATCCAAAAACTCATACATGCGATCAAGCCCTAACATAATAAAATCGTGTATGTGGGGTGCAAGCACAAGATATACCAATAGTTTTTATCTCACACACACATGCATATAGAGCATCAAGAAAAATAAAAGCATATTATACATGCATAACCATATATCCTACATATCAGGATCACATGCACATGCTTTTCATGCTCGAACAAGCCACAAAAATATTTTTTTAGTCTTTTTCAAATTATATTTTTTTTATTTTTCAGTTTTAACACACACAAAAAAAATTAGAAAGACACAACATGGCTTGACAATATCCAATGGTACGTGGAGTTATATCCCGAGTACAGATCATACTACCGTCCATTAAGAATCGGCTATGAAATTTATGTCCGAGTTTCCATCCTATATACCAAGGAATATATAACAAAAACAAAACATGCACACCCATATGCAGTGAAAAGAAAATAAACGTGCAAAAACATAAAACACACGCACACACACATGCAATGGGAAAACGCATCCAAATTCTAGGAAGAGTTACACCGAAGTGCACTCTCATCATGCCTATCAAGGCACTCAGAAGTAGTTAGGAAGATATCTTGTTTCCTCACCCAAACTTTCTTAGGAATCTCTTCCACTTGAAAATTCCTAGACAACACAGCAAGTTTCTCACTAAGGAATTGAGCTTGTTTGGTTAGTGCAGAAACTTGAGAAACTATATTTGAAGTAGCAAATCTAGGTGACACACTCTTAGGCCTCTTCTTTTGTTTGTGCAACATGAAGCACTTAGGCTTAATGTGTCTTGCCTTGCCACAATGATGGAACACAGGCAGAAACCTCAGATGAGAGTGAGGTTTACCCACAACACCTCTAAATCGAGGTTAGGTTATAGGACGAGGAACAGACGGGGGAATCACATGACTACACTCAACATGCTTCTTACCTAAGTCATGTTTAGGAGATTTAGGCACTGCTCTAAATGTTGATGCCTTATCACAGTTAGGCTCAAAACTAATACCTAACATACGGTCCACCTTTTTATTCCCACTAGAAAATACAGACAACTGAGTTCTATCATCTTCAAGTTCAGCCTCTAAAATTTGGACCATATCAATTAGGCATATATTCCTCTCCTCCAGGTCATCTACCATCAAGAGGCTTTGCTCAAGGTTGCTTGAGCTTCATTCTTTTCTAGCTCAACTATTTTGAGCCTCTTATTGACCTCTATGTTCATCTTCTTGATAGCTAAACTTGCATTAAATAGTTCAGCATAAGCTACCTAAAGACTATCCTCATCTACAGACTCATCAAGAGAGACTTCTGAATCAGCATCATTAACGTCATTATCTCTCTCATCAGACATACTAGCAACAAAAGCCATATAATTGCTCTTATTTTTAGAAGACTCATCAGAAGTATAGCCACCTTCTGAATCGCTAAGAGAGGCTGCCATGACTTTCTTACCCTTAGATTTTAGGTAAGTGGGACACTCAAATCTAATGTGCGCATACCCTTCACATTCATGACATTGGATATCACGGGGTTTACTACCCTTCTCCTCTCTCGACTCTCTCATGATATGCCTACTCTCTCTAGGCCTATCATCCATATCCATATCACTGTTATGGACACTATTCTTAAGCTTAAGAAATTTCTTAAACTTTTTTACAAACAAGGTCAAATCACGATCTGTTAGGGTATCATCATCATCACTAGACGGATCATGAACAACTTCATTCGCGATTTTCATCGTTATAGTCTTTGGTTGTTTATAACCAAGAAGCTTTCTCTCATAAACATGCAGCTTTCCTACGAGGTCTTCTAGTTTAAGTTGATCGAGGTCGTTGCTTTCCTCGATGGCAGTGATCTTGGGTAGGAACTTATCAGGTAGGGATCTAAGGATTTTCCTAAATATCCTACAGGTAGGGATAGTCTCACCTAATTTAAAACTTGAGTTAACATTGTCGTTAATCTCAGCATAGAACTCATCAAATGTCTCATCATCTTTCATTCTGGCGACCTCAAACCTGGTAGCAAGATCCTGGAGTCTATTATTTTTAACAGACAATGTGCCCTCATGCACAGTCTGTAGGATGTCCCAAGCATCCTTGGCTATTTCACACATAGAGATTCTCCAAAACTCAGCAAAACATACAGCATCATGTATGGCATTAACAGTCTTGATGTTCCTATTGTTAGCATCAAATTCGTCTTTGGTCCATGTCAGTTTATCTTTAGGGGAAAAAACCCCATCAACTATAACAATGGGAGGTTTCCACTCGTACTCTATTGTCATCCAGATCATCTCATCTAAGGACTTAAGGAATGCCCTTATGCGAACCTTCCAATGCAAATATTATTTTCCATCAAAAAATGGCGGATAATTTAAGGGTTGACTACGATCCATAGCTAATGGGTCAATGATCGAGTTTAAGAGACCAAATAATAATTGAAATTACCTACATGCGCACACAAACAACAACTATACCCAAGAAGATATTGAATTGGGTATGTGACAAATTTTACGGAAATAAAAAATCCTTGCCTATCTTTACCAATGAAGCTTAGGTTAATTTTCTCAATCACAGTATTGATGAGCAGAAAATATATCAATATTTATCGCCCATTTTACTTAATATTTTGTTTAGTTTCTCGGGTTTGATGAATGTTTTGATGTGTTTTAGTTTATTTTACAGATAGAATAATGTTGGGACTCAATGGAATCATTTAGGACGAAATATGGGTCAAATAAGGGCAAAAATTGGACTTGACATATTAATTTTGGAGATTGGAAACTTGAAAGGGCGTTCTAACGAAGTGCAGTTTCGGAAATTCCAATTTTGCGCAACTGTCGTATTTTGGGCATAACTTTTTACTCCAATATTGGATTGAGCTGATTCAATTTCCAGATTAAAGAAGACTCAAAGATCTACAACTTTAAGAACAAAATAATTTTGAATTCAGAAGATTTCATGACCGAAATTGATGAAACATATGGAAGTGTGTTATATGTAATTATTAAAGTCATTTTCAAAGCAAAAAAAATAAATAAATAATAAAAATAGTCAAACTCCCACCAAACATGATAGCAATTAGTGGAGCAATTAGTGGAGGATTTGGTGGAGCATTTGGTGGATGATTTGATGGAGGCAAAATTTTGCCTATAAATACCAAGCCATTTCATTTGTAAATTCATACTTTCTTCTTTGAAATTCCTTAAGAATAACTAAGAAGATTGTATCTTGTTTGTTTATTTACAGCTTTCAGTAATTAATTTCCGCTTTCACACTTTCTTTTCTTTACTTTTTCAGTTTTTACTTTCCGCAATTTACTTTTACGCACAGTACTTTTCTTTCTTTACTTTTCAGTTTTTACTTTTCAGTAATGAGGAGGTAACTCCCTCTTATTGGGGTAAAAGGTAAAACTTTTATTACTAATATTTAGATTAATCTCCCTTAAATATAATATATAAACTAGTTAAAACCTGACTTAATGAGGATACCGCCTGATTGGTCGGTTGGTAATTATTGAAATTGGTTTTAACCTGACTAAACTGGATACCGCCTGATTGGTCGATTGGTAATTAATTATTAATTTGAATTAATATGGATACCGCCTATATGGCTGGTTGGTAATTATCACGCAAAGTTAATATATTATATTAAGGGAGATATCTAAAATAGAAGTAATAAAAGTGGATCATTTTACCTCAGCATTTTCTTTTATTGTATTTTTACTTTATTTACTTTTTAGCAATTTACTTTCAGCATTTACTTTTCAGTAATTTACTTTCAGCATTTACTTTTCAGTAATTTACTTTCAGCATTTACTTTCAGCATTTAATTTTCAGTATTTAATTTCAGCATTTACTTTCCGTCATTTACTTTTCAGTATTTAATTTCCAGCAATTTACTTTATGTCTTTTATTTTATTTAATTTTTTACTACCCGTAAATATGTGTCGTAACTAAGTCAGTTATTTGGGGTTGTGATGAAATCCAATATCACCAGTTTATAAGGGGTTAAATTACAGTTTGGGTAATATAAATGTTTATTTATTGAGCCTTAATCCGAGATTTTAGGTTAAAGACCTTAGACTCAATAGCTCATGATCTTCATTGAGGATAGATAATCCTTTAATAGATTTCCTTACATGATAGGAATATACCTTTCGGGCGGGGGTAGCCATAATTGGAACTTAATCTTAATGAATTCAGATAACTTGGTTAACATAGGAATATGATTAATTGAGTTATACTGGGTATTTGTATTTGACCATCGGAAGAGGCTTTTACATAATTTCGTGTTCCAGGTTAATAAACCAATATATTACACAAACGTAAAATAACCACTTCATATTTTAAAAAGATATTGGAAGGATTCACAACCCTGGATAGTTTTATAAATTTGAATTTTCTTCAATCTACTTTCAAGCAATTTATTTACTTGTTTTAATTTTAAAGTCACCACCCAATCAAACAATCAATCCATTAAATACTTGTAAACATTTAACTTCATAAATTGATAAGAAAAAGGTTTTAAGTCCTCGTGGGATCGATACTTTTTATACTACTTGAACGATATGTGCGCTTGCGTTATACGCGTGTGATTACGCCGGTCAAATATATTGCCTAATTGCAAGTTTCTAATTAATATGCAAATATAAAAATACACTTGCGATAATTAAAAGTTAAGAGATAGAGAAAATGACACCGGTAATTTATAGTAGTTCGGCCAACACTTTGCCTATGTCCACTCCCCCAACTGCGCTTGAAGATTTCCACTATGTAAAAGTGAATCCTTAATTTTGTGTATTTTCATCAAATAATCCTTAATCCAAACAAAGCTTTATTCAAAAGATGAAATGAAGAAGATGACTTACATAGCTTGGAGAAACACAAAATGCCTAAAAAATGCATAAATAATTAAGCCATGAAACTTATTATTATTATTATTATTATTATTGAAACTTCGTGTTTATCCTAGATTTTGGCCCTATGCGGAATTAAACACAATGATCAAGACAAGTCCTGATTACTGTAACTATGAAATTCTAACAGACAACTACAATATTAACCAATTACAATATAACCCCAAAATATTAATTCAATGTAAAATATAAATGCAGAAAATAAATAAACATCACACAATATTTTGGTGACCACTCTTGGGTATCTCGGCTACCAGCCCAATCCACTATGTAGAGAAAAACTTACAGTGATAGTCAAGACTTATGGTGGCAATTCCATCGACTCAAGTACCTCTAAATTGCAAGAACTCAAGGAACTCCTCAAGCCCGTATCCCACGGTTTTCTTTAGAACCTGTGAAGTCTCTGAGTGAATCAACTCTGCAACTCTGAATGCCGGAACTCCGACTGCCAATCTTCCTCCTAGAGAACTCTGAAAGCTTAGGAAGTTGGGTTTGGTTGTGTTGATGGTAAATCAAAGAAAGGTTTCACCAAACATATAGAAGACATGAGAAGCAAGGAGTCTTCAAGGTGAAATCAAGAAGGTTGAAAAGCTATCAATATTTTTGGCTCAAAGGAATTGTGTTTCAACACTTGTGAAGGTGGCTCAATGTTTGTTTATATAGGTAGGGCAAAGGAAAAGGGTTTCCTATTGTTATTTTGGCTTAAAAATGTGTCTAAAGTATCCTACTTAAGCACGGGAGTTCGAACGTACTTCAGACGCAACTCAAACACAAAGTTTCTGCCTGAAAACGTTCGAACGAAAATACGAACGCCACACGAATGAGGGTCGCGGACTGGTTTTCAGGTGTAACTTAAAATACTTGTAATTTTCTCATCCATTGGCCAAATCATGCGTTCTTTATATGTACGCGATCGTCTTCAAGTCTACTTTCCAATGCCACTGACCTCATATCAATTGGAGCTCTAAAACTTTTGAAATATTTAAAATAGTAAACATCGATCGGATAACTCCATCAGATTTTGTCCAAATATTTGTCCAATTGCTCCGAGATCTTCAATACTCATTACAACTCAATTGAACTTATTTTGTTATGAACATTGCCAATAAAAATGGAACTAACAATTATTATTATTATTATTATTATTATTATTATTATTATTATTATTTTGTTGAAGAAGATAAAAACGTGAATGGTGTTCTTTGATGCAAGAGGAGACATGAATAGTAATTGGCTTATATAATGAGGGGTTGATTTTTTTGAATAAAATAATAAATTTCAAATAAAAACATGTTTATTTCTAGACAAATCCCGAAGTGAACGGTCTCATCCTGGAAAATCATATTTTTTGACTTGATTCTTACCCAAATTTGGAAAAATGATGAATAGGGAAGTTGTAGTTCTCGGTCTAAGATTTCCGACTACATAAAAATGACTGAAAACGGACGTCGGTGATAAAAGTTAGGGCAAATATAGTAAAGGCTGTCCAAAACGGTTTTACTCACCGAGAAAATACCAAAACTGAAAATTTTGTCCGAGCCTCCGGGCGAAAATCCTAAGATATCTAATCCACTATCACATGATTATAAACATGTGGATGTGTCATGCATGACTAATTATCCATATTGGATATGTCGTAAACATATGTGGTGTTACACAAAGGGCTTAGGACTTAGTTGTCAGGTCGTGGGTTCGAGTTCAGGGGATGTATTTATTTGTAAGGGCCTGGGACAGTCATGAATTTTACCCGCTCCACTTAAGCTCGGGTCTGGCGATTTGACGACGAGATTTCCAATATTTTCAAAAAAAAAAAAAAAAAAGTGTATGTATTTTTCCCTATATTATATCATAAAATAAACTCATAGATGATATCACTGCTACTTCTTGCGGTGATTAGCATTTAATATGTTTGATATTGTTTTTTAAATCACGTCTCTCTAAATAAACTTTTTTTTTTTATTGATAGTAATTTACTTCGATTTTTTAAAATTAGCATAGATATTTAAAAAAAAATAATTAATTATTAGTCACAAGTTAGAAATTTATATTTTCAAAAGAACAACAAATGATGTGCTATTTTATTTCTCACATAAATATTATCATTTCAATTTCAAACCACAATGCATGAAAAAAAAAAAGAACATTAAATTTTTTTCCCCTAATATATTCATAAACTCCTCCTTAGTTCTTATCATTTTTTGTTATTATTATTTCTGTTTTGACTTAAAATTTATACTCTAATTAACCTCATCCTATATTTAGTTCATATGAATAATTTTTAATAATTAAAATAATAGAAGAAACTGTTGGAAATTCTTCTAAATATTCATTAAGGGTAAATCTATCTTTCCTTAACATTTGGTGCTTGTGAGGGGTACAACCCTTTGGAGGGTTGCACCCCACCCCAAAGGGTGCCCTATTGGCACCCTTCCATGCCTTATAAAATGAGGCATTATATCCAATAAAAATGGGAGGAAAGAAATCTGAATTTCAGAGACATTTGTTTTTGTTTGTTTGATTTTGAGAGAGAGTTACACCATTAATCCCAGTTTCAAACACTTGTCAAGGAGTGCTCCTTGGACAAGAATGAACCAAGTTATCATGGGAGAACATTGGCCAATTGCGAATCCGTAAAGCACATGTGACCGGGCCAATAAGTTCTTAAGGACAGAGGATTATCTCGACTTGGATTCATAAAGTTTTTCTTAATTATCAAGTTTTAAGGTTTCTAGGGTTTATGCATATTAGATACAATTTTCTAGTTTGAATTGGTTGTTTGCATGTTATTTGATGTTTAATGACACTAAATTTACAACAATCTTAAGAACTTATCGGATTCTAGTGTTGTTAGATAGTAATTTGCATGCTAGGGTAGAAAATTCTCTGGGAAAATACGAACTTAGCATGAAAAACCTGTAGGGCGTTCGAACGCCCGACGAACGCGAAGGCTTAAATTTGAAATATCGTAAGAACGTTCGAACGCGTCCTAAACGCAACTCGAACGCAAACTCTCTGGAATCATTCCGTTCAAACGCGTTCTCAAACGCTATACGAACGTGAACTCTCTGGAATCATTCCGTTCGAACGCGTTATCAAACGCTACTCGAACGTGAACTCTGTGGAAACACTTTATTCGAACGTGTTGTCAAACGCAACACGGACGCACCCACACTGCCAGTCTCGTTCGAACGTATATACGAACGCGACACTAACCAAATAGTCATGTAATTATTATAAACAGCAAACTTAAATTAATATTAACTTTGTAAGTCATATACTGTAACATATTAATCTTGGTAGTATAGATTTAAGTTATTATTAGGTTGTTCAATTTTCACAAGCATACACATAGTGATAAAGTTGAAATTGATTGTGTGTTGCATACTTAGTTGAGAATTTAAAGTGTAATCATACACAAGAAATTTCATCCGATATTGATTGACACTTACACATATCTACACATATTGTACATTGTCTGTACTATTGTATAAAGTGTAGTTCTGGGTTTGAATTGCTAAAAGATCCTATTGGAAAAGTGTTTAAAGAATATCTGTCAAAAATGCGATATTCGTTTATTCATTTTTCTAAAGAATCTTTAGTTGAAAATCAAGGACTTGTGTTTATTGGAACCACCGTCCAATAGAACAACAAGTGGTTACCTAGTACATCACTTTGAACAAGATCATTCGTTGATCGTTGTGCAATTTATCTTTTGTAGACTAATTGACCCATATTGGATTTTTCCAGTTACAAATGGCTAGAGGAAATATCATAGTACCGGTCTCTCATTGAGAAAAGCCGGAGAAATTTGGTGGGGCAAATTTCAAGCAGTGGCAGAGCAAAATGTTGTTTTACCTGACAACTCTCCAGTTGGCTAAATTCCTCAAAGATCCTCCGGGTCATGTGGAGGGTGAATCTGAAATGGCCAAGGAAGAGCGAGAACAGACTTGGATGTCTGGAGACTTCTTATGCAAGAACTACCTTTTGGGTGGTCTTGACAATACCTTGTACAATGTGTACCAAGGCATGACTTCTGCGAAGATTCTCTGGGAATCTCTCGAGAAGAAGTATAAAACCGAGGATGCCGGACAAAAGAAATTTGTCGTGGGTAGGTTCCTGGATTACAAGATGGTAGATTCAAGGACGGTGATGTCTCAGTTGGGTGAACTGCAGCTGATCATTCATGAAATACCGGATGAGGGTATGAAACTCTGTGAGATGTTTCAAGTTGCCTCCATAATTGAAAAAATGCCTCCATCATGGAATGACTTCAGGAGCTATCTGAAACACAAAAAGAATCAAATGAGCCTTAAAGACCTTAGTGTTCGATTGAGAATCGAGGATGACAACAGGATGTCCGAGAAGGCCAGCTACAAGACTATGGAGTCTAATGCCAACACCATTGAGGGTGTGAAAGGTAGCAAGAAAAGAAAGAACAGTGGGGCTGATTCTTCGAACAAGAAGTTCAAGGGGAAATGCTACAACTGTGGAAAGAGCGGCCATATGTCAAAGGACTGCAGAAACAAGAAGTCTTAGGACAATGGCAAGAAAAAGAAAAATGAGGCCTATGTCACTGAAGGTGAGCAGCTGTCTGATGATATCTCAGAGATGGAACTATCAGCAGTGGTAACCGAAGCCAACATAGTTGGGAATCCGAGAGAATGGTGGGTAGACACTGGGGCTACTCGTCATATCTTTGCAGATAGCAAGATGTTTTCCATATACCAGAAGGTCGATGGTGGTGATCATCTGACAATGGGAAACTCGTCTACCTCTCAGGTGGTTGGACAAGGCACAGTGGTTCTGAAGATGACATCCGGAAATGAGCTAACATTGAGAAATGTACTGCATGTTCCAGATATTCGGAAGAACTTGGTCTCAGGCTCTCTTCTTAGTAAGACTGGTTTTAAGCTTGTGTTTGTTTCTGATAAGTTTGTAATGACTAAGAATGATATGTATGTAGGAAAATGCTACCTAACTGAGGGCATTTTCAAGCTAAATGTAATGACTGTCAATCGTGCTATTAATAAAACTAGTGCTTCTGCTTATATTATTGAGTCACAAAATGTATGGCATGGGAGGTTAGGACATGTTAATTATGATACCATGCGTAAATTAATTAACATGACCTTATACCTAAATTTGCAATTGATAGCCAACATAAGTGTGAACATGTGTTGAAGCAAAAATGCATAGAACATCATTTCATTCTGTTGAACGCAGTTCTGAACCTTTAGAACTTGTACACACTGACGTGTGTGACATGAATATTGTGCAAACAAGAGGCGGTAAAAAGTACTTTGTCACTTTTATTGATGACACCACAAGATTCTGTTATGTGTACTTGCTGAGGAGCAAAGCTGAAGCGATTGAGAGCTTCAACACTAAAGAACGAAGTTGAAAATCAACTTGGCAAGAAAATCAAAAGAATCAGGAGTGATAGAGGTGGTGAATATGTTCTGTGCACGAATTATTCACGAAACCACTGCTTCTTATTCTCCTCAACAGAACAGAATTGCGGAGCGCAAAAACTGAACGTTGAAGGAAATGATAAACGTCATGTTGACAAGTTCGGGTCTACCCCAGAACTTATGGGGGAAGCCTTGCTTTCCGCGAACTACGTTCTAAACAAGCTTCCTCACAGAAGGTTGGACAAGACAGCATATGAGTTATGGAAAGGTTTCGTACCTTCCTACAAATACCTAAAAGTGTGGGGGTGTCTTGCCAAAGTAATGGTTCCTAAACCTAAGAAGGTTAGAATATGACCCAAAACTGTTGATTGTATATTCATTGGATATGCTCGCAACAGTAGTGTGTATAGATTCTTGGTACACAAGTCGGAGATTCCTGACATCAATCCTGAGTCAAGGAATGCAATATTTTTTAAAGAGACGTTTCCTTGCAAGGAAAGATATAGAACAGAGTCTCTCAAAAGAATAGTTGATACTGTCAATGACAGTGATCAGGTTGACCAAGAATCAGATCAACGTGTAAATGTTGAGACTATCGGGCCTAGACGTAGCAAAAGAGCTAGAACATCTAAGTCGTTTGGTCCCGATTTTCTGACATACTTGTTAGAAAATGAGCCTCAAGGCTATAAAGAAGCTATGGCTTCTCCAGAGGCACCTCTTTGGAAAGAGGCTATTAACAGTGAGATTGATTCGATCCTACAGAACCATACGTGGGAGTTGGTTGATCTTCCACCAGGTTGTAAGCCGATGGGCTACAAATGGATATTCAAAAGGAAGATGAAAATGGATGGATCAATAGATAAGTACAAGGCGAGACTTGTCATAAAAGTTATAGACAAAAGGAAGGCCTCGATTACTTTGACACCTATTCACCAGTGACTCGTATCACATCGATAAGAATGCTCATAGCCATAGCAGTTATATTTGGTCTTGAAATACATCAAATGGATGTAAAGACGGCATTCTTGAATGGTGATTTAGATGAAGAGATTTACATGGAACAACTAGAAGGGTTTAGTGTTCCTGGACACTAACAGAAGGTGTGCAAACTTGTAAAATCCTTATACGGATTAAAACAAGCATCTAAACATTGGCATGAGAAATTTGACAAAGAAATGTTGTCAAGTGGGTTCAAAACCAATGAGTGTGATAAGTGTGTGTACCACCAAATCAACTCAAAAAAGATATGTCATTGTGTGTCTCTATGTAGACGATATGCTGATAATTGGTAGTAATCATGAAATGATTCGGTCTACCCAAAATGTGTTATCCAGCAGATTTGATATGAAAGATTTGGGAGTAGCTGATATGATCCTAGGAATTAAGATTTACAGGACATCAGACGGATATATATTATCTCAGACTCATTATATTGAGAAGATACTTGATAAATATATCAAAGGGGATCTAAATGTGGCTAAAAAACCCAGTAGACCAAAATCTTCATCTATCAAAAAATATTGGCTCAAGCGTATCGCAATTAGAGTATTCGAGAATCATAGGAAGTTTGATGTATCTCACGAATTGCACACGACCTGATATCGCACAAGCTGTGAACCGGCTTAGCAGATATACAAGCAATCCAGGATATAACCATTGGAAAGCCATTGTAAGAGTTTTGAGGTATCTGAAAGAAACTTCAAAATATGGGTTATATTATGAAAGATATTCTGCTGTACTAGAGGGATACAACAATGCTAACTGGAAATTTGATACGGTGGATTCCAAAGTTATGAGTGGATTTGTTTTCACACTTCGTAATGCAGCCGTGTCATGGAAATCCTCGAGGCAGACATGTATTCCCCGGTCTACTATGGAATCTGAGTTCATAGCGTTAGACAAAACAGCGGAAGAAGCAGAATGGCTTAGAAACTTCCTAGAAGATATTCCTAGTTGGGCCCAAACCGGTGCCAGCGATTAGCATACATTGTGATAGCCAATCAGCTATTGGGAGAGCCCAAAATACAATGTATAATGGTAAGTCTCGACACATACGACGGAGACATAATACCATACGTCAATTGCTCTCAAGTGGCATAATAACGATCGATTATGTCAAGTCGAAGGAAAACCTAGCGGATCCACTAACTAAAGGTTTACCTCGAGAGCAAGTTGAGAAGTCATCGAGGGGAATAGGCTTGAAGCCTATAATCTAAGAATTGTCACTGTGGAAACCCAACCTAGCTGACTGGAGATCCCAAGATCTTGGTTCAAAATGGACAACAGAAACTTTGTGCAATTCAAAACAAGCACTGAAGAGTTTTACTCTTTCTCATTCCGATAATGACGCTGAGTGCTGTCTGTCATTGGTTAGGATAAGCTAAGGCTTTTAATGATCACTATATTATGAGATGGGTCCTAATAGGGGTAAAGACAGATTACCTCTTGATAGTAGATCACTTATTTCAAGTAAGAAGTGAGGCCGCTTCCATGTGAACTTTTAAATGCGGGTTACCCTAAAATGCTTGATGAATCTGGGACCGTTGTTCAGGGCTGAAATAAACACAACCGTAGAACTGGAAAATGGTCGAAGTAAAGTTGTGTGTTGGCAGTTGTCTTGGTTTACACCAACGGCAGAACAGTTCAAGACTATGGGTCACTGGTTTGCCAAGTAAATCCGATTGTCACTCACTAGGAAAGGTTCAAGGCGAAAGCTACCTATTTCGATGCAGCTTTAGTTCATGGTAACTCTCTCAAGTGTCTCCATGGATATTTGAAGAATTGTGAGGGATTGTTTGAAATTCTTCTAAATATTCATTAAGGGTAAATCTGTCTTTCCTTAACATTAGGTGCTTGTGAGGGGTACAACCCTTTGGAGGGTTGCACCCCACCCCAAGGGTGCCCTATTGGCACCCTTCCATGCCTTATAAAATGAGGCATTATATCCAATAAAAAGGGGAGGAAAGAAATCCGAATTTCAGAGACATTTGTTTT
Source organism: Zanthoxylum bungeanum (assembly GCA_019454045.1). NCBI lineage: Eukaryota > Viridiplantae > Streptophyta > Magnoliopsida > Sapindales > Rutaceae > Zanthoxylum > Zanthoxylum bungeanum. The sequence continues at coordinate 131,303 of SKCR01037544.1, forward strand.
TGTTTGTTTGATTTTGAGAGAGAGTTCCACCATTAATCTCAGTTTCAACACTTGTCAAGGAGTGCTCCTTGGACAAGAATGAACCAAGTTATCCTGGGAGAACATTGGCCAATTGCGAACTGTAAAGCACCTGTGACCGGGCCAATAAGTTCTTAAGGACAGAGGATTATCTCGACTTGGATTCATAACGTTTTTTTTTAATTATCAAGTTTTAAGTTTCTAGGGTTTATGCATATTAGATATAATTTTTTGGTTTGAATTGGTTGTTTGCATATTATTTGATGTTTAACGACACTAAATTTACAACAGAAACTAACGAAACTAACTGGACACCAAAATCAATGTCCAATTAAAGCTTCAGTCGCCATATTTTTGGCAACAATATTCCTAGAGTAATTTCGCAATAGCATGTATTTACATGAACAAGAACATTATAAGTTAGATGGCTTGAGCTCTCTCAAAGTTTTAACAGAGATTGCTATTCTCTCCCTGATATTTACATCAACTACCACTTACCCCTACTATTTTACATTATCACAACACCTCCTTGGACGTCAAAATCAAAGGAATATTTTCGGTTTTATATATTTATCCTTATGAAAATAATTAACATTTCTGAATTATTATTAATTTATTATTTTAAATAAAAATATAATATTTTTATACAATTACTATACAATCTAATATTTTCTTACAAAATTATTTTATTTCGTTATCATAATAAAAATATTCTAATTCCGCTTTAGTCTTTTATCATCTTTTTTTTTTAAATTAAATCGACGCCACTCATTAGACTTGGATTTGGTCCTTCTAGAATCCCGACCGAATGATTTAGAATTCAAAATTATGATTAAGATTTAAATTTTTTTAGATAAAAGTCAGACTTTTCGATGAAAATTATCCTGAATCTTGACCTTTTTAATTAGGTAAAAAATAGTCTCGATTTCTGACCATAATTGTTTTATTATTATTTTTTTAATATAATGATGAATTAATAATAATGCATAAAATATTAATTGTTTTATCATAAGGGTATATATATAAAAACATAAAATATTAGTTTGCCTTTTGACTTCAAAGGTTGTGGGGTATCATGAAAGGGGTAATGGTAAATAGTGCAAATATTAGGAGAAAAATAGCATTCTCCTAAGTTTTAATAACAAAATTGAAGTCTAAATAACTAGGGACGAAATCACGAAATTACAAGCAATCTAGAATTACTACGTAAACTTTAAGATTTTTCTTTTTCTTTTTCTAAATACAATTTTTAATTTTCTCTTTATTTAAGCTTCTCCTTACAAATTTGACCTAAGTAATTGATGGTCAGTAGATATGAATAATCATAGGCACCTCTATATATACATCAATGTGCGCAGAGACATTGAGAGAGAGAGAGAGAGCACCTATTTCATCATGATCATTTAGCCTTCAATCTATCATTAATACAATACTTTTAGGTGATGGGGCTAAAATGTCCTAAATTTTGGACTTCAAGTTCTTAAAATAGGGTTCATATGTATAAATGATAGAAAAAATAAATAATCATATTATATATACTAAAAAATTAAAATCTTTGAATTTGGAATCATATTTTGGGGTCAAATTTTGGGCCCCGGTCAACTAGATGTGTTAATTGTCTTAGATTTTATTAGATGGAGAAAATCTACAATACAATGGAGGTACTACGTCATCTGTGCATCAATCCAATAATCAATTGTCATGCATGTTAAAATATTAAAAAATAACTAAAAAGATGAATATTAAATCATACATGTCATTTACTAATTTGTTGGTGATACTAATGAACACTAAAAAGTGTACATTTATTAAGAGGAAAATTAATCATTTTACACTTGTAGTTTCATTAATTCCCTTAATTTATCACATTTGTGAATTAATAATTAAATTTATGTTTTATATATTTTTATTGTGATTTTTATTTATTGTGTAGGTAAAATACTGTTTCAGATGCTCAACAGGAAAATGTACATGAAATCTGAATTCCAAGACCCGGAAACCTAAAAGGGTGTGACAGCTAGATTCAAATCAAACTTGGAAAATATTCACTGTGTTTAGATTGACGACAAAATGAGCTTATAATGTATTTAATTATACATGTATTTTATATAAATATATAAAACAAAACAAAACAAAACAAAAGGACAAAACAAAATAAAAAAAAAACAAAACAAAACAAAACAAAAATTAAAAAAAAATTAAAAATTAAAAATTTGCAATTGCTTTCCACCATATGGTGGAAAGCTTGCAATTTGCACAAGGGTGCTGAGCACATCTATAAATAGAGGTGCTCACCACCTCATTTAGGCAACAAATTTTCACATGTCTCTCTTGAGACTTTGTGAGATGAGCTCTTATGTGTATTTTTTTCTTTTGTAATTTATTTTTCTTTCAATAATAAAATTATTAGTGTTTTTATTTATATCTTGTTCTGCTAATTTGCATTCTGATGAGAGTACATGGTGAAGCTCTTGGTATGAAAATATATGTAATTTTTATTTATATTATATTTTATAAATTGCGATAATTTACCAAATAAAATTCATACTTTTTCCAGTTTATTTATGACTCTTGACTAACTGTAGACAGTCCTCATTATATGGCTGGTTTTATAATTTGACATAACTGAGTACCTAACTGAACTTGTTATAACCAAATGTTATCACCACCTTTATAGTTGGTTTTATATGTTTTGGCATAATTAGTAGATACCACGTCACTCGTGTCTCTGTTGCTTTAAAGAATTACTTGATTAAATTATCAAAAATGATAGACATACATAAATTCTTACATAAAAATACTACACTCCTCTCACTGTAGCTACAGTGATCACTGTAGCGATCACTGTAGCTACAGTGAGAGGGGTGTAGTGTAGGCATTGCATTTTTGCATGTGAAACCCGATGATAAGTCTCAGTTGGAGGCACTACCTTTTTAGCTAAGGATATTGCGAGAAACGGAGGTCGGAAGGGGAAATTCAGAATAAGTACGTCATCAAGTTTATTTCACAAGCTCACTGTCTTCGTTAGTGCTGCGTTCGTTACTTCGTTCGAACGCCAGGCAGATTGCGGGCGTTCGTGTCGCGTTCGAGGAAGCGTTCGAACGGCGTAGGTGTTTTTGGTTTTGCTGCTACCTCGCACCCCAGCCCAATTTAGCCCCCAAAGCCCATGAAACACATCCCAAATTAAAGAAATAAATATTAATTTAAACATTAAACATTAAATAAAATATTAAACCATTTACCAATTAAATAAAACATTTACCTAACTTAAACTAAAATCATGCCTAATTTAAATAATTTGAATATATCATATACTAAAATTAAAAAGAAGATATGCCTAATTAAAATCAATCCTAACCAATTAAAACCAATCAAATATTTAACTTCCTAATCTAATAAGACATCTACCAATTTAAAATAGTTGACTTCCTAATTTAAAATATTTTGTCCCCCCTCAATCTTGTGTATACCATCCTTAGGACTCCTAATTTGGAAACTAGATCTCTTCCTTGTGAGACAAGGGCAAACCCTAGCTCTCTTCTATATAACCAACCCCTAACCAAAGCCATCCTCTCCTGGACACATATGATTCCACGCCCAAAACACTTCACATATACACAAAAAGAGAATAAAGAGCCCTAACCATCTCCTCCATAGCCGAGACAACAAGAGCCTCAATCCTCCACCATAACCAAATCCAAAGCACCGATAACCACCATAGCTGAATCCAAAACAAACCAAACTCACCCTTAGCCGAATCCAGAACACCAAAAATCCTTCAAAGTCGAGACCACTACAAGCAATAACCCTCCTTAGCCAAATCAAAACACTCCCCTCCTGCACCGAGAACACATCCCCCCATACAGCCCTTACAACCACTAAAACACCCCCTAACAAACACTCAAAAACAGCCTCTGAATCACCTTAAAACAGCAGCCCAAATCCTCTTAAAACAGTCCCTAAAAACCCCAAACAGTAACACCAAAACTGCATAGATAATCTTAAAAATAATCACACACAACTGCACTAAGAACCCACGAAAACTTGGAACAGTTCATTGAAAACGTTAAAACAGGTGGTCTGAGCAGTGAGTAGCAAGACAGAGGCCGAACAGGAGCAGAACGGAGTTCGAACCGCAAGCAAAACAGCAAAGAAGTGAGCTAGGACGCTGAACCAGTGAACCGGAGAAGTTGAGGAGTTGTACCCTTCCGACATCCGTGAAACGCAAGCCTGAAAGTTGGCTAAAAGGTTAGACCTGATGGTACTTTTCACACTCATCTTTATTTGACATTTGTTATTTATTTGGATTGTATTTTACTTGTTTGTTAAATCTTGCTTGTGTATGATGTGTGTTGTGGGTATTGAATGAATGAGAGATGTGTCAACTCTCGCGGTATATCGGATGGAAACCCGGACATAAATTTCATAGCCGATTCCGAATGGACGGTAATATGATCTGTACTCGGGACACAACTCCACGTACCGCTTGAGTAAACGGCACCCTCTTTTGTTTTGTGTTGCTTTTGTTTATTTATTTTTCGTCACTTGAATTCTGTATGTTGTTTATTTATGCATGATTCAATCGAGCGCATGGGCTTAGTAAGTGGAATGAAAGATCCCCTATGGGGAGGGGCTAAAGCCCTTTACCACGATGATTTGCCGCACCGGTTGATGTGTGTTCGGTTGGATGCAAGATACGTTCAACCGGGCATACTTAATTTAATATTAGTGTCTTTATCTTTTTATGCATGGTTCAATCAAGCGCATGGGCTTAGTAAGTGGAATGAAATATCCCTTATGGGGAGGGGTTAAAACCCTTTACCATGATGTTTTGCCGCGCCGGTTGATGTGTGTTCGGATTGGATGTAAGATGTGTTCAATCGGGCATACTTGGTTTTGATATGATTGGCTCTATTTTTGTATGTGTGATGTGACGCGCATGGGCTTAGTATGTTGGTCTAAAGGTCCTCTCTTTGAGAGACCAAGAGCCCTAAAAGGCCACCTTTACGGCAGTACTTCGCCGCGCCCTTTTATTTTGTTATTTATGTATTACGTCCCATTTCATGCGTCAGGTCTGTTCCCGTTCGAACGCGTTTACGAACGCAACTCTAACGCTCATGCATTTTGCCTTATCATGCATCAGGTCTCATTTCCGTTCGAACGCGTTCATGAACTCCATACGAACGTGAGCATTCTGTTTCATTCCCGTTCGAACGCGTTAACAAACGCCATACGAACGTGAGCATTCTGTTTCATTTCCGTTCGAACGCGTTAACAAACGCCATACGAACGTAAGCATTCTGTTTCATTTTTGTTCGAACGCGTTATCAAACGTCATACGAACGTGAACCTTCTGTTTACCGTTCGAACGCGTTTACGAACGCGAACACACTGAACTGAGACATATTCATCACATGCCATGCATAATTGTTTCTTAGGTGATTGTTTTATGGAACCACACATAGTCATTCTTATTTTTGTGCACGTAATAATGAAAAGCATGTTTATTCCATTAGTTGCGTCACTTGCCTTAGTCTTGATTTAACGTATTACGATTCATATACATATGCCATGATGACTTTGGAGTATTATTTCTTGTGATATATTGGATGGAAACCCAGACATAAATTCCGTAGCCGATTCCGAATGGACGGTAATGCTGTCTGTACTTGGGATACAATTCCACGTATCACTTGGAAAAGTGCTCACATGTATGCTTGTGTGGTTATTATGTATGCTTGTGTTTGATATGCTGAATGAAGTTGTATGTTCGTTGTTACTTTGAGGTATTTTCAGGCATGTGTTCTTAGATATAAGATATATGTGAAATGTATGTATAAGTGTTATTTTGTACCCGTGAATATAGAAGCATGATATTCTTAGGAATAAGTGTTACTTAGGCCTGATTAAATTATTATGTAAATCCTTTCATTACAAGTGGCATGAGTAAGGGACCGTTCCGAACCCAACGGTTTGAGGTCTTCCCTCGCGAGGGGTGAGTGCAGCCTTAAATCACATTTTCCCGGTTCACACCGGGTGGCGACTCCATTATTCTCCGGTTTAGTCCCCCGCGGGCTACTCCGTACTCCCACCTAGGCCGCGAGCCTAGGACAGCATGCGTCGCCCCAGATTTCTGTGTTCCCACAGTCTGGCGACTCCATTGGGGATAGAGAATCGGCCCCGAAATATTGACTTGTGATGTTTGGATTTATGTTTTAATTGATCGTGTCTATAGTGGATAAAGTGAGGGTTTAATCAAAGGCATTTTTAGGCTAGGTAATGGTTTGGTGTCTTCCTTCATTCACTACCTTTCTAGAAGGAAAAGCTGTGAAGGCACCTAGATATCCATCTACTCGTAGCCTATTGTGATGGACTAATTTGGAGGACTCGTTGTTTATTCCTGACAACAAGCGATAAGAGCCTAAGAGGCTTGGGTATTTAAGTGAGCCTCGCTCCACCTTCCCTCTGGGGGATCTACAACGGGAAATCCATTTGACAGTCCGTCACACACCATAGCTCATTGGCACGTACCTTAGTGTATAAAAAGGGGTGCGCTCACTTGGTTGCTCAAACCCTTGAGTGGGGAGACCTAGTTGTGGGCCATCCTTCGCCGGTGAGAGTCTTTGTCTATACTCTTGCTAACCCACCCATAGACCGGGTTGGCTAAAGTAACAATTATTTCCTTGAATATGTGCTTGTGGACCATCCTCATTTGGATGCAGTTGGACTATTGTCAGAAATGCGGGCTTGCTGGGCCATTTAAACTGGGGCAAGTTCACACCTTATGACTATTAGGCCAAAAGCTTCTGAAATGTTGATGGGCCATTATTGTAGAAATTATTATGTCATGTTTGCATCATCTTTCTTCTATGCTTGTGTTTGGGAACATCGTTGTTTGGATCCATTTGGACCATTTATCATGGGATATGGGCTTGTTGTGCCATTTAAACTGGGACAAGAACGTATTTCATGACTATTGGGCCAAAGGCTTATAAGTGATTGATGGGCCACTTTGTGATTGTGTTCGGATGCCTTGTCATGAGATGTGAACTCATTGGGCCATTTAAACTGGGATGGGTTCACTCCTATGACAATTAGCCCGAAAGATTCTAAAATGATAACGGGCCGATTTGCTTGAGAGTTATAATTGATTTAGTATGTTATATATGTTACATGCATCTCATGCACCTCATACATACATATATCATGTTAACACTACCTATGTCTCAAAAAGACATCATAGATACCGTTTGGGTTAGAGAAGGGACAAGACTCACTAAAAGAACAAGTATGAGTGAATCTGATAATGAGGTGTCCCGTATGGATCAGTTAGAGAACGGTCTCGCCAACATCACTGAACAGTTGCAGGCTTTGACTACTGTTATGGCTGGTATAGTTGGGTCTCGTGCCGGGGTTAATTCTGGGGATGTGAGGCAAGAGGAATCTCCGAACAGATTGGGGGATGATACCCCCGCTTTTGATGATGATATGGCAGAGTATGCAGCAGACAGAGTATCTGGGTCTCAGGCAGAGTTACCGAAACTCTGGGATCAGTTGAGTCGGTTACCCGCAAGATGAGGGGTAAAATGAGGATCTGCTGGATTATGACACACTGACTTTTGAGGAACAGTTGCCGGCACAGTTCAAGATGCCTGATATGGCTAAGTTTAACGGGAATGGGGATCCAATGGTGCATCTCCGACAGTTTGTATCAGTCATGAGTTCAGTTGGCCTGTCTCAGCGCTAAGTGCAGAAAATGTTTGGAATGTCGCTTGAAGGAGCTCCTGTGGTGTGGTACCACAGCTTGGAGAAAAAAGTAAAGAAGATTGGAGGGAGTTAGCTGATGCTTCCTGAAGCAATATGTCACTGACCTAGAGATCGATCTGTCACTCCGCGATCTGGAGAATGTTAAGCAGAAATCAGAGGAGAGTTTTAAGGAGTACGTGGACCGATGGAGGGGTCAGTTGTTGAAAATGCAGACTAGGCCCTCAGAGAAGGACCAGATTAAAATGATCATCAAGGGCACCAAGCCCTCCATCTATGGGAAGCTGAGGAGGATGACCTCCATGATTACTGATTTTCGGTAGTTGAGGGAAACTGTCATGGACATTGAGGAAGAAGAGGCCGAGAATAGAAAATTCTATGGTCTGAACAGGAGGCCCATTGGGGGAACATCGGGAGCAAAGCCCGTTTCTGCTGAGATTGCCGCTATCCGGAACCGGCAGTTTTCTAACTTGGGGAGGCCCCTGTCAAAAGTGCTAGAGAAACTGAAGAGGCAAGGGCTTTTAAAGCCTTTAGAAGCCAAACTTATCCCAAACCCACCACCACCACATTTCAATCTCAACCTTTACTGTTATTTCCATCAGCAGAAGGGCCATGACACTGACAACTGTGCCCGACTGCGCCACGAGATCCAAGACCTCATTGACTCCAAAAAGATACCTAACCCCGAAATCGAACAACCAGACACAAACAGAAACCCCTTACCCAATTACCGAGCAGTACCCCCCACCATCTACATGATCAATTCTGGCCTCCCAGAAGACCTTGTCCTAAAATCCTTCCACCCTCAAGCCTTTTGCCTTAGAATCTGGGATAGTACTAGTGAAGATGAGGCAGAGCAGGGGAAGAGCTTTTGGCTTGATTTCTCTAGCAGTGATGAGGAAGAAGTAAGGGGAATGACGCGTAGCGGTCGCTTTTACAATGATATGGCGGAGAAGGTAAGGAGTTTTGACAGATGGGTAGAGAGTGGGTTGAGACTGCAGAAATACTGAGGGGGATATAGTGCTAAGGTAATTGAGGAAGACTAGAGCACAAATGAGTATTTGGGAACTGTTATGTGCATCCCGAGAGCATAGACAGGCCATGGTTGAGGCCTGAGCAAAATTGTGGTACCAGAAGACGCCAACCCTGCAATGTTTTGTTGGTCAGTTCAGAAGGAAGCTTTGCAGATATCTTTTTCTGAGGGTGACTCCCGCCGAGGGGAGAATCATATAGGCCTTTATTTATCAGGGCCGAAGTGAGGGGCAAGAAAACTTCATGTGTAATGGTGGATGACGGTTCGTCCATCATGTGTGCCCGCTGAAAATTCTAGCAAAATTGGTATGAAAGCAACAGACTTGGACCCCTCCAGTATGACTATTAAAGCTTATGATGACAGTAAAATGGGAGTTGAGGGTACCTTTGTGGCTATGGTCAAGGTAGGACCGATTGAAGATGAGGTTGAGTTCACAGTGCTGGACATCCCAACCACTTTTGCCTTATTGTTGGGAAGGCCTTGGTTTCACAAACTTGGGGGCGTGCCTTCCACTTTGCATCAGATGATCAAGTTCCCGTATGAGGGAGAAGTTGTTACTATCCGGGCTGAGGTAGATAATGTCGTGGCTGCCTTGGAGATACAACCTTTCACAAGGTTTCAGGTGTCAGCTACTTTTGAGGAATTGGTGGATCCTAGGGTGGCTAGGATTATGGAGAAAATGAAAATTTGAACCGGGTGAAGGTTCAAAATTGCCAAGATTTCAGAGGACAGACCACTCGGAAAGGTTTGGGGTATAAGTCTGATGAAGAAAGCCAAGGTCAAGAAAAAGGGCCTGAAACTGATGGAATGTTTTGTGAAAGCTTCAGGATATCAAGGGGAGCCTGAACCTGTGGAAGTTAATGGAATTGTGGTACCGGGATTTGAGATCTTCCAGGATTTGTTGGGTGAGAAACCGCTGGTAAAGAAGCTGTGGAAGCAGAGAATTGGGAAGAAGAATTGATGAAGTTGGAAAGCCTGACTCTGGGAGAGGACGAAAAGCCTGAGGAAGATCTGATTGCAGAGGAAGAAGTGTCTATAGATGATGAAGACATTTACCTTCCTGATTTGTTTGAATGTACTTCCGCATTATCCAATAATAAAGACATTTTTTTTGCTTACTTGCCTGAGTCATTTCCATTTGCTCTGCACGAATCAAGCATATTTGATATCAGTTCAGCCAGAACTACTACTGCATTTAACTTGGGTACACTTGAGAACCCCAAGAAATTCTGATTGCAAGTGAAGTAACCTCCGAAGAGAGGGAGAAACTAGAAGAAGTGTTGGTCAGATATGCCAAAGTGTTTGCTTGGTCCTATGAGGACATGCCTGGGGTAGACAGAAACATTGCCCAGCACACGATACCAACTTATCCGAATATGAGGCCAATAAACAGAAACTCCGACGGATGAGACCAGAATGGGCTGAGAAAGTCAGAGAGGAAGTTAAGAAAAGATAGATGTGGGGTTCCTGGAAGTAGTAAAATATCCAGTGGTTGGCTAATATAGTGCCGGTACCAAAGAAAGATGGGAAGGTCAGAATGTGTGTAGACTACAGAGATCTCAACAAGGCTTGTCCGAAAGATGATTTTCCTCTGCCGCATATATGATTTTTGGTTGATAGTGCGGCTTTATCTGCTATGTATTCATTTGCAGATGGGGTTTTTCAGGTTACAATCAGGTTCTCATGGCTGAGGAAGATAAACACAAGACTGCATTTGTTACCGAGTGGGGTACTTATTGTTACAAGGTAATGCCGTTTGGGCTTAAGAATGCGGGAGCTACCTATCAGCGGATGGCCACTACACTTTTCCACGACTTAATGCACAAAGAGATTGAGGTGTATGTGGATGACATGATGGTGAAATCAGAGACAAGAGTTGGGCATATTGAAGCACTGGAAAGGTTCCTTCAGAGAGTTGACAGATATAACCTGCGGCTAATCCCAAGAAATGTGTGTTTGGGGTGACATCAGGGAAATTGCTTGGTCACACAGTGGGAATGGGCGGAATAGAGGTAGACTCCGAGAAGATCAAGGCAATCACAGAAATGCCTGCACCGAAGACAGAAAAAAGAAGTCAGAGCATTCTTGGGAAAGATTCAGTACATCAGTCGGTTCATCGCCAAGTTGACATCAGTATGTGAGCCTATCTTCAAACTATTGAGAAAAGATCAGCCAGTGAGATGGAATGAACGGTGTCAGACAGCCTTCGACAAGATCAGAGAGTACTTGGTAAAGCCTCCTGTATTTAAACCTCCGAGGCCGGGCAGACCTTTGATATTGTATTTGGCTATAGAATCAGAAGCACTGGGGGCAATGATGGTACAGGCAGATGAGACACAGGGTAGAACATGCAGTCTATTATCTGAGTAAGAAGATGCTCCCGTATGAGGCTCGTATCAAGAAGTTGAGAAGATCTGTCTTGCAGTGGTATGGGCTTCCAGAAAATTACGGCATTACTTCCAGTCATACAAGATCCAGGTAGTGGCAAAGGAGAATCCTCTGAAGTATCTTCATTCGGTGCCTTCACTAGTGGGAAAGTTGGGCAGATGGTTGGTATTGCTGACAGAGTTTGACATTGAATATCTCACCTCCAAAGTGATCAAAGGGCGAGCAGTAGCCGAGTTTCTGGCAATGCAACCTGTTGAGGGGGATCAGTATAAGTTTGAATTTCCAGATGAAGAGATCCAAGCAATAACAGTTCAGAGATGGAAGATGTATTTCGACGGAGCAGTGAATTACAAGGGAGCTGGAATTGGAATCGTGATAGTGACCCCCGAAGGGGAGACTTGCCTTTAGCCAAGAGGTTGACATTCAGAGTGACTAATAACATGGCCGAGTATGAAGCATGTGCTTTTGGTTTGACAGCATTGATAGCCTTGAAGGCCGGAGTGTGGAAGTTCTACGGAGATTCTATGTTGGTAGTCCAGCAGATGCGAGGAGAATGGGAATTGAAAGAAGAACGGTTGAAACCTTACCTTTTTCACCTCAGAAAGTTGGCACAGGTTATCCCCGAGTGTAAGTTTCATCAGCACTTACCGAGAGAAGAGAATCAGATGGCAGATGCATTGGCTACACTTGCAACAACTTGGGAAAATCCAGAAAAGTTAGTGATGAGACCGTTGATACTGACAACAGCAGCAGACCTGTTTATGAGAAAGAAAGAATTCTGGGAGTTGAGGTCGACGATGGAAAACCTTGGTATTATGACATCCAGAGGTATCTGGAATATGGTGAACTCCCGGAAGGGGCAGGCAGAAAAGACAGAATGGCCATTCAGAAGTTGCTTCCCAGTATGTGACTTAAAGGGAAACTGTACAAAAGGCAAGCAAACGGCATTCAGTTGAAATGTTTGAGAAAAGAAGAAGCTCAGAAAGTGATGGAAGAGGTACATGTCGGGGTATGTGGTCCGCACATGAATGGGTTGAACTTGTCCCGCAAGATAGTGAGACAGGGTTTTTATTGGTCGACTATGGAGACAGACTGCGCAAGGATGGTAAAGCACTGTCACGACTGTCAGATACATGGCAATCTGAGTCATCTGCCACATACAGAGTTGCACGGGCTGTCAGAGCCATGGCCGTTCTCAGCATGGGGGATTGACATGATCGGGGAAATTCGACCGAATGCATCTAATGGGCATCGCTTCATAGTAGTAGCAGTGGATTACTTCTCAAAATGGGTAGAAGCTGAGTCGTTCCGGAACGTTACAAGCAAAACAGATGGCCAAGTTCATAGCACGGAACCTCATTTGTCGGTATGGTATGCCGCACCACGTGGTCACGGACAATGGGGTACAGTTTCAAGGAGAGACAAAGGCAATGCTACAAAGGTACGGGATAGGCCATCATAAGTCATCACCTTACAGGCCACAAGCGAATGGGGCAGTTGAGGCAGCCAACAAGACTGTAAAGACAATTCTGGCTAAGATGACAGAGAACTTGGGGTGAGAGAACTACCGTATGCCTTGTGGGGGTACAGAACGTCAGTCAGAACAGCAACGGGTGCAACACCTTACTCTTTAGTGTACGGGATGGAAGCGGTACTGCCGGTGGAAATGGAAATACAGTCTATGAGGGTATTAGCAGAGACAGAGTTACCTGAGTCAGAATGGGCCGCACAGAGATTTGATCAGTTAGCACTTTTGGACGAGAAAAGGATAAGAGCCTACATCACATGCAGTTGTATCAGAAGAGACTGGCCCGGGCCTTCAACAAGAAAGTACGTCCCACAAAGATCAGAAAGGGTGATTTGGTACTTAAGCAGTCGAGGCCGTCGACGACAGATCCGAGAGGGAAATTCAGGCCAAACTGGGAAGGACCTTACATCGTTCAGAAAGTCATGGGAAATGGAGCAGTGAAGTTGTCAGACCTCGAGGGAAATGAATTCACAGAACCAATCAATGTCGACAGGTTGAAGTTGTACTTTGCTTGAGAAGACTTGGTCGGCAGTGGAAGACCTAACCCAACGGAATAAGAAAAACCCCTGCATACATGCATGCACGTAACCTATATTGCATATTTTTGTGTTTGTTCTGTTTTGTGTAACAGGTGTTGAAGACGGAAAGAGAGCAGTAAGCCAATCAGAGATAGTAAAAGCACAGTATTTGATCTGGGCAGTAATCTGAAGATTGAGGTCCCAATGAAGTTAAGTTGCGGGTATGGATCTCGGAGGGCGAAGTCCACATCACATCATATCAGCTTGGGGGCGAGGCCATATCGGCTGAGGAGCGAGGCTCCACATTGTACCAGCTTGGGGGCGAGGCCCATATCGGCTGAGAGCGAGGCTCCACATCATATTTATCAGCTTGGGGGCGAAGCCCATATCGGCTGAGGAGCGAGGCTCCACATCACATTATATCAGCTTGGGGGCGAAGCCCATATCGGCTGAGGAGCGAGGCTCCACATCACATTACATTCAGCTTGGGGGCGAAGCCCATATTGGCTGAGGAGCGAGGCTCACATCACATTACATCAGCTTGGGGGCGAAGCTCATATCGGCTGAGGAGCGAGGCTCCACATTGTACCAGCTTGGGGGCGAAGCCCATATCGGCTGGGGAGCGAGGCTCCACATCACATCATGCCACTTGGGGGCGAAGCCCATATCGGCTGTGTGGGACACAGGAACTGGGCGAACGCCGTTCCTAGGCTCGCGGCCTAGTTGGGAAGTACAAATAACATGGAGTCGCCACCCTGCGGTGTGACCCGGGACAAAGATTTAAGGCCGCACTACACCCCTCGCAAGGGAAGACCTCAACCCGTTGGGTTCGGAATAGTCCCTTACTTATGTCACTTGTAATGAAAGATTTATATAATAATTTAAACAAGCTGAAGTAACAATTATTCTTTCAAGGGTATCATGCTTCTAAATTCACATATATAAATAAAATATGCGCCTAAATATACATGTATTTCATATATAAGATTGCATGCTTAACATATATCAAGATAGCAACGAACATACAACTTTGTACATCATATTCAGGAAAACACAAGCACACATACTAACCATACAAGCATACATGGTAACCATGCAAGCACACATATGGGCACTTTTCCAAGTGGTACGTGGAATTGTAGCCCAAGTACAGACCGCACTACCGTCCATTCGGAATCGGCTACGGAATTTACGTCTGGGTTTCCATCCGATATACCGCAGAAATAATACTCAAATGTTATCATGACACAAGCATATGAATGGTGATACATTGACACATTTACAAAAGAAAGATCAACCAATAGGCAAATATGCATGAATATAATAAGACAGACTCAGTTCAGTGTGTGCACGTTCGTGCAGCGTTCGTAAACGCGTTCGAACAGAAATGAAACAGAATGCTCACGTTCGTGTAGCGTTCGTAAACGCGTTCGAACGGAAATGAAACAGAATGCTCACGTTCGAGTAGCGTTCGTAAACGCGTTCGAACGGAAATGAAACAGAATGCTCACGTTCGAGTAGCGTTCGTAAACGCGTTCGAACGGAAAGGAGACCTGATGCATGATAGGCAAAATGTATGCGCGTTCGAGTTGCGTTCGGGAACGCGTTCGAACGGACACGGACCTGATGCATGAAAAGGATGCAATAAATAGAAAATAAAGGGGCGCGGCGAAGCAAACTGCCGTAAAGGTGACCTTTTGGGGCTCTTGATCTCTCAAAGAGAGGACCTTTAGACCAACATGCTAAGCCCATGCGCATCACGTCACACATACAAGACTAGAACCAATCATATCAACCAAGTATGCCCGATTGAACACATCTCACATCCAATCTGAACACACACGTCAACCGGCGCGGCAAAGCATTGTGGAAAAGGGGGCCTTTAGCCCCTCCCCATAGGGGGTCTCACATCACACTTACT
Source organism: Zanthoxylum bungeanum (assembly GCA_019454045.1). Lineage (NCBI taxonomy): Eukaryota > Viridiplantae > Streptophyta > Magnoliopsida > Sapindales > Rutaceae > Zanthoxylum > Zanthoxylum bungeanum. The sequence continues at coordinate 146,473 of SKCR01037544.1, forward strand.
AAGCCCATGCGCTCGATTGACTTATACATACAAAAATGAAGATAATAATATCAAACTAAGTATGCTCGATTGAACGTATCTTGCGTCCAACCGAACATACATCAACCGGGCGCGGCGAAGTAGTGTCACGAAGGTGGCCTTTTCGGCTCTTTGTCTCACAAATGGAGGACCTTTGGACTAACTCACTAAGCCCATGCGCTTGGTTGAATCATACAAAGATAAACAATATATTGAATTCAAGAGAAAACTAAATAAACAAAAAGCAACACAAAACGAAGAGAGATGGTGCCGTTTACTCAAGCGGTACGTGGAGTTGTGGCCCGAGTACAGATCATATTACCGTCCATTCGGAACGGCTATGAATTTTATGTCCGGGTTTCCATCCGATATACCGCGAGAGTTGACACATCTCTCATTCATCCAATACCACACATATTACATCTCATAATTCATGCATATTTATCTACTCAAAGACCACAACAATGCATTCATAGACGACTCTCATGCGAATAGAATTCAATAAACAATGAATATAAACTAATGAAAAGGTACCCTCAGGTCTAACCTTTTAAATCACCTCTCGGATGTATGGTACACGATCGTCGGAGGGTGGATGCTCTCTAACTCTCTCCCTCTCCGGTTCACTGGTTCACTGTTCTCGTTCGTTGTCTTTACTGATTTGCTTGCGGCTTCCAACTCCGTTCTGCTCTTATTTCCTCTTTATCTTTTGCTTACTGTTTTGGTGTCTTCTTCCTGTAATATTTTTTTATGTGTTTTGTGTTGAGTTAGGGACTAGCTAGCTAGGGTTGAGAAGGTTGGTGAAGGGTTCTTTTTATAGGCAAAGGGTTAGGTTTGACAAGGAAAGGAATTTGATTTGGTTTGGTTAAGGGAAGTCAAGAGATTTGATTTGGTTTGGTAAGGGAAGTCAAAGATTGAGGGGGACAAATCTTGGCTAGATAGGGAAGGTTGAATATTTGATTGGCTTGGATTAGGAATACAATATTTTAAGTTTGGGAATAATCTTATTAGATTGGGAATATAATTGGTTGATTGATTTTAATTAGGCATGATTATATTTTGATTTAGTATGTGATTTGTTTATTTAGGCATGATTTTCGTTTAAGTTGGTAATTGTTTTTTTATGTTTGGTATATGTTTTATTTAATCATTTCTTAATTTAATTATATATATTATTTAGTTAATGTTTTAATTAATATTTATTTTTTTAAATTGAGATGTGTTTTATGGGGCCTTTGGGGGGCTAATTGGGCTGGATGTGAGGCTAGCATAGCAGCAAAACCAGAATTACCGACCCCGTTCGAACGCATCATCGAACGCAGCGCACGAACGCCCGCAATCCGTTGACGTTCGAACATAAACACGAACGTAGCACGAACGAAAACAGTGAACCTTGTGTATTCTGAATTTCCCCCCCCCATGTCCGTTTCCCGTGACCTCCGTGACTTAAAAGGTAGTGTCTCCAAAATGAGACTCATCATAGGGACTCATGTGTAAAAATGCAGTGCCTACAGGCTGAGGAGCGAAGCTCCACATCACATCATTTTGCAGGCGAGGCCCACATCATCAGCAGTATCGAGATGCGTCTCAGGATCGAGGTCCACTGCAGTATCAGCTCAGCTAGAGACAGCTAGCTAGCCAGGTAAGTAAAAAATGCATTGCATAGACTTTGATAGGACTGTCACTGTCACACATGCACAAGCCCCATCAAGTGGGGGCGACTGTAGGCATTGCATTTTTGCATGTGAAACCCGATGATGAGTCTCAGTTGGAGGCACTACCTTTTTAGCTAAGGATATTGTGAGAAACGGAGGTCGGAAAGGGAAATTCAGAATAAGTACGTCATCAAGTTTATTTCACAAGCTCACTGTCTTCGTTAGTGCTGCGTTCGTTACTTCGTTCGAACGTCAGGCAGATTGCGGGCGTTCGTGTCGCGTTCGAGGAAGCGTTCGAACGGCGTAGGTGTTTTTGTTTTTGCTGCTACCTCGCACCCCAGCCCAATTTAGCCCCCCAAAGCCCATGAAACACATCTCAAATTAAAGAAATAAATATTAATTTAAACATTAAACATTAAATAAAATATTTAAACCATTTACCAATTAAATAAAACATTTACCTAACTTAAACTAAAATCATGCCTAATTTAAATAATTTGAATATATCATATACTAAAATTAAAAAAGATATGTCTAATTAAAATCAATCCTAACCAATTAAAACCAATCAAATATTTGACTTCCTAATCTAATAAGACATCTACCAATTTAAAATAGTTGACTTCCTAATTTAAAATATTTTGTCCCCCTTCAATCTTGTGTATACCATCCTTAGGACTCCTAATTTGGAAACTAGATCTCTTCCTTGTGAGACAAGGGCAAACCCTAGCTCTCTTCTATATAAACAACACCTAACCAAAGCCATCCTCTCCTGGACACATATGATTCATGCCCAAACACTTCACATATACACAAAAGGAGAACAAAGAGCCATAACCATCTCCTCCATAGCCGAGACAACAAGAGCCTCAATCCTCCACCATAACCGAATCCAAAGCACCGATAACCACCATAGCCGAATCCAAAACAAACCAAACTCACCCTTAGCCGAATCCAGAACACCAAAAATCCTTCAAAGTCGAGACCACTACAAGCAATAACCCTCCTTAGCCAAATCAAAACACTCCCCTCCTGCACCGAGAACACATCCCCCCATACAGCTCTTACAACCACTAAAACACCCCCTAACAAACCCTCAAAAACAGCCCCTGAATCACCTTAAAACAGCAGCCCAAATCCTCTTAAAACAGTCCCTAAAAAACCCTAAAAACAGTAACACAAAAACTGCATAGATAATCTTAAAAATAATCACACACAACTGCACTAAGAACCCATGCAAACTTGGAACAGTTCATTGAAAACGTTAAAACAGGTGGCCTGAGCAGTGAGTAGCAAGACAGAGGCCGAACAGGAGCAGAACGGAGTTCGAACCGCAAGCAAAACCGCAAAGCAGTGAGCTAGGACGCTGAACCAGTGAACCAGAGAAGTTGAGGAGTTGTACCCTTCCGACATCCGTGAAACGCAAGCCTGAAAGTTGGCTAAAAGGTTAGACCTGAGGGTACTTTTCCCACTCATCTTTATTTGACCTTTGTTATTTATTTGGATTGTATTTTACTTGTTTGTTAAATCTTGCTTGTGTATGATGTGTGTTGTGGGTATTGAATGAATGAGAGATGTGTCAACTCTCGCGGTATATCGGATGGAAACCCGGACATAAATTTCATAGCCGATTCCGAATGGACGGTAATATGATCTGTACTCGGGACACAACTCCACGTACCGCTTGAGTAAACGGTACTCTCTTTTGTTTTGTGTTGCTTTTGTTTATTTATTTTTCGTCACTTGAATTCTGTATGTTGTTTATTTATGCATGATTCAATCGAGCGTATGGGCTTAGTAAGTGGAATGAAGGATCCCCTATGGGGAGGGGCTAAAGCCCTTTACCACGATGCTTTGCCGCGCCGGTTGATGTGTGTTCGGTTGGATGCAAGATACGTTCAACCGGGCATACTTAATTTAATATTAGTGTCTTTATCTTTTTATGCATGGTTCAATCAAGCGCATGGGCTTAGTAAGTGGAATGAAAGATCCCTTATGGGGAGGGGTTAAAACCCTTTACCACGATGCTTTGCCGCGCCGGTTGATGTGTGTTCGGATTGGATGTAAGATGTGTTCAATCGGGCATACTTGGTTTTGATATGATTGGCTCTATTTTTGTATGTGTGATGTGACGCACATGGGCTTAGTATGTTGGTCTAAAGGTCCTCTCTTTGAGAGACCAAGAGCCCCAAAAGGCCACCTTTACGGCAGTACTTCGCCGCGCCCCTTTATTTTGTTGTTTATGTATTGCGTCCCATTTCATGCGTCAGGTCTGTTCCCGTTCTAACACGTTTACGAACGCAACTCGAACGCACATGCATTTTGCCTTATCATGCATCAGGTCTCATTTCCGTTCGAACGCGTTCACGAACGCCATACGAACGTGAGCATTCTGTTTCATTCTCGTTCGAACGCGTTAACAAACGCCATACGAACGTGAGCATTCTGTTTCATTTTCGTTCGAACGCGTTAACAAACGCCATACAAACGTAAGCATTCTGTTTCATTTCCGTTCGAACGCGTTATCAAACGCCATACGAACGCGAACCTTTTGTTTACCGTTCGAACGCGTTTACGAACGCGAACACACTGAACTGAGACATATTCATCACATGCCATGCATAATTGTTTCTTAGGTGATTGTTTTATGGAACCACACATAGTCATTCTTATCTTTGTGCACGTAATAATGAAAAGCATGTTTATTCCATTAGTTGCGTCACTTGCCTTAGTCTTGATTTAACGTATTACGATTCATATACATATGCCATGATGACTTTGGAGTATTATTTCTTGTGATATATTGGATGGAAACCCAGACATAAATTCCGTAGCCGATTCCGAATGGACGGTAATGCTGTCTGTACTTGGGATACAATTCCACGTATCACTTGGAAAAGTGCTCACATGTATGCTGTGTGTGTGGTTATTATGTATGCTTGTGTTTGATATGCTGAATGAAGTTGTATGTTCGTTGTTACTTTGAGTATTTTCAGGCATGTGTTCTTAGATATAAGATATATGTGAAATGTATGTATAAGTGTTATTTTGTACCCGTGAATATAGAAGCATGATATTCTTAGGAATAAGTGTTACTTAGGCCTGATTAAATTATTATGTAAATCCTTTCATTACAAGTGGCATGAGTAAGGGACCGTTCCGAACCCAACGGTTTGAGGTCTTCCCTCGCGAGGGGTGAGTGCGGCCTTAAATCACATTTTCCGGTTCACACCGGGTGGCGACTCCATTATTCTCCGGTTTAGTCCCCCGCGGGCTACTCCGTACTCCCACCTAGGCCGCGAGCCTAGGACAGCATGCGTCACCCCAGATTTCTGTGTTCCCACATGTAGTAATTTTCGGTAAGAGTGTATGTATGTCTATCATCTCTCTTAAATTATATCATTAATAGTGGAAACTCATTTCTTTCTTTATTATGACATAGTTAATCTTTGAATTAATAGGAATCTTGTTTTAGCCATCATTATTTCTTAAACACTTGATCTTGATTTTGATACAAAACAAGGTATCTTGTATCTTTCATTAATCATGCTTATGATCGATCATATATCTCCACTATCTTTTGTGTGCCGAAAGAGCTAGATGTGATCTCGACAATAACATGTAACCTGTGACATAATATATGAAATTGATAACGCCACTTGGCCTCTAATTTCTCTCTCGTGTCAGATTTTTTTTTAACACATTACCCCCTCTTAAATGAAGTTAAAGTTTGTCATCAAATACGTAGTGGAGTTAATTTTCAAGAATCTTAATAAAAATAAATATATATTTAAATTTACTTATCACTGAAAGAAAAAAAAATGTTGCTATGGACAAGTCGTGTATTTATATTAGATGAGTCATAAAATGCAGATGTCATCTTGCCGATGTTGTTTCCGAGGGCCCAGTTACAAAGTACTCAAGTTTCAAATTCGGATGTCACTGGCACCAGGGTTTTTTTGTTTGTTATTTAAGTTTCTTTTTTGTATATATATATATATATATTTCGATATTAGAATCTGGGTAACTAGTTGGGATTTATACACTTAATAGTATAATTCATTTTATAGGGCTATTCAGCGTAAACTATGAATTTTAATTATAAATAGTTTGATTATTATTGTAAAACATGTGACCGAGATCGTAATCGAGACGTGTAAGACATTGGGGTTAGTAAAGAAATATCTATGTGATTTGAGTTTTAAATTTTTTTCTAAAACCGCCTTGAGAATCGTGGTTATTCTGTTGTTAATGTAAACAAGTATAATAATAAAATTAATCGCTATTAATTTTAAACATGCATGAAAATAAATTTTATTTATCAACATAAATAATATTTAACAATAATAAATTTACCTGAATGTTTTATTCTTTTCTTAATCCTTTGTTGAATTCCTTATAGAATTTTCCCTTATACAGTGCACCAAGCGTTGCACCTCTAGTTAACATACAAATTCTTCTCTAGGAACAAATTGATCCCACTTTGATAACAAAGAAATTATTTTTTTCTAAGATGTTGAAGTTTTAGATCGGATCTCCAAGAGATAAACTTTCTCAGAACAAACAAGAAAGGAAAAATACTTCACAAGTTTCAGCCAAGAGGAGTTGTATGGCTTCTTGGCCGAATCTCACCAATTATTTATAGGGTGAGATTGCTTTGTTGTATCTCAATACAATAAGAATACTCCAAGGTCTTTTCAAATCAAACTAAGACTTTTAAAGGTTCTTTCCAAAATAATTAGGAAACTTAATTAAATAAAGCTTCCTTATTAAATAAAGATTTCACTATTTAATCTTAATCATGACTCTAATTAATTAGGATACTAGACCACTAAATTAGAGCTCAAAAGATTAAATATTATTTTCGCCTAATAATTAATTAACTAATAATTAATTTATTATTTTGCTTAATTTTAATTAACAATTAATTAAAATTAAATTAAATTAAATTAAATTAAATTTATTTGATATAAATATCAAATATTCATGTTGATGGTGGAAATCAAGGCATGATACATCAAACAGTTGGCCAAGGTCAAAGATGAGATTTCCATTTTCCAAAAGGGAAAGATATTCAGAAGAAATGTTAGCCACTCCTCGGCTCGACGGAAATCTAGACACGGTCCCTCAGTTTTAGACCAGCCGTATCGTATGCTTCAAACACGGCTTCCATAAACCGACCACGTCAATTATGTGGCTCGGTTCGGGCTTATTCGGTTCCCTTGTTAGTACTTCGAAGGGCTCGGACAGCACAAAACAGGACAGAAGAGGTTCGGTAGATTCGGCAGACGATTCGACCGACCACTTAGTCACCGACAGAAGCCTCGAGAAGGTAATTTTCCTTTACACGTGTCATCCCCAGGAAACACCCACCAGACGGTCATCATCGCTAAATGCATGTGGCAGTGGAAAGTCAAACTGATGCGATGGGATGTCAGAGAGCAGGTTCACTTTCGGCAAGAGCATGTCTAGGGCAGAGAGCTTAGTAAATGAAGCAGATTCACGTGGAATGCTCTGCAGAATAGGGAACAGTAGTCGCCTCAGTTTTTGCCGCTTCAAACTTAGTATATATGTTAGGAGAGGTTGTAAAAAGAAAAAGAGGAAAAAAGAGAGAGAAAAAAAGAGAGAGAGACTTAGGGAGAGAGTTTTGTAATTCCCTTTGTAAAACAGCTCGGCTCCCACATTGCCCGACCACAAACAGGTCGGCCTGAGCCCATTTCATTAGTAAAACTCCACCTGTTTTGTGTCTGTGGACGTAGGCTAAGTTTAACCCGCCGAACCACGTTAACTGCCTGTGTCAATCCACATGTTTTTCTCCCTCCGCCGAAGTTTGCTTTTGGTTGTCCTCATAACCAAACAAATTCACTGCTGAAGGAAGGTTGAATCCCGGGGACAATACATTTCCGTTATTGTCCCTGAGACGAAAACCAGCCGTCAACAATTCATTTAAAAAGTAAATCTATTTTTATATTTCAAATTTATTGATCAAATTAATATTTCTGAAATATCTCGATTAATCCTATGAGAGAAATATATTTATATCTATCCATATTTATGAAAATAGATTGATTTATTGAACTCTTAAAACTCGAACCGTTGCTCTCAATATTGAAGAACATTAACTGATTAACCCACCACTATGCCATAGTCTAACTGGCTATTACATCACTATTGTTTTTTTTTTTTTAAATACAATTCTCTAGTTTTTCTAAACAGGTGGCTTGAAAATGGTTAATTTTGGGGGTTATACAATAGTCAGATATGAGGAGTGCGGCAGCCGGAAACGACATCGCATAAAGCAATTTTGGGGTGGGTGCGTGAAGAAATCTGCCAATAATTTTTAAAATTAATCTTTTAATTTTGTCCATGCTCTGGGCCGAGCCTTGGTGTTTAGATTGAAGCCCAGGCCCGGTCCAGATCCAGTACGGCCTGCACGCTAGAATATCAGGCTGAGCCATTAAAAGTGAGCGGGCCGGTAGTCACTCCGGCTCAATTCAAAGCTTGTTAATGAAAATTTGATTTTTTAATAGATAATTTGATTTTAATTATAGTAAAATGAAAAATAGTTATCATTTTTATGAAAATCAAATTTTATCACCACTAAATAAAGAATAGCTATGTCACTAGGCTTTCCCCTTGCAAAATGAGCCGGTCCGAACCCTTTTACCAACCTTAATTAGGAGTGTTTTAGTGATGAAATTTTCTTTTGATGATTCGAAAGAACCCACAGTGAGATTAGTATATATGAGCTACTTGATCTGATGATATTATGGTTAGACTTAGAATTTCCATATGGACTTCAAGTCCTAGTTGTTTGAGAGTAACATGAAGCCAAATGTTTTATTTTCATTAATTACATAAATTTTATATTTCATCCAACCAATTTGTATCTAATAATTTGTACCAAAAGTTTTTGTATTCTTGTCATCGCTCTTTTATAACGTGTAGGTACTGAAAAAAAACCATGCAATAAATCCTTTTATTGATGGAGATTTCTGCGGCTAAGGTTTCTGAACAGCTCGGTAAGGGCAAAGAAGGAAAGTTCTACTCATTCGAAGGACCATGGGTCAGAGGGTGTAAGTCGTTTCTTCAACCCAACGAACAGCTCGGGTACGGTTTCCTGGATATGACCGACCAGAGAATGTAACATGGTGCGGACTTCAAGGACCGACAACATCGGAACCAATGCCGACCACATTAGATCGGAAGTTCGGTTTGGTCCTGCCCTGCCTTCTGGAACAAATAGATGAGTTCGTGTATTTCAGGTCAAGACGATATCCGTTTGGAAAGCTCGGCATATCACTTCGCTGACCTCTTGAAGACCGACAGAAGATCAGAGTGTTTTTTTTCTTGGGCACGTGTCATTTTTCAAAAGCACTTTACGGGCTGGCACCATTGTTGTTGCGTGTAACAGTGGAGAAAACAGAGCAATGTGACAAGCCGTCAGACGACAGGTTTGCTTTCGGCGAAGACAGTCTAGGGGCAGAGAGCCCGTCAATCAGTCGGAGACCACGCGGGAAACGACATAAAGTTGGGGGAACATTGTTGTAATTCCTGAGTATATAAAGGAAAGTTAGATCCATTTGTAAGGGATAGCAAACTTGTAATAAAAAGAGAATGAACACTACTTGTAAAAGTCGATAAACTGCTCGGTCTCACTTGGACCTCTTTCAGAACAGGACGGCCGAGTTAGTTCTGGTAATAAAACAACCCCCACCATTTTGTGCCCGTGGACGTAGGCTAGATTTGTTCCGCCGAACCACGTTAAAACTCTATTGTCAACTTATGTGTTTTTCTCGCCTTTTACTACATTTGTCTTTGGTCTTCCCATAACTAAACAAATTCAAGGTTGAAGGAGGATTGTCTCGGATGAGTTATCTCGAAACTGTTCCTAGGACGAAAATCACCCGTCAACACCTTTATATCCAAAAAAAAAAAAAAAAAAAAAAAAACTATAAAATTTGGATGCTTCTGGTGAATTGCTTTGTTTCTATTACCTTTTTACCATGTGTATCTTTCTAACTAATCATGAAAATATTTATACACACATGACAACCATGGCGTGAAATCCGATATGTGAGATAAGATGATTTGGTAATTCAATCCGTGCACAGATATTGTTTAATAGTGTTATAATTTAAATTACCTAAGCACTGTCTCCGCTAAGCGACTGTTTGAAAACCCACCCAAATACCACTTATGTGACATTGTAATAGCATAACATGACAATACGTTAATAGAGAAAGAATAATACAACACGAAGATATTCAAAATTGAAAAGCAAGAGCTGTGTAAATGTTTCTTCTAACTCTTAGATTCAGACGGATTAAAATAAGGTTCTAGCCCCTCATAGTAGGGATGTCAAAAATCCCAGCAAGATGAGGGCACGTGAGGGTCCAACACATTGGAGGTGGATAAGTAAATAATTTTTTATACTTATTGATTGGATTAGTCCAATATGAGTATTGATATCTCTATTCAAATAGAAGTTAAATCCTCGTGTAAACGAGGACTGACACAAGACCTGCGGATGCCCGATATGTTAAGTACATGTAAAATGATAATTTTCTTATTTATTGATTAAACAGACCGGATATTGATATTGGTATTCATGTATCATACCCGATCTATTGTCATCCATACTCACAAGTATTAGTAATCCACAAAGGTGGTTGACTGCATGAACCCCACCAAACTTCTAAATGAGGCCTATTTTAACTTCAGATGCTATTATAAGGGAGTCTTGGTGATGATTCTTTCTTCTGGTTCTTCCTTCCCTCACTTTTATTTTTAATTATTTTATTTTTTTATTTTCCTTCCATTATTTCTTAAATGTCTTATAGGTTTTCTCAATTAATTTCCTCATTAAACGAATGGTACGAAATAGATCAGATTAATTTTTATTATGTGAAATCTTAAATTTTTCCCTCTTTTCTATCCCTATCTCATAAGTAACCCTTCTTATAATCATACCCACTAACAAAATGACTCCAAAGAGGATCCTCACTATTTTAAAAAAATAATAATAATAAATAAATCAAATGTATAAGTAATTTGGATGATCACTTTAATAAATCCTTTCTAACTTATTTTTGTCACTTGAAGAATGAAGATGAAATTTCTTTTAAATAAATATGTTAACACATAGAAAATTGGAATACATCAAATATTTTATTCACGAAGAGCTCACATGTGTGTTCATCTTCTCTTCTCTAACAGCCAAAAAAAATCTTATGTCAAAAGTCTGATGGGTTAGGGTGAGATTTTTTTAATAGGATTTGATATTTATATCTCTCACTAAAAAGTCTCGCACATTCTCACATATAAAAAAATCCTTCAAAATCAGTAAGTTTTTCAATACCATAAGATTTTTTATTACTTGTTTAACACTACAAGAAAACTGTGAAATAGCGACGGAAATTAGCGACGGAATAATCCGTTTCAAACATTAGAAATGAAATAGAAACGGAATTGAAATGGATTAGGATGTTAGCTACAGAATTTAATGACGGGACAAAATTCCGTAACAAATAATGGCGGCAATAAAATCGCGGGAAAAATGCGACGAAATAACTACGGATTTGTGACGGAATTAGAGACGGAATAAAATTTCGTAGCTATATAGCAACAAAATTACTAATCCGTCTCTAAATAGCGACAGAATTATTAATCCGTCGCTAAATAGTGACGGAATAATGAATCCGTCTCTATTTAGAGATGGGTTAGAAATTCCGTCGCTATTTTTAGAGACGGATTTCAAATCCGTCTCTATAATTAGAGACGGAATTTCAAATATGTCTCTATCGTTAGAGATGGAGTTCTAATTCCGTTTCTAATTAGAGAATGAATTAGAATTCCGTCTCTAATTAGCGACGAATTCATAATTCCGTCGCTAAATATACTTAAATAAAAAAAATTCCCTTTCTTTTTTCCACTCTCTCCAAATACGTCTCTCTCAAATCCCTAATTCTCTTCTCACACTCTTTCAATTCGTTTTCCCTAAATCTCCCGGTCCCTAATTAACTCTCAGACTTGGTCTCGGTCTCGGTCTAACTCTCGGTTTCGGTCTCGGATTTCCCTCTCTCTCCCTCGTATTAGTTTGTCTCTAAAAGCCCTAGAAGTTGTTGGAAGAAGAGAAGATGTCGGGACCAACAATGGATTTGGAACCCGTAGAGCCACAATCGCTAAAGAAGCCAAGTTTGAAATCCCTAAAGCGTGCTCTCGATCTCTTTACCCCCACTCACGGCCGCATAGCTCCTCCAGATTCCGAAAGGTCACCACTAAGTTATAAACCCTAAATCCTTTTCATTTTTTCTTTTTCTTTCATTGTTTTGGCAAAATGCTTTGAAACTTATTGTTCTTTTGTTTGTTCTTGCAGTAAGAAACTTATTGTTCTTTTTTAGATAATGTGATTGTATTATAGCTTCTCAAAGTGTTTTTGTAACAGCTGTTGAAAGCACAGTCTATGTAGTGTTTGGTAAACACTCTATTTACTACCACCTACCCGTGCACTTATTACAATTTGAGTATCTCCTTAGAGTAAGATACTTTTCCGGACGCCACAATATAAACTACAGTTTGTTTGGATTAATCAGAAGGATGAAGCAGAGGTGGGATTGTGGGAGTGGGACTAGTCTGTCTGTCCTACTCTTTCAATTCATATCTTTATTTGATTGGTTTGAGATTCTATTCTTCAGCTTGTTGCCAGGCGAGCTTTGCTATGCAGCTTAGCATATTGACTTTTCATGTTAGTACTTTTTTAAACATTATAACGTTTATATAATAAAATTTTTATTTTACAATTTGTTGTGTTTATTTTATAATTTTACTAATATTAATAATATTGTTTAAAATAAAATTAATTTCTTAAAAAAAAATAATAATTTTATATATATAAAAAAAATCGTAGGAACTTAGAAACGGAAAATAGAAACGGATTCCGTCTCCAATTAGAGACGGACTTTCTCTCCGTTTCTGAATAGAAACGGTTTTATTTCTTCTCTATTTAGAGACGGTTTTATTTCTTCGCTATTTTTTTTTGCGACCAAGAGAATAGAGACTGAATTTTTCCGTCTCTATCATGTCGCTACCTATGATGTTGCGATGGATTAGCGACGGATTTTTCCGTCTCTATTTCACAGTTTTCTTATATTGTAAAGTCTTAATTGAATACCACTAAATTTAAACACTCTCTTTAAAAAATCATAAGAGTCTTAATGGAATACCACATGACTTTTTAAATTATTTAAAAAGTCTTAATTGAATACCACAATACTTATTTAACCAAAAATAATCTTTTAAAATCTCAATTGAATACACCCCTAAAGTTTTTTTTTTTTTTTTTTTAACCATTAAAGTTGCTTTAATAGCAAATTAATTTTAATATTTAAATAAAATCACCATATTACCCGCAAAAATATCAAATCCAATCTAAGTGGTTAAAGAGAAATTAAAGAGGATTTAACTTACTACTTTTGAAAAGTAATAATTTTATTTTATTTTCAGCAAACAAAAGGACTTTACAAGTCTTTTAGAATAAACAGGACCTCTCAAGCTTCATAATTCTCGGCCTGGCCAAGAAAGATAACTACAAAACCCTATCAAATTACTTACCGAAGTTTATTAGCCAGTAATTATCGAAAGATATTGCAAAAATTATCGCTAAAAATAGCTACTTTACTGATAAAAAATCTATTACTAAATGTGACACTAATTTATGACATCGTGCATTAGCGACAGAGCATCACTAAATTAGTAACGGAATTTACCGATGAAAATTTATTTGTCACTGAATGGAACCACATTTTACTGAAGAATTACCAATGGAAATATAAGTTTTACTAATATTTTTTTTTATTAAATTTTTTAAAATAAATTTATTACTAATACCAATGGAAATATCCGTCAGCAATTATTAATTATTATTATTATCATCATTAATTATATATTAATTACTTATAATTGATAAAATAAATTTTGATATTAAATATGTATAATTGTTTACATTAGTTTACAAAACATGCATTAGCCTAGTTTGTATCGATGTTATACTTTAAGGGTGAGAGTATGGGTTCAATTCCTTTCCACCCCATTTATATCAAATTAATTGAATGGCGATGGTGTGGACCCTATAATGGCACTATAAAAAATGATTAAATTAATACCGATTTATATTATAAAAATCTTCATAAAAATAGCGATAGGATTTTTCCATCGCTAAATTACTGACGAAAATCTATCACTAAATGTGACGCATCCAGCATTAGCGACATAATAACGATGGATTTTTTTTCTATCGTTAAAGATAGCACTAATTTATAGTATCGTGGAAATTTGATGTATTACCGATGAAAAATTCATTTGGTAAATTATTATTATTTATTATTTTATTATTATTAATATTTGTATTATTTATTCTATATAATTTATTTTTTGATATTATGTGTATAAAAATTAAAAGAAATTTCATTTGTCCTAGTAGCAACCAGCTAGCCACTCTTCGTGTGGAAGCATGCCTGAGTTCGAATCCCACTCTGATCAAATTTCAATTTAAGTGAGACAAGTCCTGCATTTTCATGGGCCGGGTCGATTGTGGTCTGATCGGTGGTAAACACACACGTTACGCAAGCGCACGTATCGCTCAAGTAGTATAAAATGTATCGATCCCACATGAACTTAATACCTAAGCTATTAATTTATGAAGCTAAACGTCTACGAGTATCTAATTGATTGATTTTTGGTTGGATGATGATTTTAAACTAAAGACAAGTAATTAAAACAAAACAAAGGTAGATTTTAAGTTTTAAACAAAGATATGAAAATATCCAGGGTTGTGAATTCTTCCAATATCTTTTAAAGATGAAGTGATTATCTCATATTTGTGCAATATATCGGTTTATTAACCTGGAACACGAAGTTATGCAAAAAATACCCAAAGTAACCCAATTAACTATATTCCTATGTTAATTAAGAAATTCTGAATTCGTTAAGATTAAGTTCCAATTATGGCTACCCCGCCCGAAAGGTATATTCCTATCCTGTAAGGAAATCTACCAAAGAGACATTTACCCGAAAGTGAGATTGTGAGCTATTGAGTCTATGGCTAAAACCTAAAATTCATTTTCCAAGTTCATTTTAAGTTTACCAAATCAATTTTATTAATGACAGTTAACAAGAAGCATTAAGCTTAAGACTCAATAAATAAACCAATATACTACCCAAAAACATAAAATAACCACTTACAAAACAGTGATATTGGAATTCATCACAACCCTATATAATATTTTTAGTTACAAAACATACCTAAAATTACAAAATGCATAGTTAAAATAAAAATAACATACCAGAAAATTAAGAAGTAAAGAAAATTACAACAATAAAAGAAAATACTGGAGCTAGAGGTTTCACTTTTAATACTTGAAATATAGATTACTCCCTTATCAATTAATCATTTCTTGCATTAATTATATTAAAATCGACCATATAGGCGGTGACTGTCATTTGTCCAAAGTTCAACCGACCATATAGGCGGTAACAAAATCATATAAACCGACCATGTAGGCGGTAACAAGGTTAGCACCTAAACCGACCATATAGGCGGAAACTAAGTCCAATAATGTAAAACCGGCCATATAGGCGGTAAATAATTAATTCAATTTACTTATTTAAATTAAGGGAGTAAATCTAAATTATTATATTAAAAGTTTCACCTCAGACTCCAGTAAAAAGAGATTACCTACTCATGATGTAACACACAAAAATATATTAAATAAATAAAGAGAAAATACAAGAAAACTTAAATAAACATGCAAGATACTTTCTTTTATGGAGAAATCCCCCTAAGAAAGCATGAAAAATTTATAAAGTTTAGCTTGGTATTTATAAGCAAATCTAAAGGCTTTCACCAATTTCTCCACCAAATATGACACCAAACATGGAACCAAATCCTCCACCAAACATGCATGTTTGGTGGAAGTTTGACAATTTCCATTTTTTATTTTAATTTTTTTTTTTGAAAACGACTTTAATAATTACTCATAACACACTTTCGGATGTTTTATCAATTTCTGTCATGACACCTTCAGAATTCGAAATTATTATGAACCTTAAACTTGTAGATCTTTGAGGCTTCTTTAATCTGAAACCTGAATCACCTCAATCCGATATCAGAGTAGAAAGTTATGGCCAAAATACGAAAATTGCGCAAAGCTGAAATTTCTGAAATTGTATTTCGTTAGAACGTCATTTCAAGTTTCCAACCTCCAAAATCCAAATGTAAAGTCCAGTTTTTGCCCTTATTTGTTCCATATTTTGTCCTGATTGATTCCATTGAGTCCCGATTTTATTTTATCTACAAAATAAACTAAAACATATCAAAATGTTCATAAAACTCGAGAAACTATACAAAATATTAAGTAAAAGGGGCGGTAAATATTGATATATTTTCCGCTTATCACACCCACAAACCTAACATTTTGCTAGTCCTCGAGCAAAACAATAAAATAAAATACAGTAGACAACTTTAAAATAAAATTAAACTAAGCGACTTTCGTACGGATCACGGTTACATTTATCGTATGCAACAAGCCTTTAAACCCTTAGGTGTCCCTAGTGGTCGAGTTGTAGTCTTGTGATGGCTTACAGTGACGATACCCACAAACGTCAATTAAATGCACACAAAAGTAAAAAGATAAAAAGATAAAAAAGTTAGTGACTAAACAAGTGAAACTTCTTATCTAAGTTAATAGTTGTTTTCTTTCTTTCTAAATTACAAAATAAGTAAATTCTCCGATTATTTTTACCATTATCCATATACACAACCAACAAGGTATTAATTAGCTCATTGTGCCCACAATATTCATAAGTGTAGTTGAAAAGAGAATAATATTTTTGTCCTAAAGTTATATCAGAATTCACATTTTTTTTAGCAATAGATTTATTTATTTATTTACAACATCTTCAATCCATGTAGCGAGCTTTGGGCCAGTGACTCCCAAGCCAGTTGGCTTTGGGGCACTAGGTGTTAAGACACCATTACAGACTTAATTACTCGGATTTCAGATATCTTTTTTTTACAACATCTTCAATCCATGTAGCGAGCTTTGGGCCAGTGACTCCCAACCAGTTGGCTTTAGGGCACTAGGTGTTAAAACACTCATACAGACTTAATTACTCGGATCTCAGACGTTTTTTTTTTTTTTTTTTTTTTTTTTGCATATCTTTTTTAAATGCTTCCTCCAATTAAACTAGAGCATTGAATATTACAAACTTTTCAATTACAACTCACGGTCGTATGTTACCATGCATATTGATAATACTTGTCAACTGAGCATACGAAGATCCAATTTAATCAGTATTATGGAGAATTCACAAATTAAATAATTAAAACAGAAATAAACAAAAATTACCTTGTTACGAAATAGGTTGAGATTTGTCTCAGTAGTGGAAATTTCTTACACAGCTATCTCATACACTATTCCACCTGATTAGTCAGGTTAAAAACACAAAAACCAAATATATTTTTTTTATTTTTTATTTTTTGAATTTTTGAAAATTTTTGACTAAAAATCAAATAAAAACAACACAACGAAAAATAAAAACAAGATATTAGTCACTAAAAATCAAATAAAAACAACACAACGAAAAATAAAAATAAGATACTAGTCAACTATTCCCCTCCCCCAAACCTAATTGAGACATTTTCCTCAATGTCTAAAAAGTAGAAGAATAGTTTAGAAAATAGTACCTGATTAGCTGAAATTCTACATCTAAAAAGAAAATTAAAGGTTAAGATCCAGATTTATCTGACGCTTCTTACCACGATCATTATCGGACCAATTTATCTTGGAAAGGATAGGGTCAATTTGTGGTTCAAAAGCTAAGAGTTGGTCAATTAAATCATTGGTTGTTCTGGCAGTGAAGAAGATATTTTTTACAGGTTTTGAAACAAACCCATTTCTCCGGGCATCATCAAGAAACACACAAAGAAAATCATAAAATCCATCAGCATTAAACAGTCCAATCGATTTTTGGTGTATTTTCAAGTTTGCCCAAGACAGCACTGTAAAGGTTTCCTCCATCGTGCCCAAGCCACCTGGCAAAGCAATAAAAGCATCAGTACGGTTAATCATTTCCACAAGTCGTTCAAACATACCTGGTACAATACATTCATCTCTGTTTGATGGTCCTATCAGATTCGCCTTTGCCAAAGGTTTTGGGATGATTCCCAAAACTTGACTTTCTCCTTCCTGTACGGCCCTTGAAACGTACCTCATTAGTCCAAGATTGTCACCGACATATACTAAATGCATATTCATTTCAGCTATGACTCTACCCAATTCATGTGTTGCCGCAACAAATTCTGGTTTAGAACCAACACTAGTATCGCAAAACACACAGATGATTACAACTCGTCTTCTTGAAGTTGCTTCCATTTTTTTTTATGTATTTCTTTCTCAAATCTGGATGTCTTCAAGAGTGCAATAACGAGCTGAATTTATAGAACCTGGAAAAGGGTGAGTAATAATAGCACTAGTACCTGCCAAATGATAATTATTAGCTAAAGAGTAAAATATATCATGAAAGTCAAAAAGTCTGGATCCTATCGGCGAAAATTAAGGAAATCACAACCGAAAAGCAAATGAAAGCAATTATTTAAGGCAACAGAATTGTGTATGCAATACGCTACTCGCTTGGTATATAAATCTATTAGGATGCGTCTTAAGAATCCATTCCTTACTCAGCCATCACTAATGAATTAAATTTCATCCTTGTGATTGCCAAACACCATTCCTCTTATCTTCTCTGCCTTAAATTCTCCGTTTGTGTTTTTCCCTAAAAATATCACACAAAATTAAAAACTCTACAACATGTATACACAAAATACAAAAATTTAAATTTAAATAAAAATAAAATTTGTGCATGGGTTGCCTCCCTGCTAGCGCTAAATTTTTCGTCTTCAGCCAGACATTACTGAAGTCCATCTGTCAAGGATGTCTCAGCGTGGTTTTGGATGTCCGATTAGAGACAATCACATGAGCGTTGCTTTTGAAGGGTCTCTTCCAACGGTAAAGTGGCAAAAAGAATTTTATCTTATTCTGTGCTCGTGCCACCTTTTTAATCTTTTTCGCTCCAGTGGTTCCTCAAAGAAAAGAAACAAAATCAGGAGGTCTCGTATGGTGCTTGACTTTAAATTGGAGTTCCATTCTGTCAAGATTCTGGGCGTTGTCTTTGATTTGTACTCCCCAATACAATGATGTTTCTCATGAATGCATGAGATCTTCAGACATTTGCTTTTCCTTCTGTTCTTCATCTTGCTCCACCTTTTCTTCACAGATGAATTTTAGAATTTCATTGTTCAGCTCTTCATCTGTCATATGTGAAATGCATGCTCCATAAGTGTCAACCTGAGGATGTATAGATATGTATAATTATAGGCCTTTATCCTATGTGGTTGGTATGAACGGCTCAGGTAGTTCTTCTTCAAACATTTGTGCAATTAATACTCCAAGATCTTCATTTTGAGGATGCATAGTTTCATCCTCAATTGTTATTGTTGGTACAGACAGCTCTGCTACTTGTTCCTCCTCAGAGTTCGATGAATAATCAAGATCAAATTGAGATTCTGCTGATTCGGGCTCCAGAACCGATACCTCAGATTCTTGCTACTGCTCAGCTTCTTCCTCTATTAAGGTGTCATCATGAAGTGCATGGTACTCGAAGGCTTCGTCAGTTTCATCTGAAATTGTTTCGTGAGATATGAAGTTTTGGTTTTCTGTTAATTGTCTCGCTTGATCTGTCATTCTTTGTATGGATGCCGCTTGACTCTGAAGGATTTCTTTTTTACTCTGAAACATTGTATCCAACTTTTCGTCTTGTTTCTTGAGCCAATCTTTGAGCATGTCAATCACCTGATCTTTATCTGATGGTTCTGGTTCTTGATGAAGATTGTAGGAGGATGGTGGATAAGATGGATAATAAGGTTCAGTGAAATATGCTAGTCCATCATACCATGAAGGACTTTGATAGTTGTGACACCCTGAATTGTAGAGGTATATGCATTGATAGCTCGGGTGGTTACCATCACATATCTCATATATCCTCATTGCATTCTGAAATGGTTGGGCAACTGTTGTATTGATTGGTTCTGACATCCAGTAATAATTGGGCTGGACAACAGGCCTCAGAAAATCGGACTACTACTCCTTGATATAGGGTGTATCTTCACCTCGTAAAGCTCGTAATTCTTCCATCGCCCAATAGTGATCCATTTTTCAACCACCTGAAAAATAAAAGAAAGAAATAAAAATTACAAATAAAAATATAGAAAATTAGATACAAGTAAAAAGAAATTAAAAAACAAATAAAAATATAGAAAATTAGATACAAGTAATATAGATAGCTTCAAAATTAATAACGCAAGAAAAGTAAGTCCCCGGTAACGGTGCTAAAAATTTGATCGGTGGTAAACACACACATTACGCAAGCATGCGTATCGCTCAAGTAGTATAAAATGTATCGATCCCACGAGAACTTAATACTTAAGCTATTAATTTATGAAGCCAAATGTCTACGAGTATCTAATTGATTGATTTTTGGTTGGATGATGATTTTAAACTAAAGATAAGTAATTAAAACAAAACAAATGTAGATTTTAAGTTTTAAACAAAGATATGAAAATATCAAGGGTTGTGAATCCTTCCAATATCTTTTAAAGATGAAGTGATTATCTCATGTTTGTGTAATATATCAGTTTATTAACATGGAACACGAAGTTATGCAAAAGCCTATTCCGATGGTCAGATGTAAATACCTAAAGTAACCCAATTAACTATATTCCTATGTTAATTAAGAAACTTTGAATTCGTTAAGATTAAGTTCCAATTATGGCTACCCCCGTCCGACAGGTATATTCATATCTTATAAGGAAATCTACCTAAGAGACATTTACCCCAAGGTGAGATCGTGAGCTATTGAGTCTATGGATAAAACCTAAAATTCATTTTCCAAGTTCATTTTAAGTTTACCAAATCAATCTTAGTAATAACCTGTTAACAAGAAGCATTAAGCTTAAGACTCAATAAATAAACCAATATACTACCCAAAACATAAAATAACCACTTATAAAACGGTGATATTGGAATTCATCACAACCCTAGATAATATTTTTAGTTATAAAATATACCTAAAATTACAAATGCATAGTTAAAAAAAATAACATACCAGAAAATTAAAAAGTAAAGAAAATTACAACAATAAAAGAAAATACTGGAGTTAGAGGTTTCACTTTTAATACTTCAAATATAAATTACTCCCTTATCAACTAATCATTTCTTGAATTAATTATATTAAAACCGACCATATAGGCGGTTAATGTCATTTGTCCAAAGTCCAACCGACCATATAGGCGGTAACAAAATCATATAAACCGACCATGTAGGCGGTAACAAGGTTAGCACCTAAACCGACCATATAGGCGGAAACTAAGTCTAATAATGTAAAATCGGCCATATAGGCGGTAAATAATTAATTTAATTTACTTATTTAAATTAAAGGAGTAAATCTAAATTATTATATAAAAGTTTCACCCCAGACTCCAACAAAAAAAGATTACCTACTCATGATGTAACACACAAAAATTTATTAAATAAATAAAGAGAAAATATAAGAAAACTTAAATAAACATGCAAGATACTTTCTTTTAGGTTTTCATGGAGAAATCCCCCTAAGAAAGCATGAAAAATTTCTAAAGTTTAGCTTGATATTTATAGGTAAATCTAAAGGCTTCCATCAATTTCTCCACCTAACATGACACCAAACATGGCACCAAATCATCCACCAAACATGCATGTTTGGTGGAGTTTGACAATTTCCATTTTTTTTTGTTTGGAAAATGACTTTAATAATTACACATAACAAACTTCCAGATGTTTTATCAATTTCGGTCATGAAACCTTCATAATTATAAATTATTATGAACGTCAAAGTTGTAGATCTTTGAGGCTTCTTTAATATGGAACTTGAATCACCTCAATCTGATATCGGAGTAGAAAATTATGGCTAAAATACGAAAATTACGCAAAGTTGAAATTTGTGAAATTGTTCTTCGTTATAACGTCATTTCAAGTTTCCAACCTCCAAAATCCAAATGTCAAGTCCAGTTTTTGCCCTTATTTGTTCCATATTTCGTCTTGATTGATTCCATTCAGTCCCGATTTTATTTTATCTACAAAATAAACTAAAACACATCAAAATGTTCATAAAACTCGAGAAATAATACAAAATATTAAGTAAAATGGGCGGTAAATATTGACATATTTTCCGTTTATCATGGTCCCATGTCACTCATTTTTTTTAAATTTTCATTAATATTCCATTGATAAATTAGCGACGGATAAATATTACGTTGGTAAATATTTGCCGACAAAAATTTTACATACTAAAATTTTTCACCAATAACACTTATTACTGATGAAATTTACCGGTGGAATATTCAGTCAGAAATATAATTTTTTTTTTTATTTATAGTGTGGCCAACCGTTAGTAAATATCTAGTGACAAGCCACCAGGTTTACCAACGAATTATTTATAGTTGATGGAAAAAAAATGGGCAGAACTAATTAAAATTGTGTAAATGTTTTTGGTTTATAATTTTATACCTTCTAGTTAAGAATTTGGATCTTGTACTGAATTTTGAATTGTGTTAAATTTATCTTTTATTATGTGTATTTTAATAATAATATGTCGTTAAGATTCATTTATATATAAATTATGATATCTAATAACTATTGAATGAACACATCCTAAAAAAAACATGGATCAAATCCATGAATTAACCCACTAAAAATCTAAGCAAATATGTGTTACTAGATTAGGATTTATTCACAAATTAATGAAATAAATTTATTTGTTCACAACACAAATGATAACCTTATTTTGCATAGATTATCCTTAATCAACCAAATGGTCATTTACTTTTTAATAAGTACAATGTTCATGGAATGTGGGGGGATTACTTAACTTCCCCATTTTCATCACTTACATGGAAATTACTTAACTTCCTCATGTGCTCAATAAATGAATAAGTCGGATTGACCCATTATAAATTATCCGACCTAAATCTATAACCAATATGTACTAATCATAATTCATAAAAATTTCAGTAAAAAGCTCATCATCAAATACATGATTTATCATGGATGCCAAGCCAAAGTCAACTGATTTAAAAGGTAAATTATGTTCAAACTTTTTATTTGCTTTCTTCACTTGGCAAGCACAATCATACTATTATTATTTATCTTTCATTAACCGATTTTAACATGCAAACTAATTTTAATTATTCCAAAACAAAACACAACAATGGATACAAGGAAAACCTGGAAAATATAGAAGATGATGATATTACTGAAATCTAAGTCGAGTTGCCTCTGTCCTTAAGAACTTATTAACCTCATCTCGGTGCTATACGAATGGTTTTGTGGCTAAAGTTCTCTCAGGATCACTTGAATGCTTCTTGTAGAAGGGGCACTTCTTTCACAAGAACTTGAACAATGACAAATGGTGGAACTCTCTTAACTATGAAACTCAAGACCTCATAATATGCAAGACTTGTAAGTGAATATATATATGAAAAATTCAGTGAATGGAAATGAGAATCCATGGCCTTATTTATAGACATGGAAGGTTACCATTGAACATGTACCCTTATGTCAAATAAGGCAATTCCTAAAGGTTATATTCTTTCTATTTAAAGGACATACCCTTCTATTTAAACCCAAAGTTTTAATCTATTCACTTAAGGATTACATCCTTTCAATTCATTTATATAAACTCTTACAAGCATATTTAGAAAATTTTCTTACAGTCCCTCACAATTTTCTAAATATTCATACAGACAATTAAGAGAGTTTCCGTGAAATAAAATTGCATCGAAATAGGTAGCTTTCACCTTAAACTTTTCCTAGTGAATGATAATTGGATATACTTGGCAAACCAGTGACCCATAGTCTTGAAATATTTTGCCATTGGTGTAAACCAAGATAATTGCCAATACACGGCTTTACTTAGACCATTTCCCGTTCTACGGTTGTGTTCATTTTGGCCATGAACATTGATCATGGATTCATCAAATACTTTAGGGAATTTAGTCTTTAAAACTCCTATGAAAGCGACCCCACTTCTTACTTGAAATAGATGATCTATTATAAAGAGGTAATTTGCATTTACCCCCATTAAGACTCTTTTCCTAATATAGTGATCATTAAAAGCCTTAACTTATCCTAACCTTGACAGACAACACTCTGCGTCATTACAGGAATGGGAAAGAGTATAAAACTCTACAATGCTTGTTTTGAATTGCACAAAGTTTTAGTTGCCCTTTTGAACCTAGATCTTGGGATCTCCAGTCAGCTAAGTTGGGTTCCACAGTGAAAATTCTTAATTTATAGGCTTTAAACTTATTCCCATCGATGACTTCTCAACTTGGTCTCTAGATAAATCTTTAGTAAGTGGATCCGCTATGTTTTCCTTTGATTTGACATAATCTATCGAAATTATGTCACTTGAGAGCAGTTGTCATATGATATTATGTATGCGACGTATGTGTCGAGACTTACTATTATACATTATATTTTGGGCTCTCCCAATAGCCGATTGGCTATCACAATGTATGTTTATCGTTGGTATTGGTTTGGTCCATTTTGGAATATCCTCTAGGAAATTTTGAAGTCATTCCGCTTCTTCCGTTGTTTTATCTAATGCTATGAACTTTGATTCCATAGTAGACTAGACAATACACGTTTGCCTCGAGGATTTCCATGACACGGCTGCACCACCAAGTGTGAAAATAAAACCACTCGTAGATTTGGAATCCATTGTATCAGATATCCAGTTTGCATCGTTGTATCCTTCTAGAACAACATGATATCTCGTATCATACAGACCATATTTTGAAATTTCTCTCAGATACCTTAAAACTCTTACTATGGCTTTCCAGTGGTTATGTCCTGGATTACTCGTATATCTGCTAAGACTGTTTACAGCTTGAGCGATATCAGGTCGTGTGCAATTTGTGAGATACATTAGACTTCTGATGATTCTCGAATACTCTAATTGTGATACGCTTGAGCCAGTATTCTTTGATAAATAAAGAGTTAAGTCTAAAGAGTTCTAGCCACATTTAGATCTCCTTTATTATATTTCTCAAGTATCTTCTCAACATAATGCGTATGAGATAATATATACCCCTCTGATGTTTTGGAAATCTTAATTCCTAATATTACAACAACTACTCCTAAATCTTTCATATCAAATTTGTTGATCAATACTTTCTTGGTAAATTGAATCATCTCATGATTACTACCAATTATTAGCATATTGTCTACGTAGAGACACACAATGACATATCCTTTTTGAGTTGATTTAGTGTATACACACTTATCACACTCATTGATTTTGAACTTACTTGATAATATTTCTTTGTGAAATTTTTCGTGTCATTGTTTAGGTGTTTGTTTTAATCCGTAGAAGGATTTTACAAGTTTGCACACATTCTATTCTTGTCCAGGAATATTAAAATCTTCTAGTTGTTCCATGTAAATATCTTCATCTATTTCACCATTTAAGAATTTCATTTTCAATTCATTTGATGTATTTCAAGATCAAATATAGCTGCTATGGCTATGAGCATTCTTATTAATGTGATACGAGTCACTGGTGAATAGGTATCAAAGTAATCAAGGCCTTCTATTTGTGTATAACCTTTTATGACAAGTCTTGTCTTGTACTTATCTATTGATCCACCCGGTTTAATCTTCCGTTTGAATATCCATTTGTATCCCAGTGGCTTACAACCTGGAGGAAGATCAACTAACTCCTAAGAATGATTTTGTAGGATGGAATCAATCTCATTATTGATAGCCTCTTTCCACAAAGGTGCCTCCGACGAAGACATTGCTTCTTTATAGCTTTGAGGCTCATTTTCTAACAAGTATGTCGGAAAATCAGGTCTAAATGACTTAGCCGTTCTAGCACTTTTGCTACGTCTAGGTGCAATTTCCTCAATATTTTCATGTTGATCTGATTTTTGATCAACTTGATCATTATCTTTGACAGTATCAATAGTTCTTTTGAGATACTCTATTCTTTATCTTTCCTTACAAGGAAATGTCTCTTCAAAGAATATCGCATTCCTTGACTCAATTATCATATTTGGATTGATGTCAGGAATTTAGACTTATGTGCCAAGAATCGATATGCAATACTGTTGTGAGCATATCCAATGAATATACAATCAACAGTCTTGGGTCCTATTCTAACCTTCTTAGGTTTATGAACCATCACTTTGGCGAGACACCCCCACACTTTCAGATATTTGTAGGAAGGTACGTGATATTTCCATAATTCATATGGTGTCTTGCCAATCTTCTGTGAGGTAGCTTGTTCAGAATGTACTTGGCGGAAAGTAAGGCTTCCCCCCACAAGTTCTGGGGTAAACCAGAGCTTGTCAACATGACATTCATCATTTCCTTCAATGTTCGCCTTTTTATTGAGGCGAATAAGGAGCCGTAGTTTCGTGAATAATTCCATGATTGGAACAATATTCACCAAATGGTGACATATATTCACCTCCCCCATCATTCCCGATTCTTTCGATTTTCTTTCCCAGTTGATTTTCAACTTCGTTCTTATAGTGTATAAATCTCTCAATAGTTTCATCTTTGCTCATCAGCAAATACACATAACAAAATCGTGTGCTATCATCGATAAAAGTGACAAAATAATTTTTACCGCCTCTTGTTTGCACAATATTCATATCATACACATCGGAGTGTACAAGTTCCAAGGGTTCAGAACTTCGTTCTATGGAATGAAATGATGCTCTATGCATTTTGCTTCAACACATGCCTCACATTTATGTTGGTTATCAATTGTAAATTTAGGTATAAAGTCCATGTTAATCAATTTACGCATTGTATCATAATTAATATGTCCTTACCTCCCATGAAATAAATTTTGTGTATCACTAATGTAAGCGGAAGATGTAACTTTATTATTAGAACTGTCTCGATTTACAGTCAATACATTGAACTTGAAAATTCCTTCAGTGTGGTTTCCTTTTCCTACATAGATATCGTTTTTAGTCAATACAAATTTATCAGAAATAAATACAAGCTTGAAACCACTTTTGCTAAGGAGTGAACCCAAAACCAAGTTCTTCCGAATATCAGGAACATACAAAACATTCTTCAATGTAAGCTCTTTCTCAAATATCATCTTTAGAATCATTGTGCCTTGTCCAACCACTCTAGAGGTAGAAGAGTTTCCCATTTTCAGATGATCTCCACCATCGACCTTCTCCATCATTCATGATTCTTTCGATTTTCTTGCCAAGTTGATTTTCAACTTCGTTCTTATAGTGTATAAATCTCTCAATAGTTTCATCTTTGCTCATCAGCAAATACACATAAAAAATCTTGTGCTATCATCGATAAAAGTGACAGTGCTTTTTACCGCCTCTTGTTTGCACAATATTCATATCATACACATCGAAGTGTACAAGTTCCAAGGGTTCAGAACTTCGTTCTATGGAATGAAATGATGCTCTATGCATTTTGCTTCAACACATGCCTCACATTTATGTTGGTTATCAATTGTAAATTTAGGTATAAGGTCCATGTTAATCAATTTATGCATTGTATCATAATTAATATGTCCTAACCTCTCATGCCATACATTTTGTGTCTCAATAATGTAAGCGGAAGATGTAGCTTTATTATTAGCACTGTCTCGATTTACAGTCATTACATTGAACTTGAAAAGGCCCTCAGTGTGGTATCATTTTCCTACATAGATATCGTTTTTAGTCAATACAAATTTATCAGAAATAAATACAAGCTTGTGTAGGGGTTTTTTATGGGCTAAATCCGGTAACGCAGCGGAAACACGGGAAAATCAGATTTTCCGATTTCAAAATTTTTTCTCGGATTAATTAAATAAACATATTTATTTAATTACCCAATAATTAAATTATGAAATAAAATTTAATAAATCAAATTTATGTGAATTTACCGAATTGCCCTTACACTTTGTATTTTGTTCATTTTGGTCCGAAATTGTCCGAAACAATTTTGAATGATTCTAAATCATTACTAATATGAATTAAACATGTTCCAAATATCAAAAGACAAATTGCAACAAAAATCACAAAAATAAACCCCAAAGCCGAGAGCACCAATAGAGACCAAATTGTGCATTTTGCACTTTCCATGTTCAAAACACATCAAGATGAAATCCAATCAACATAAGATTTCATACGTATCATATACACATCCAAATACACAATATAAATGAAAAGCCCCAAATTTGGAAGATGTCTTAAACCCTAATTTTTCAATTTCTTCAAATTGGTTAAATCAATTATTTCAATCATGTTTCTTCCATCCAATTAAAGTCTCAACACAATGAAATAACTATAGATCAAATCTAGGTCATTTAAGAGTGGGTCAACAACTCTAGATTAGCAACAAAGTTCTAAAACCATGAAAAGAATACTTATAACTACACTAGTTACAAACTTCCATCATCATACAAGCTCAACACTTTCATCAAACTTCCATCCAACAAAAACACAACGAATAAAGAAAAGAATAACATAAGAACATCACAAGATGTAGCCTAGAACATAAGGAACACTTTCCTTTCTAATAGCAAGTTAAGAAAACTTACTAAAACCCAAGCTTTTCTTTTTTTTTCCTTTTCTTCCTCTCAAGCTTCTTTTGTTTCTTCAATGGAGTTTTTATTAAAGTGTATTAGCTTATTAAACCCTAAATGAAACAAAACAATATATACTTGCACAATATTTCCCTTGGCCGAAAATTGCTAAGGAAAATAACAAGTAAATCTTGTTTTAATTTTATTTAAATTTCAAGTTGTCAAGTTGATAAAATATCCAAAAAACACTTTAAAGATATTTCTAATTAAGTCAACAATGGCAACTTAGCCATTAAAACAAATATCTAAATCTTAAGATATTTATAATTTAATTAATTTAATCATTTAACAATTATATAATTAATTAATTAATTAAATACAAATATATTAAATATATGTATTATATTTACATTAAATATTAAATACATATATACATTTATGATATTAGTAAAATATCTCAATTTGACAATTAATTAATGTGTATTTAAATTAATCAAGTATTAAATGTAAATACACAAAAATTAAGGAAATGACTATTGGGTCCTTAAACATGTATTTTGCGTTTAACCTTTAAACGACTTTATAAATAATCAATATTATTTATAAATGTTGCTCTAGTGCTCTACGAGTATATTTCATTATTGAGACTCTCTAGATTCAGGCATATCCGTCACGAAATCCAATTTCGTGTCCATAATTTATCCACCCGTAAATTATGACGATCACGGATAAACTCGATGAATCATACATGTCGAGGTCATGGAAAATGTATAATTCCTCCGTCACAAGTATCCGGATATATCCCAGAGATATAGATGTAAACGTCAAATCTATATGAGGATTATCCAGTCGACTATTCTATTAGCAATCTCAAAAAAGAACATTTAGAACTAACTTCTAAATTGTACCACGGGCCCATGGATTTTATCTGATTGCTAATCATATGGACTACCTATGCTCTGATACACAGAACTGACGGATCCTATCTTGATACGCACAGGACACCCTGAGGATCTATCTACACCCAAAGAACAGACGGAGGTCTGATCTTAATAGATCGGTGACGTGACTGTCATCTAAGTGTAGAAGATGTCTCATGTGCCCACAGTGGCATCTCAAGTCTAAGAATCACAAGTGCTACTCAACCCGACAAGATTCTTATTGACGTTAGTGTATCATCCATTAAGAATCTTCGGTGAGTCGTTCAGTGTTTATCCGCTATAAACACCTACACGTCTATACTAGTCTCCAAGACTTATGGTTCATTGAGAAACCATTGGAATCATATATTCATGTATACGACATGTATCGGTCTCAACAGGTTTACTATACTGACCAAGTAGTGTAAACCTTGACCAGAAACTGTCTGAGAATGACAACGTCATGATACAACTCAATGTCAGTTGCGACGCTTTTGCAACTGTACCATGACTAGTCATTTTAAGGTCATTACATCTTTACCATATTAAAAGATACATTATATTATAGAAACTGCATATATTATTCAAAAATAATAATGTTTTACAGAAGTAATCATAAAGAAATACAACCGGGAATTGGCGCTGTGAGCACCAACCCCAACAAAAACTCCCACTTGCTCTAGTGCCAATAACGATTGTATCTAATACCCATCGACTCCACGTGTTTATCAAACAACTTCGGAGGTATGGCCTTCGTCAGCGGGTTTGCTACATTGTCTTCACTCGGTACCTTGCACATGACAATATCCCCTCGCGACACAATCTCTCAAATGATGTGGTACTTGCATTCCACATGCTTCGACTTTTGATGCGCCATCGGTTCCTTTGCTTGCGCAATGGCTCCAGTATTATCACAGTATAACGGAATCGCATTCTCGATACTTGGGACAACTCCCAATTCTGTGATAAAGTTCTTTATCTTTACAACCTCTTTTGCAGCTTCAGAAGCTGCAATATATTCCGCCTCAGTGGTGGAATATGATGTCGAACCTTGTTTGGAACTCTTCCAACAAACTGCACCTCCGTTAAGGGTAAATACGAATCCAGATGTAGACTTTCTATCATCGGGATCCGATTGGAATCGGAATCCGTACCCGTTAACTTGCAGTTCGTTTCCTCCATAAATTATTAACTTATCCTTAATACCTTTAAGATACTTGAGGATATGTTTAATGGCCATCCAATGGTCATTACATGGATTGGACTGATATCGACTTGTTACGCTAACAACGAAACTGATATCAGGCATTGTACATAACATGGCATACATTATGCTACCCAAACATGAAGTATAAGGTTGGTTAGACATTGTAACCTTCTCATCTTCTGTTTGTGGACTCATCTTCTTTGAAAGATAAATCCCATGTCTAAACGGTATATTGTTGTCTTACAGTTACCAAAATTATACCGTTCCAAGATCTTATCTATGTACGTTGATTGGGATAACCCAATCAGCCTCCTTTGTCTATCTCTATAGAGTTTTATCCCTAAATATAGGAAGCTTCTCCCAGGTCCTTCATGGAGAAATTCTTACAGAGGTACGATTTGACGCTTTGTAACATACCTAAAGCATTCCCAATGATTAGGATGTCATCAATATATAGGACTAAAAATACGACCATGCTCCCACTGGCCTTCTGATACACACAGGATTCTTCCGAATTCTTGAGAAAACCAGACGATCTAATAATCTCGTCGAATCGAAGATTCCAACTTCGTGAAGCTTGTTTAAGTCCATAAATGGACTTCTTAAGCTTACATACCATACCTGAGTTTTCGCTGGACGCAAAACCTTCCGGCTATTCCATATAGATTTCTTCATCAAGAAATCCATTCAGAAAAGCCGTTTTGACATCCATTTTCCAAATCTCATAGTCATGATACGCAACTATAGAAAGCAAAATCTGAATAGACTTAAGCATTGCTACTAGTGAAAAAGTTTCATCATAGTCGACGCCAGGTTGCTACGTGTAACCTTTTGCTACCAGTCGGGCCTTGTAAGTTTACACCTTACCTTCAGGCTCGCGCTTCCTCTTGTAAACCCATTTACAACCGATGTGAACAATTCCATCGGGAAGCGGAACCAAGTCCCAAACTTGATTCTCATGCATTGAGTCTAACTCGGATTTCATGGCACTTTGCCATTTCACGGAGTCGATGTCCAACATCGATTCTCTTTAGGTGAAAGGATCTGTCTCTTCAACTAAGAGAACATCCAGACTCTTTTCTTGTATCAAATACAAGCGTTCAGAAGGTCTAGATACCCTTTCAGACCTACGGAGTGTGTGTGTTGAAGGTCCTTCATCTACTTGAACTTCAGGTTCCTCCGTTGGTTCGTGGTTTTCAGGTTGGACTTCATCAAGTTCAATAGGTCTATGATTACCACCTTCTGACAAAAATTCTACTTCTAGAAATTTTGCGAAGCGAGCTACGAACACATTTCGATGCTCGGTATCATAGAACAGATATCCCCTCGTATTCGAAGGATATTCGACAATCCTAAACTTTTTCCCTCGAGGCGAAAGCTTATCTTGCTGAGCCACCCTGACATAGGCAGGACAACCCCAAACCTTAATGTAACTAAGATTTGGTCTCCTACCGAACCATATCTCATACGGTGTCGTAGGAACATCTTTTGAATGAATCTTATTCAAAAGATGTGCAGTTGTTAAAAGAGAGTAGCCCCATAAATAATAGGGCAAATCTGTGAAACTCAACATCGATCGGACCATATCCAATAAAGTCTGATTTCTCCCTCAGACACTCCATTGTGTTATGGAGTACCTGAAGGAGTATATTGAGCGAGAATACCATTCTCCTTCCTATAATCCATGAACTCACCACTCATATATTCACCGCCTCGATCAGATCGAAGGCATTTAATATATTGTCCAGTTTGTTTTTCTACTTCATTTCAGAATTCTTTGAACTTTTCAAAGGTTTCCGATTTATGTCGCATCAAATACACATAATCGTACCGTGACAAATCATCGGTAAAGGTAACGAAGTACGAATAACCACTGTGAGTAGTCTGACTTAGTGGACCACATACATCAGAATGTACGAGTTCCAGTAAGTTAGTGGCACGGTGTCTGTGGGAACACACAGCTACCTGGGCGACGCGTGCTGTCCTAGGCTCGCGGCCTAGTCGGGAGTACGGAGTAGCCACGAGGGACTAAACCGGAGAGTAATGGAGTCGCCACCCGGTGTGAACCAGGAAAATGAGATTTAAGGCCGCACTCACCCCTCGCAAGGGAAGACCTCAAACCGTTCGGTTCGGAATGGTCCCTTACTTATGTCACTTGTAATAAAAGGATTTATGTAATAATTTAATCAGGCTTAAATAACACTTATTTCCAAGAGTATCATGCTTCTAAATTCACATATGCAAAATAAAACTCATACTTGCATTTCTCATAGATCTCACATCTAAGATTGCATGCTTGAAAGTACATCAAAGTAGCAACGAACATACAACTTCATTGGCATACCATGTTCAAGAAAACACAAACATACATACTAAACATACAAGCATACATGTGGGCACTTTTCCAAGTGGTACGTGGAATTGTATCCCAAGTACAGACCGCACTACCGTCCATTCGGATTCGGCTACGGAATTTACGTCTGGGTTTCCATCCGATATACCACAAGAAACAATACTCAAATGTTATAATGACATAAGCATATGAATCGCATACATTAACATATTTGTATTCATACATGTGGGGATAGCTACTAGGAAAACTATGCATGAAATCTAATGAAGATGACTCAGTTCAGTGGGTGCGCGTTCGTGTAGCGTTCGTAAACGCGTTCGAACGGTAAACAGAAGGTTCGCATTCGTATGGCGTTTGATAACGCATTCGAACGGAAATGAAACAGAATGCTCACGTTCGTATGGCGTTTGTTACGCGTTCGAACGGAAATGAAACAGAATGCTCTCGTTCGTATGGTGTTCGTGAACGCGTTCGAACGGAGATGAGACCTGATGCATGATAAGGCAAAATGCATGCGCGTTCGAGTTGCGTTCGTAAACGCGTTCGAACGGGAACAGACCTGATGCATGAAATGGGACGCAATACATAAACAACAAAATAAAGGGGCGCGGCGAAGTACTGCCGTAAAGGTGGCCTTTTGGGGCTCTTGATCTCTCAAAGAGAGGACCTTTAGACCAACATACTAAGCCCATGCGCGTCATATCAAATCATGCATACAAACATAAAGACAATCATATCAAACTAAGTATGTCCGATTGAACACATCTTACATCCAACCGAACACACGTCAACCGGCGCGGCTAAGCATAGTGGTAAAGGGCTTTAACCCCTCCCCATTGGGGATCTTTCATTCCACTTACTAAGCCCATGCGCTCGATTGAATCATGCATACAAAAAGTTAAAGCAATAATATTAAACGTAATGTGTCTGATTGAACGTATCTCGCATTCAACCGAACACACATCAATTGGTGCGACAAAGCATCGTGGTGAAGGATTTTAACCCTTCCGATTAGGGGACCTTTCATCGCACTTACTGAGCCCATGCACTCGATTATATCATATACAAATAAGCGACATACAGAATTTAAGTGACAAGAAATAGATAAACCAAAGCAACACAAAACAAGAGAAGGTGCCGTTTACTCAAGTGGTACGTGGAGTTGTATCCCAAGTACAGACCGCACTACCGTCCATTCGGATTCGGCTATGGAATTTACGTCTGGGTTTCCATCCTATTTACCACAAGAGACGACACTCTTCCATTTCATTCAAGCCACAACATGCATCCATAAACGACTCTCATGCGAATATAATTCAATAATAAAAGAAACGAATATAAACTAATGAAAAAGTGCTCTCAGGTCTAACCTTTTAAATCACCTCTCGGATGTACGGTACACGATCGTCGGAAGGGTGGATACTCCGCAACTCTTCCGGTTCACTGGTTCACTGTTCTCGTTCGTTGTCTTACTGTTTTGGGTTGTCGTTCTCCATCTTTTGCTGCTGCTTTTGACTCCGATTTGCTACTGTTCGGCCTCTGTTTTGCTGCTCGCTGTTCAGGTCACCTGTTTTGACGTTTCAACGGACTGTTCCAAGTTTTTGTGTGGGTTTTTAGTGTGGTCTTGTGTGAGTCTTTTAAAGACTATGAATGCAATTTTATGTTACTGTTTTTAAGGTTTTTAGGGGATGTTTTAAGAGTATTTTGCTGCTGTATATGGGGTGGTTTGGGCGTGATTTGGCTACTGTTTTAGTGTTAAGGGGCTGCTATCTTAAGGTATGATTTCGGCAATGGGAGAGTGAGGGTGAAGAGAACACTTTCTTGTTATTTTCTTGAGTTGCTAGGGCTCTTGGTGTGTTATGATGGTGCTTTTAATGTGAAGGCTTGGGGTTATTTTCTTTTCTCTTCTGATTTGTGTGAGTTGTGTGTATCTTATGTGTATGAGCTAGCTAGGGTTGAGAAGGTTGGTGAATGGTTCTTTTTATAGGCAAAGGGTTAGGCTTGACAAGGAAAGGGATTTGATTTGGTGTTGGATAAGGGAAGTCAAAGATTGAGGGGGGGCAAATCTTGGCTAGATAGGGAAGGTTGAATATTTATTTTATGTTGATTAGGCATACAATATTTTAAGTTTGGGAATAATATATTGGTTGATTGATTTTAACTTGGTATGATTATATTTGATTGGTTTAGATTAGGTATGATATCTTTTTAATTTGGTATGTGATTTTTAGATTTGTTTTGATTTCACCATATGTTAAATATGTGTTTTAAGTGGGCTTGGGCGTGTGGGCCAAGGCTTGGGCGAATTGGGCTTGATGTGAGGCTAGCAGCAAAACCAGAATTACCGACACCGTTCGAACGCCTCCTCGAACGTGGCACGAACGTCCGCAATCTGCCTGACGTTCGAACGAAGTAACGAACGCAGCACCAACGAAGACAGTGAACTTGTTTATTCTGAATTCCCCCTTCCGATGTCCGTTTTCCGTGACCTCCGTGACTTAAAAGGTAGTGTCTCCAAAATGAGACTCATCATAGGGACTTATGTGTAAAAATGCAGTGCCTACAGTGTCTAACACCAGAAAATGGGGCTTTGGTCATCTTACCCTGAATACAGGATTCACAAGTTGGATAGGATTCAATGGTAAGATCTGGTATCAAACCATTCCTAACCAATTGGGTAAGACGTTTAACGCCAATGTGACCCAGCCGCATATGCCAAAGTTCAGTATTATTAATTACAGGTAAACTACGTTTATTAACTCCAGTATTTAAAATATCTTTTGAAGTTTGCAATGTATAATGACCATGCTGGTTTGGACAACAAAGGATCTGAATATTACTTTTATCATATAAATATAAAGAACAGTTCTTAATATTAATACAAAAGCCTTCTGTATCTAATACAAAAAGTGATATAATATTAGCTACACATCCAGGTACAAAATGACATTCATTTAACAAAAGTGTCCCATTCGGCAATGAGATCTCGCATACTCCCACTGCAACTGCATCCAGAGAGTCTCCACTCCCGAATTGCAACTGCATCTCTCCAGGCTTCAGTCTTCTACTTTCCTTCTGCACCTGCAATGAATTGCAAATGTGAATGGGACAAGCAGAATCTAAAATCCAGTTGGATGTAACGGCTTCACAAGCCAAAGATGTATCAATAACTGAAAAAATAAATGTACCCGATGTAGATGCTCTCTCCCTCCTCAGCTGGGCTATGTAGTCAGGACAGTTCCTTTTCCAGTGCCCGACTTTGCTGCAATTATGGCACTTGTCTTCAGAAGCCCTTTTGGGCTTAACTATCTTTGCCTGTGGTTGAGGACCGAAACCCTTCTTCTTCTTCCCTTTCTTATTCTTTCCCTTTGGCCAGGCCTGGGAAGAAGCGGAAAGAGAAGTAGGTCTTGGAGGGCGAGTCGGTACTCCCTTCTTAAGGTCCTCCTCCGCCGTGAGCAACATCCTATGTAACTCATGGTAGGTACAGATAGTCCCGTTCATGTTGAAATACATCACGAACTGGCGATATGAAGCTGGGAGTGAACCAAGAAAGACACTCCTACCGAGAATGTCATTCAGAATGAGATTATGTTGCCTCAGTTGATTGATCAAATCGATCATCTAAAGAACATGTGAGCTAACAGCTTGCCCCTCATCCAATCGCGCATGGAACAATTCCATTGCGACCTTATGAACAATTACTTGTTCTTGGTTCTCAAACGATTGTCTCAATCGCGTCATCCTACTAGACGCATCTAACATGCCATAGTATTGTTTCTTGAGTCCCGGAGACAATGAACTAAGATGTATGATTTAACTCTTAAATCATCATTATTCCAAGTTTCAAAAACTTGGCGTTTTTCCTCTTTAGCATCCGCACCAACAGCAAGGGGCAACGGACCCTCAATAACATATCCCAATTTCTCGGAATCGAGGACAATCCTCAAATCCAATTCCCAGTCAGCGAAGTTCTCAGCGCCTTTTAGTTTGTTCGCATCAAGCACACGCGCAAACTGATTTGTGGATGGTGCCGCCATCGCAAATCTATCATATAGATCACGAAAAACGGTTAGCAGAAATTTAAGCAGTTTCATATAATATCAAAAGCATAAACTAGATCATGGATTTTTAATCTAAAAATGCCCCTCCCACTAAATCATGCAATACTGTAATCCCCAAACAGAATAAAAAGATTTAATAATTAAATTAAATACAAATAGTGAATAGTGGATCCCGTGAATATATTTCAGCTCACAGCAGAGGCACGGTCTCGCCTACGTATATTCATCAGGTAGACAACTCATTTGTCAATCACTCACTAGTGACTCCTTGGTTTCTGGTCCTGGTCATTTTTCGTTGTCGCTGCTAAGGCAGGCCTACAAGGAGACGTACCAAGGTTAAACTCGTCAATGATAAAATCAAGTTACTTACGTAACCCTGACAGCTAGGGCACGTTCAGGATTCCGCTTTCGCTTGAATTTATCTAGTATCTCATATACATCCGGTATAAATAAATCTCTATCGGCTACACCCTCACAGCAGAGGCACGGTCTCAGATGTAGTCACGGAGAAATATTTATAAACCGTATTGACAAGACGGACCACATAACATGCATCAAATACATAATTACATTAAACCTTATTAATTAGGGATTTTCCGCTAAGTGTCATACACCCTAAATCTAATCAAATTAGATTATAACATGCATGTATAAGTTAAGAAAACATGATTAAACATTGAATCAAACAAGCTAATCATTTTAGGGGGCCTAGAATCAGACTCGCTCTGATACCATTTTGTATGAGTTTTTTAGGGGCTAAATCCGGTAACGCAGCGGAAACACGGGAAAATCAAATTTTCCGATTTCAAAAATTTTTCTCGGATTAATTAAATAAACATATTTATTTAATTACCCAATAATTAAATTATGAAATAAAATTCAATAAATCAAATTTATGTGAATTTACCGAATTGCCCTTACACTTTGTATTTTGTTCATTTTAGTCCGAAATTTTCCGAAACAATTTTGAATGATTCTAAATCATTACTAATATGAATTAAACATGTTCCAAATGTCAAAACACAAATTTCAACAAAAATCACAAAAATAAACCCCAAAGCCGAGAGCACAAATAAGGACTAAATTGTGCATTTTGCACTTTCCATGTTCAAAACACATCAAGATGAAATCCAATAAACATAATATTTCATATGTATCATATAAACATCCAAATACACAACATAAATGGAAAAGCCCAAATTTGGAAGAGGTCTTAAACCCTAATTTTTCAATTTCTTCAAATTGGACAAATTAGACCAAATTGGTTAAATCAATTACTTCAACATGAGGATCTATCTACACCCAACGAACAGTGCTCTACGATTTCTCAATTTGACAATTAATTAATGTGTATTTAAATTAATCAAGTATTAAATGTAAATACATAAAAATTAAGGAAATGACTATCGGGTCCTTAAACATGTATTTTACGTTTAACCTTTAAACGACTTTATAAATAATCAATATTATTTATAAATATTGCTCTAGTGCTCTACGAGTATATTTCATTATTGAGACTTTCTAGATTCAGGCATATCCGTCACGAAATCCAATTTCGTGTCCATAATTTATCCACCCGTAAATTATGACGATCACGGATAAACTCGCTGAATCATACAGGTCGAGGTCTTGGAAAATGTATAATTCCTCCATCACAGGTATCCGGATATATCCCAGAGATATAGATGTAAACGTCAAATCTATATGAGGATTATCCAGTCGACTATTCTATTAGCAATCTCAAAAAAGAACATTTAGAACTAACTTCTAAATTTTACCACGGGCCCATGAATTTTATCTGATTGCTAATCATATGGACTACCTATGCTCTGATACACAGAACTGACGGATCCTATCTTGATACGCACAGGACACCCTGAGGATCTATCTACACCCAAAGAACAGACGGAGGTCTGATCTTAATAGATCGGTGACGTGACTGTCATCTAAGTGTAGAAGATGTCTCATGTGCCCACAGTGGCATCTGAAGTCTAAGAATCACAAGTGCTACTCAACCCGAGAAGATTCTTATTAACGTTGGTGTACCATCTATTAAAAATCTTCGGTGAGTCGTTCAATGTTTATCCGCTATAAACACCTACACGTCTATACTAGTCTCCAAGACTTATGGTTCATTGAGAAACCATTGGAATCATATATTCCTGTATACGACATGTACCGGTCTCAACGGGTTTACTATACTGACCAAGTAGTGTAAACCTTGACCAGGAACTGTCTGAGAATGACAACGTCATGATACAACTCAATGTCAGTTGCGACGCTTTTGCAACTGTACCATGACTAGTCATTCTAAGGTCATTACATATTTACCATATTAAAAGATACATAATATTATAGAAACTGCATATATTATTAAAAAAAATAATGTTTTACAGAAGTATTCATAAAGAAATACAACCGGGAATTGGCGCTGTGAGCACCAACCCCAACAGCTTGAAACCATTCTTTCTAAGGACTGAACCCAAAACAAAGTTCTTCTGAATATCAAGAACATGCAAAACATTCTTCAATGTAAGCTCTTTCTCAGATATCATCTTTAGAATCATTGTGCCTTGTCCAACCACTCTAGAGGTAGAAAAATTTCCCATTGTTAGATGATCGCCACCATCGACCTTCTCCATCATTCCCGATTCTTTCGATTTTCTTTCCCAGTTGATTTTCAACTTCGTTCTTATAGTGTATAAATCTCTCAATAGTTTCATCTTTGCTCATCAGCAAATACACATAACAAAATCGTGTGCTATCATCGATAAAAGTGACAAAATAATTTTTACCGCCTCTTGTTTGCACAATATTCATATCATACACATCGGAGTGTACAAGTTCCAAGGGTTCAGAACTTCGTTCTATGGAATGAAATGATGCTCTATGCATTTTGCTTCAACACATGCCTCACATTTATGTTGGTTATCAATTGTAAATTTAGGTATAAGGTCCATGTTAATTAATTAACGCATTGTATCATAATTAATAAATCCTAACCTCCCATGTCATATATTTTGTGTCTCAATAATGTAAGCGGAAGATGTAGCTTTATTATTAGCACTGTCTCGATTTACAGTCATTACATTGAACTTGAAAAGGCCCTCAGTGTGGTATCATTTTCCTACATAGATATCGTTTTTAGTCAATACAAATTTATCAGAAATAAATACAAGCTTGAAACCATTCTTGCTAAGGAGTGAACCCAAAACCAAGTTCTTCCGAATATCAGGAACATGCAAAACATTCTTCAATGTAAGCTTTTTCTCAGATATCATCTTTAGAATCATTGTGCCTTGTCCAACCACTCTAGAGGTAGAAAATTTTCCCATTGTCAGATGATCGCCACCATCGACCTTCTCCATCATTCCTGATTCTTTCGATTTTCTTGCCAAGTTGATTTTCAACTTCGTTCTTATAGTGTATAAATCTCTCAATAGTTTCATCTTTGCTCCTCAGCAAATACACATAACAAAATCTTGTGCTATCATCGATAAAAGTGACAAAGTACTTTTTACCGCCTCTTGTTTGCACAATTTTTATATCATACACATCAGAGTGTACAAGTTCCAAGGGTTCAGAACTTCGTTCTATGGAATGAAATGATGCTCTATGCATTTTGCTTCAAACCATGCCTCACATTTATGTTGGTTATGAATTGTAAATTTAGGTATAAGGTCCATGTTAATTAATTTACGCATTGTATCATAATTAATATGTCCTAACCTCCCATGCCATACATTTTGTGTCTCAA
Source organism: Zanthoxylum bungeanum (assembly GCA_019454045.1). Taxonomy (NCBI): domain Eukaryota; kingdom Viridiplantae; phylum Streptophyta; class Magnoliopsida; order Sapindales; family Rutaceae; genus Zanthoxylum; species Zanthoxylum bungeanum. The sequence goes on from SKCR01037544.1 coordinate 187,153, forward strand.
TAATGTAAGCGGAAGATGTAGCTTTATTATTTGCACTGTCTCGATTTACAGTCATTACATTGAACTTGAAAAGGCCCTCAGTGTGGTATCATTTTCCTACATAGATATCGTTTTTAGTCAATACAAATTTATCAGAAATAAATACAAGCTTGAAACCATTCTTGCTAAGGAGTGAACCCAAAACCAAGTTCTTCTGAATATCAGGAACATACAAAACATTCTTCAATGTAAGCTCTTTCTCAGATATCATCTTTAGAATCATTGTGCCTTGTCCAACCACTCTAGAGGTAGAAGAGTTTCCCATTGTCAGATGATCGCCACCATCGACCTTCTGATACGAAGAAAACATCTTACTATCAACACAGATATGATGAGTGGCCCCAGTGTCTACCCACCATTCTCTCGAATTTCCAACCAAGTTGGCTTCTGTTACAATTGTTGAGAGGTTCATTTATGAGATCTCATCAGTTAGTTGCTCATCCTCAGTTACATGGGCCTCATTTTTCTTTTTCTTGCCTTTGTCCTGAGACTTCTTGTTTATGCAGTCCTTTATCATGTGACCGATTTTCCACAGATGTAGCACTTTCCTTTGAACTTATTATTTGCTTGGGAAGAATCATCTCCATTATTCTTTCTCCTTTTTCTACCATTTCCACCCTCGATGATGTTGGCCTTAGAATCCATAGTCTTGTAGCTGGCCTTCTCAGTCTTCCCGTTGTCCTCTTCGATCCTCAATCGAACTCCAAGGTCTTAAAGACTCATCTGTTTCTTTTTGTGTTTCAGATAGCTCCTGAAGTCCTTCCATGATGGAGGTAACTTTTCAATGATTGTGGCAACTTGAAACATCTCACAGAGTTTCATTCTCTCATCCGATATTTCATGAACGATTAACTGTAGTTTGCCTAACTGAGACATCAATGTCATTGAATCTACCATCTTGTAGTCCAAGAACCTACCCACGAAGAATTTCTTTTGTCTGGCATCCTCGGTTTTGTGTTTCTTCTCGAGAGATTCCCAGAAAATCTTCGCGGAAGTCGTGCATTGGTACACATTGTACAGGGTATTTCAAGTCCTCCCAAGAGGTAGTTCTTGCACAAGAATTTGCCTAACGACCATGTCTCTTCTCGCAGTTGCTTGGCTGTTTTCGTTTCTCCTTCCACAGGACCCGGAGGATCTTTGAGGTACTTAGCCAACTATTGTGTTGTCATGTAAAATAATATTTTGCTCTGTCATTATTTAAAGTTTGCTCCACCAAATATTTCTGATTTTTCTCCATGAGCGACCAGTACTGTGATATTTCCGCTAGCCATGTGTAACTAGAAAATCAACAGTAATCAATAAGTTTATAAAAGATAAATTACACAACGATCAAACATATGATCTTGTTTAAGTGATATACTAAGAATCCATTTGTTGTTATATTGGACAGTAGTACCAAATAACACAAGTCATTGAATTTACGACTAAGGTTTCTTATAATAAATTAATAAAAGAATATTCCCAGAGGACGAGGGGGGTCCAGAGTAACCATTTAAATCTTTGCCCACTTAGGCTCTTATCGCATTGTTGACAGAATATCATTTAAACACTTTATCAATAGAATATCTAAAACATCGAAACTTAGTATTACACTTCAATTTACAATACAATAATAAATATGTGTAGATTTGTATGTGTATATGTATAAGTCAATCAAGCTTGGACGGAATTACTTGTGTAAAATTACACTTTTAATTCTTGGCCAAGTGTGCAACACACAATTAATTTTCAACTTTATCACTATGTGTATGTTTGTGATAATTGAACACCTTGATATTAACTTAAACATATACTACTAAGTTTATAATAATACAGTATATGATTTTACTAAGTTAACATTATTATTTTTGAATCTAAAATAATTCTATAATTAATTTCGTTATTGCCACATTCGTTAATCTGTTCGAATAAAATTTTCCAGTGCGGTCACGTTCGTGTAGCGTTCATAAACACATTTGAACGAAGTTGTCCAAAGAGTTCACGTTCGTGTAGTGTTCGTAAACACGTTCGAATGGAGTTTTCCAGAGAGTTCACATTCATGGTGCGTTCGTAAACACATTCGAACATTCTTTTACAGAAGACTGGCGTTCGAGTTGCGTTTGAAGACGCATTCGAACGAAACTACGAAAACCAGAATTTTTACCTATGCGTTCGTTGGGCGTTCGAACGCCCATACGTATTTTTCATGCACAAAATATATTTTCCAGAAAAATGACAATTAACACATGCTAAATTTCATTTAACAACACATATAAAGTAATAAGTTCTTAAGATTGTTGTTATTTATGTGTCTTTAACCGATTTTAACATGCAAACTAATCTTAATCATTCTAAAACAAAATACAACAATTCATACAAGGAAAACCTGGAAAATGTAGAAGATGATGATGAAATTGAAATCTAAGTCTAGTTACCTATGTCCTTGAGAACCTATTAGCCTCGTCTCGATGCTCTACGGATGGTTTTGTGGCTAACATTCTCCCAGGATCACTTAGATGTTTCTTGTACTCCTTTCACAAGAACTTGAACAATGACAAATGGTGGAACTCTATTGACTATGAAACTCAAGACCTCCTAATATGCAAGACTTGTAAGTGAATATATATATATATATATGAAAAATTCAGTGAATTGAAATGAGAATCCAATGCCTTATTTATAGACATGGAGGGTTACTATTGAAATGTACCCTTATGTCAAATAAGGCAATTCCTAAACGTTATGTTCTTTCTACTTAAAGGATAAACTCTTCTATTTAAACTTAAGGATTTAATCTCTTCACTTAAGGATTACATCCTTTCAATTCATATATATAAACTCTTATAATCATATTTAGAAAATTTTCCTACGCATACTCCTTCGATCACTGAGTTTACGGGTATGTTGCTCTTCTCGAAGAAATCATGTCTATGTGACCATCTCTTATATCAATTACTTTAATTTGTTTTAAAAAAAAATATATTACTATTCAATCAAAATTCTATCGACCTCCTGAATTAATAATAATGGATGATGTTCTTCATTTTAACGAATAGAAATAAAATTATTTCATTAATAAATTAAAAAATTTCATCATTTTATAAATTATACATTTTAATAAATTTTCGAATTTATCTAGAATAATCTCTAAGTGACGATTGAATTAAGACTGTTATAATGCAACCTATAAGGATGCATGCATAATGGACAAGAAAATAAATCTTAAGAAAAGCAAGTCCTAAAGAAATAAACAAACGAAGCCAACTTGGTGATCCATAGTGGTTCACATATTTGGATAATTAATTCATCAAAATTGATCCAATAATAAATTGAGAGAGGGGGAGCAACAAAAGCAAGTCCTAAGGAAATAAACAAAAGAAGCCAACTTGTGGATCCATGGTGCTACAAATGGTAGATGTTATTTCGCATTTGACTTATAATCAAAAATTTTATACGATGGGATATTAGTAATTCTCCAATAATCAAATAATATATTGTCACGCTTGCTTCATTTATGCTTTAATAATTGATACAGTTTCATTAATTACACTATTAGTCGTTCAGGAGAAAATCTACAATACAACGAAGGTACCACAATATTCATGTAATAATCCAATAATTCATTGTTATATATGCTAAAATATTAAAAAATAACTAAAAAGATGGATATGATAATGTTATTTAAATCATATATATTATTTATTAATTTGTTAGTGATACAACGTCACTCATATTTGTGTTGTACTAAAGAATTAATCGTCGTCAAGAGGTAATGATTGAGAATATGAATAATGTTTAAATGAATATGTATGTTTATAAATCAACAATGAGATCATAAGTGGTCGAAATTTAACAAAAACAATGATGCGACCGCACTATAGCCAAAATATATGATGATGCAAGGCTCCACTTGAATTGGACTCTAAACAAGTTATAACATGACATATGTCCAAGAATTCCATATTAATAATTCTGTTTGTAGACGCAACGGAGGTAGAAAATCCAAATAGTCAAGATTCTCGTGCTTATTTGTCCCAATATAGTCAATGACTGTTTTTATACTAATGTTCCAACTTATTAATATTCCGATGGAATTAATATATAAGAATATACTAACTCCAACGATTAAAAGATGAAAAAAAATATATTAAAATTCATATTTTTCTTTATCTTTAGTTCTCTATCTTTATTTTAATAACATTCGTACCTCCTTAATTGTGAATTTCTGTACGTATGTGTACATACACTTTGCTTTATCAAATTAATATCAATTGCTTTCCATCTTGTCATCTCTACAAATATTGGTGTGCGGAAGGCAAGTTGGTTTTTATTTTTTAAAAATTGTTATAATATGTCGACATTATAATATAGGGTTTATTAGAAATTTGAATTCCAACGTTTATAGCACATTCTATAAATCCACTTAACATAGCTTAAAAATCTACGCAACTAAAGGTCGAGACATCCCTAATATATTTTTTTTATTAATATTTAAGAATATATATCTACTAATCCTACCCACGAGTCCCCTTCTACTGAGGGATCATTCATTTTGATAAAATGAAAATCAAATTAAAAGACATAAAAACACAAACACAAATGAGATAAAAACACACGATATTAAGGTATGTATTTTTATTTTCTAATTTAATCCCCATTTTTATTAAAATAAAGAACTAAAATAAAGGATCCTCATTACAAAATTATTCTCACATCACACACACATATCCTGATATTTGATAAAACTAATTAAAAGTCTCATGATATTTAAAAACTAATCGAAACTCTCATTCCTTCCAAATATACTCTCTCTCAGTAAAACTATTAGGTATGGATGGGACTGAATCTCATCCCGTCCCATCCTAATTACTATTCGAAATAAAGAAATCATCCCGAATTTCCACTGATATTTTAAATTGGGATGAAAAATTATCATGAATCCTATATCAAATGGTGCGAGATCCTGAATTTCGATCGGGGATTTGAGATTTTTTATGCTAAAATTTGGGATTTGGGATAAAAAAAAAATCATCTCGAATCCTTACCACAATTTTCTTTCGGGATATAAAACCATCCCAAATCTTGGATCAAACAAAATGGAATCTCGATCGAAATTCATGATAGATTTTATGATAATCCTATTATCATATGGGTTCTGTTATAATAGTAGGGGATTTTAATTAGTTTTTAAATATCAATAAAATTTTGATTAGTTTTGTTAAAAATGAGACGATTATGCTCATTTTCCAATATATGTGTCTTTTAATTTTTTAGATTTTTGGTCAAGGTGAATGAGGTGCGGGCTTTGGTTTACAAATCATTATGGACACAACTAAATCCATGGTGGGGCCAAGATTGTAGCAAGAAAAATGAGACGCAAATCTAGAATTTCAACTTGTCATCATTAATTAGCAAATTGCCTATTTGAATCACACTATTATGTGAACACAATTTGGTCAAATGGTTACAGGTTCTTTTTGGGCAATACAAAAATATCCTAGATTGAAGTTGTTCTAATGTTTAATTAGAAGAAATTAATGTTGTTATGATTAAGTTTCTTAAACTTTAATCAAGATTTAGAGTGTAAAACCCACGGTTGAACTAAAACCTAGTATGCTTCTTTAAAAAAAATAACTAAAGAAATTTGCTTTTTATTATATGATGGCCCAATGAGCTTTCTAAATTAACAAGACTTTGCATAAAGGAAACTATCAATTTTCCACTGAAATATTATTTAAATTGTAGTCAAATTCAAAAAAATATATATATTTAGTTTTCCACTAGAAGTAAAAAAAAAAAAAAATCACTTTTCCATCTAAACGTTAATGGTCTTATAATTTTGTTAATATCATAAGAGTATTTTGATCATTTGATAATATATTTGTGGAAAAATTAATACTCATATTAAACATAAAGTGGAAAAGTGAACACTATTTAAACTTCAAATATAAAATAAATCACTTTAAAATATGTTGATAAATTTTAAGTGAATAAATTGTGAATTTTCAAGTGTTTGTAATGAGTTTATATATAAGGAAAAAAAAATCGAAAATTGGTCTCCATCAGTCATTTTTGAGTGAAAATTAATATCTCATTAGTACATATAGGGATGATAGTTATATACTTATACCTCAATAAATTTAGATCCACATTAATAAAAATATGAATCAGGATTTAGATTTCTAAGATTTGCACGGATTAAGATCCAGTTTTACTTGATTAAGGTATTCATATATTGCCCATGAATGAGAAAATAATCTTGGCCATATAAAAAGACAAAAAAAAATAGCATATAACTCTGGAGGACAAAATGTGATCTCGATACGCATAAGTCCATATCCCTACTATATTTTGTGATTTGAATGTGGGTATTATTTGTCAGATTTTTGATACATAAATTCGTAAAAAAAATCTAGATTTTTTTATTTTTAAACATTCAAAAAATAATACTCATAATTAAAAAAAAAAAAAAAACCAATTTAACATCCAAAACAACATCTACAAATTATAATTCATCCACAATAATCTAAATCTAAATTTAAAAATATAATAAAATTATAAAATAAAAAATTAATTATTTTTTATTTTGTTTCCATATTTTGGATCAGGATATTTTTATTTTTATTAATGCAGATCCAAATATTTTCGGGTATAACTACCATTCCTACAATTGTTGGAGACATTAATTTTCACCCCAAAATGACCGACATAGAGCAATTTCTAATTTTTTTTTTCTATATAAATCCATTACAAATACTTGAAAATTCATGATTTATTCACTTGGAATTTATAAAAATATTTTAAAGTGTTCATTTTTCCACCATAAGTTTTAAAAAAATGTTCATTTTTCTACCTAAATTTCAAAGACTGTTCACTTTCCACCTATACGTTATCAAATGATCAAAATACCTTATGATGATGGTAAAATTCTAACACTATTAACGTTTGGGTAGAAAAATGAATATTTTTTGAATTTCTATTGGAAAATTGAATATTTATAAAGTTTTTGAATTTGATTCTATTTTATCCAATATTTGGATAGAAAATTGATAATTTCCCTGGCATAAATTAGCTCAATTAAATAATTCACTGCTCCTGAATCTATATCAAATGTATGGAGCTGATATCCTTATTATATGAGTCCAAATGGAAGATATTTTAACCTATATTTAGATATTAACATTTAATAATTGATCAAGTAAAGCAATAACCAAATATCATAAACTTCTTAAACTTCTCCCAAGATACTTGCGAGGGTGACTGCCGTTTGGGTGATCCGCGTCTCGATCATGACTTCCAAACTGAAATAGTTGACCCATTTAGAAATCAACCTGCAAAACTAGCAAACTAGTTTGGTGTGAGTTTTAAAAACTCAGTAATTAACCATGCTAGTATTACAACAAATAAGTCAAACATATCAACAGATTAACCGAATTACTAAATTGTTATAAGTTCGAAATTATTAGCTTGTTATTATCCTTTATTCTTAACCAATGTCAAATTTTCATATTAACATGTCTACATGTGTGTCAATCTCATACTCAAATATAATAGGGTATATCGTTAACATCAATCTCACTCCAATGACATTAAACATGAAGTCATATATCTACCCTTTATTACAAATATCCATATTTGAAATATCATCAAATCGACAAGCTAAACAAACTTTATTCATTTTGAAACAAACTCTTTCAATTCAATACAAACTTCCTCAATGGCTTAACATTCATGATTCATATGCATTTACACATACCGTGGCATACCTCTCTTATATACATGTAAAAATAATTCTCAAGTTTACACATATACACACATTCCAATACATCTTAACAAACATGCTTTATAACATCTAATACTTACATTAGCTTTCAAATTCATTCATTCATTTCACATAAGCATACACTATCCATATATTCTACGAGTTCTACCATACACATACATACACAGTCACACATACAATCATCATGCAACCAACCATAAAGCACACATAATAATCAATACATCAAAAAATATAACATCAAATAAGACATACATATGGTTGGCTTACTCATATATTGCTCGTACAAGACTCATTACCTATTTTAGAATAAGTATGAGATGAATTCCGTCCGAACGAATTCCTAACAGCTCAACTACTACACCACGAATCATCCAATTAAACATAAACACATGCGCTCATACCATATAACATAAACTCATCACATGATTCTCCATACACAAACACATACATGAAAAACACCCCAAGTCATCATCCAAACACTCATACACATACATATGACTGTACATTACTATTAATTCAAACGCTTTATCTTTAACAACTTTCATTTCTTTCCCTTATCGATCAAACACACTCAGTTTTCGAGTTTGTATCTGAAATATCTGATACTAAAGCTCATCATTTGAACATACCTATTTAGGAATGAATTAGCCTTATTTCTCATCACACTTCACTATTCCAACTTCTATACGAATAAATCACTTAATAACAAACTTATTCCATTAACCGATCTCGTATACTCAAATTGTTCGTAGCTTATCATCACATAAATATTCAAATACATGTATCAATGGTTATTTATGTACATATACATAGACATACTATTACATATTCAAACACTCACATGCATCAATAGACATCAACATCATTAAATATTTCCCTTCATATTATAGTAATAACGAGAACGAAAAGAACGGTTTGAGAACACATCGCATGGGTTACTTACCTGGCTTCACGAGCACTCCAGGTTCTAATCACATCTGTCAAAACAAATGGTGAAAAGCCATCAGAATCGCGATTTACGGTATTCTCGACTTAACTACAATAAAATCTCGGATCTTTCCGGAACAACCAAATCAAGTCCATTTTTAATATTTTCAGTTTCAATAATCTTAAAACATCATCACAAACTATTCCAAGCCACTGGTTCACCTAGATTATCGGTTACGAGGTTTTTGAAAATCTTTTGAAAAAGTTTTCGCAAACGCTACGGAAGGGTCCCAAATCCTATAAACCTACCAGGATTTATCCAAACATGTTCGTAATATCATAAATAACTCATAACTATCATCAAAATCAAAACACGTCTTTATACGTAAAAACTCACTTTTACTAGAAACTTATATATTCTACGGATTGATTAAACTCGTGCCGTTTTCACTCGGATTCTACAAATTGCACACATTCAATATACTGATACTCAATCAATTCAATTTATATCATTACGTTACTCTACGAAGCTACTGGATACATCCGAATATTTAGCGTATTACTTGAAATTAGCGACTTTTATCGAGAAGTCTTACCAAGATTTTGAGGGCATATATGGACTCCAAATGATCCCACGAATGAGCTGGAATCGACGAAATTTCGATCGGAGGTACTGTTCACTGTGGGTCACTATTCATCTGAATCTTCCTCCCTCATTTCGCGTGTAACCGAGCACGGATCGAAAAAATCATCACTGCCATCTTGTAGTACTCTCTGATAGCTTCGATTTGGCAGGTGGCTCGAGCCGTGAAACAAAATGACGAGCCGAGATCTATAAAACCCACCACGCGCGTCTCTCTCATCTCCTTCCCCATTCGCCGGCGTCTTTACCTCATCGCCGGCCACAGCAGATGCACGATGGCCGGATGCTTCCTCTGCACCGGCACGTCGGCCGGCCGCCGAAGCTACCAGATACCATCATTGCGTTTTTTTGGGAAGGGTGGTCGAATGGGAGAGTTTTAGAACTTATGTCATTTTGGAAATTCTGGAAATTAGGGGGTATATATAGAAAATTTCTGAAAATTACATTATGACCCCCGAAAATTACAATTAGGTCATTTTCATTGGGTTTTCTCGAAAATTCATATTTTTGAAGCCCTTCTGATACAAATTGCGAAAAGTATTCAACATAAAAGTTGTTCGTCTCGGAAAAATAAGTCCGTTAGTCCAAAAATCAACTCAATCAGAGTTTGTTTTCTATATTTATAGCCTAAACAAGAAACTTTTAAGCGTATAACGATAAAATCAGAAATCGCGTAACCGATTATCAAAACCACGTGTTTTCCAACGCGACAAAATTTCATTTTAAAATATTCCGATCTATTTTCGTACACATAAACTCTTATTTTCGAATGGCAATCCGTTCCAATTCCTTAGCTTTAATTCGGAAACCTTCCAGCGCTGTTCCGAAAAACTCGGGATATTACATCTTATTTGAAAAGTTATATCAAACAGACCTTTAATATAAATTGCACATATGTAGTATATATCCCTATTAAAATGATAAAAATAAAAATAATTAAATATTTAGTAATAACAGAATTCACTTAACGAAAACTTAAACTAAAAAAGACACGTAATGAAATTAAAATTATAAAAATCCATAGTTTCAAAACAACATCAAAGCTTAAATCTGCTTAACATTAATAAAATACATATCATAAAAATATTCATCCTTCACAAAATAGGAAAAATCATACCCAATATTTCAGTTAAGGACTTGAAACTCAAACCCAACACGATTATTAATCGGGTTGACATGCACAGAACTTACATATTTAATAAAAATAAAAATTTAACCACCCATACTCGATTATTCGTATCGGGTTCGTATCGAGTTAATGGATCATGTCATATTTTGTCAGTTGTTTATAAATGACAAAATAACATTGATGGTACTTTTTCTTGCGACCTTCCTTCCTACGAGGCCATTTGCCACCTCTCTTTCTACGGTTTTTTGCCCGTAGGGAACCTCATCCATGTGAGTGGCGGTCACTAGCACTATAAGAAAATGATTTTTTAGCGCCGCCAAAGGTTATGCCAAAAGTTTTTGCGTCAAATTATGAAGCCGCAGAAAATGGACGTTAAAAACTAGTCGCAGATAGGTTTTAACGTTGATATTTTTGTTGTCGATGCTAAATATAGACATTTAGCGTCGTCAACTCGGTGACACTAAATTTATTCAAAATTATAAAAAAAAATATTATTAAAATATATTTATAATTATCAATAGTTATATTTAGCGTCGCGACCATGTGTGGACCCCACACCTAGACCGAGCATCGTCTAAATTCATGTAATTAGTGTGACTTGAACTATTGACTTCAAGGGTTCATGGTGTAGCACAGATACAACTAGGTTATGATTTGTTTATTGTTATTAAGATGTAACGAATAATATATATTTGTGTGCGTATAATACTCTTAATATTATTATTTATAATTAATATATTATGAATAAGTTATTATTATTATTATTATTATTGTTGTTGTTGTTGTTGTTGGGATGGATCTGGATCCCCTAGGTTCGGATCAGGCTAATCCGGATCAGGTCAGATGCAGCGGAAACTGGTTAAACCAGTAGATATATAGCATGAATGTGTTTTTAAATAATTAAATGGGATACTATATATCATTTCGAGTTCATAGGAAAAATCGAGAATGAATCGGAGTCTGAAAGCGTAAAAACAAGCCAAAACAAATTTAGCGTGGATACACGCATCACTCACGCACTGTGTGCACAATGCGCGTGCACTGTACAAAAATGCATGCGCAACACATTTTTTTCATTCAAATTATTGAGCCTTGTATCAACTCTCTGGTTTCTAGAGGGCTGATAGTTAGGGTTTTCCAACCCAATACAATTCAATCTTTTCAAAAATAATTCCAAACACCTAAAATCTAATTTTAATATCAAAACCAACTTCAACACATATTAAAAATAAAATCATATTTTTTACAAAAATATAATTATATTCAAAATACATATATGTATAAATTTTGAATCTAAAATACAAATCAAACAAGAATCCCACAATGAAGTAACCCTTGAACAATTCTAGGTCACTTAAATGTAGTCAAGTGATTGTAAAATGGTAGCTATAGTTCTAAACTATTTATCTAGAGTTCATAACTCTAATTTTTGTGTTCTATGTCCAACATACACAAAACTTGACCCAATTAAAACCAAATTGTGTTGTAATGATTCTCAAGTGAAAAAATTGAAATTGTCTAAAGGTTTTGACCCTATACGAAATTAAATAACTAATATAATATAAGAAAATTCAAAGTTAGAGCGACTATGGTATGAATCAACAAGTGCCCTTAATCTATGCAGTTATAAGATAAGGCAAATATATGAAAGCAATAAAAGAATCTATAGCAGTAATTTTATTGACGGATTGGAAAACTCTCGAGAGTAAAAAATCACTCCGAGTATAGGCTACCACATGAATCCATTATAATGAGAAAACTTACAGCGATAGTATAAGACTATGATGACAACTTCACCGACTCAAATACCTCAAGGCTGTAATAACTTGAAGAACTCCCCGAGCCCGCACCAAGCGGCATTCTTTAGAACCTCTGAAGTCTCTGCGTGAATTCTGATCAACCATGTGAACTCATAATGCTAGAACTCTGACTACCAATATTCCTCCTTTAGAACTCTGAAAGCTTAGGAAATTGGGTTATGGTTGTGTTTATATGCTGATGCCTCACCAAGACAAAGAAGACAAAGGAACTCAAAAAGTCTTCAAGGTGAATTGACAAATAGGAGAAAACTAAGGATCTGGAGCTCTAAGAATTATTTTCCTCTCTCAGGATAAAATGACTATTTGTTTACTTAAATCAGTAGGGTTTTTCTTCTCTCAAACAGGCTCAAAAAGACGTCCAAAATAACACATCATCACACGTGCGTTCGAATGCCACAATAACACATGACAAATGAGAGGTAATCTGCAAAACAATTCGAACGCAATATTGAACGCACCTCGAATGCGAAATCTCTGGACAATTTCATTCAAACGTTACTCGAATGGATGGTCTCTGTAAATTTTTGTTCGAACGTCAACTAAAATGAACCACAAACGCATAGAGGTCGAACCCAAATAACAATGTATCACGAATGAAACTCTAATGTCTTCATCTGATATTGTCCAAACATGTGTCCAATTGCTCCGAGATCTTCAAGACTCATTATAACTGACCGGCATAAACACACACATATAACGCAAGCGCACGTATCGTTCAAGTAGTATAAAAATATCGATCCCACGAGGACTTAATATCTAATCTATTAATTTTATGAGGTCAAATGATTACTAGTACCTAACAGGTTGTTTGATTGATTTGAAATGGTGACGATTCTAAATTTAAAAACAAGTAAATAAAATTATTCGAAAGTAGGTTTTAAGAAAATTCAATATTAAAAACTATCTAGGGTTGTGATTTCTTCCAATATCATTTTAAAGATGAAGTGGTTATTTTATGTTTGTGTAATAAATCGGTTTACTAACCTGAACACTAAATTATGCAAAAGCCCATGTCGATGGTCAGACGCAAATACCCAGTTTAACCCAATTGAACCATACGTCTATGTCAACCAAATTATATGGATTCATTAAGTTTAAGTTCCAATTATGGCTACCCTCGCCCGACAGGTATATGTCTATCCTGTAAGGAAATCTATTAAAGGGTTATCTATCCTCAAGGAAGATCGTGGGCTATTAAGTCTAAGGCTGAGACTTAAAATTCCTTTGTCAAGTTTATTTTAGATTTACCACATCAATCTTATTAGTGGCCAATTAACAAGACGCATTAAACTTAAGACTTAATAAGTAAACCTTTAAATTACCCAAACTATAATTTAACCCCTTATAAACCGGTGATATTGGATTTCATCACAACCCCAGATAACTGGCTTAGTTACGACACATATTTACGAGTAGTAAAAAAAACTTAAATAAAATAAAAGACATAAAGTAAAATACTGAAAAGTAAATGACGGAAAGTAAATTATTTGTTTACTTTGGAGCTCTAAGAATTATTTTCCTCTCTCAGGATAAAATGACTATTTGTTTACATAAATCAGTAGGGTTTTCCTTCTCTCAAACAGGCTCAAAAAGACGTCCAAAATAACACATCATCACACGTGCGTTCGAATGCCACAATAACACATGACAAATGAGAGGTAATCTGCAAAACAATTCGAACGCAATATTGAACGCACCTCGAATGCGAAATCTCTGGACAATTTCATTCAAACGTTACTCGAATGGATGGTCTCTGTAAATTTTTGTTCGAACGTCAACTAAAATGAACCACAAACGCATAGAGGTCGAACCCAAATAACAATGTATCACGAATGAAACTCTAATGTCTTCATCTGATATTGTCCAAACATGTGTCCAATTGCTCCGAGATCTTCAAGACTCATTATAACTGACCGGCATAAACACACACATATAACGCAAGCGCACGTATCGTTCAAGTAGTATAAAAATATCGATCCCACGAGGACTTAATATCTAATCTATTAATTTTATGAGGTCAAATGATTACTAGTACCTAACAGGTTGTTTGATTGATTTGAAATGGTGACGATTCTAAATTTAAAAACAAGTAAATAAAATTGTTCGAAAGTAGGTTTTAAGAAAATTCAATATTAAAAACTATCTAGGGTTGTGATTTCTTCCAATATCATTTTAAAGATGAAGTGGTTATTTTATGTTTGTGTAATAAATCGGTTTACTAACCTGAACACTAAATTATGCAAAAGCCCATGTCGATGGTCAGACGCAAATACCCAGTTTAACCCAATTGAACCATACGTCTATGTCAACCAAATTATCTGGATTCATTAAGTTTAAGTTCCAATTATGGCTACCCTCGCCCGACAGGTATATGTCTATCCTGTAAGGAAATCTATTAAAGGGTTATCTATCCTCAAGGAAGATCGTGGGCTATTAAGTCTAAGGCTGAAACCTAAAATTCCTTTGTCAAGTTTATTTTAGATTTACCACATCAATCTTATTAGTGGCCAATTAACAAGACGCATTAAACTTAAGACTTAATAAGTAAACCTTTAAATTACCCAAACTATAATTTAACCCCTTATAAACCGGTGATATTGGATTTCATCACAACCCCAGATAACTGGCTTAGTTACGACACATATTTACGAGTAGTAAAAAAAACTTAAATAAAATAAAAGACATAAAGTAAAATACTGAAAAGTAAATGACGGAATTTAATGCTGGAAATTAAATACTGAAAATTAAATGCTGAAAAGTAAATGCTGAAAGTAAATTACTGAAAAGTAAATGCTGAAAGTAAATTACTGAAAGTAAATTGCTGAAAGTAAATTGGTGAAAGTAAATTGCTGAAAAGTAAATGCTGAAAATTAAAGAAAGAAAAGTACTGTGCGTAAAAGTAAATTGCGGAAAGTAAAAACTGAAAAGTAAAGAAAAGAAAGTGCGAAAGCGGAAATTAATTACTGAAAGCTGTAAATAAACAAACAAGATACAATCTTCTTAGTATTCTTAAGGAATTCCTTAGAAGAAAGTATGAATTTTACAAATGAAATGGTTTGGTATTTATAGGCAAAATTTTGCCTTCATCAAATCATCCACCAAATCAATTATTAATTGCTCCACTAATTGCTCCACTAATCTCTTATCATGTTTGGTGATGATTTGATAATTTTCATTATTTATTTATTAATTTATTTATTGCTTTGAAAATGATTGAAAGTGACTTTAATAATTACACACAACACACTTCTGGATGGTTCATCAATTTCGGGCATGAAATCGTCAGAATTTGAAATTATTTTATCTTTCAAAGCTGTAGATATTTGAGTCTTCTTTAATCTTGCACTTGAATCAGCTCAATCCGATATCGGAGTAACAAGTTATGCCCAAAATACGACAGATGCATAAAACTGGAATTTCCAAAACCGCACTTCGTCAAAAACGCCCTTTCAAGTTTCCAATCTCCAAAATTAAAATATCAAGTCCAATAATTGCCCTTATTTGACCCATATTTCGTCCTAAATAATTTCATTGAGATCCGATATTATTTTATCTGCAAAATAAACTAAAACACATCAAAACGTTCATCAAACCCGAGAAACTAAACAAAATATTAAGTTAAAGGGGCGGTAAATATTGATATATTTTCCGCTCATCACACCCCCAAACCTAACATTTTGCTAGTCCTCGAGCAAAACAATCAAATAAAATATAAGAAACAATTAAAATTAAACTAAGCCACTTTCGTAGGGATCACAGTTGCATTTAGCATATGCAACAAGCCTTTAAACCCCTAGGTGTCCCTAGTGGACGAGTTATAGTCTCGTGAGGGCTTACAGCAACGATACCCACAAACGTTTTACAAAAGTAAAAAGGTAGTGAAACTAATGCACACAAAATCAAAAAGACAAGAGAAAATAGAATAAAGAATTTAGTGACTAATCAGGTGAAACTTCTACTCCAAATCAATAGTTGTTTTGTTTCATTCTAAATTACCGAATAAGTAAATTCTCCATATACACAGTCGACAAAATATTAATCAACTCATTTTTGCCCACAACAGTCATAAGTGCAGTTGATACGAGAGTAATATTTTTGTCATAAAGTTCTATCAGATTTCACACTTTTTTGTAGCAACTGATTTTTCAGATTT
Source organism: Zanthoxylum bungeanum (assembly GCA_019454045.1). Lineage (NCBI taxonomy): Eukaryota > Viridiplantae > Streptophyta > Magnoliopsida > Sapindales > Rutaceae > Zanthoxylum > Zanthoxylum bungeanum. The sequence continues at coordinate 203,626 of SKCR01037544.1, forward strand.
TTTCTTTGATTTTTCTCTATTTTTTATTTATATACAATATCTTCCTTCTATGTAGCGAGTGTTGGGTCGGTGGCTCCCAAACCAGTTGGCTCTAGGGCACCAGGTGTTAAGACACCCCTACGAACTTAATTACTCAGACTTCAGATATATATATTTTTGCAGCATCTTTGATTCATGTAACGAGCTTTGGGCCGGTGACTCCCAAACCAGTTGGTTTTAGGGCACTAGGTGTTAAAACACCCTTACAGACTTAATAACTCGGATCTCAGACGTTTTTTTTTTTTTTTTTTTACTCCATTGCTTTTTGAGATGCTTCCTCTAATTAAACTAGAGCACTGAATATTACAAACTTTTCAATTTTAGCTCATGTCTGTATGTTACTATATATGTTGATAATAGCTGTCAACTGAGCATATGAAGATCCATTTTAGTCCGTTTTATGGAGAATTCACAAATTAAATAATTCAAAAGGAAATAAACAAAAATTAACTTATTTCGAAAATAGGCTTGAGATACGTCTCAGGAGTGGAAACTCCTTACTCATCTATCTCTTACCAATTTCACCCTTTTAGTCAAAATAAAAATACAAAAACGCAAAATATTTTTGTAATTTTTGAAAAATTTTCAATTTATTTGTATTTTTCGAAAAATTTTGGACTAAAAATAAAAACAACACACAAACTAAAAACAAGGTACTGATCAACTAATTCCCTCCCCCAAACCTAAATGAGACATTGCCCCAATGTCTTAAAAAGTAGAAGAAGAGTTTAGAAAATAATACCTGGTCAGCTGAAATTCTACAAGAAATTAAAGGTTAAGATCCAGATTAATCCTACGCCTCTTACCACGATCGTCCTCAGACCAATTTATCTTTGAAAGTATAGGGTCAACTCGTGGTTCATAGGCTATGAGTTGGTCTATTAGATCCGGAGCAGTTCTGGCAGTAAAGATGAGTTCTTTCAAAGGTTTTGACACGAACCCATTTCTCTGGGCATCATCAAGAAACACACAAAGAAAATCATAAAATCCATCAACGTTGTACACCCCAATTGGTTTCTGGTGTATGTTCAGGTTCGCCCAAGATAGCACAATAAAAATTTCCTCCAATGTACCCAAGCCACCTGGCAAAGCAATAAAAGCATCAGCACGGTTAATCATTTCTACCAAACGTTCAGACATACCTGGCACGATCAGTTCCTCTCCGTTTGATGGTTCAATAAGATTTGCTTCTGCCAAGGGTTTTGGGATGATTCCCAAAACGTGACTGCCTCCTTCCTGTACAGCTTTTGAAACGATCCCCATAAGTCCAAGATTGCCTCCGCCATATACTAAGTGCATATTCCTTACAGCTAAGACTCGACCCAATTCATGTGCTGCCTCTACGTATTGTGGCTTAGTACCAACACTAGTACCGCAAAACACACAAATGTTTTCAACTCGTCTTCTTGAAGTGGCTTCCATTTTTTTATGTATTTCTTTCTCAACTCTGGATGCCTTCAAAAGTGCAATGACGGGCTGAATTTATAGTACCTGGAAAAGGGTGAGTAAAATAATAGCACTAGTACCTGCCAAATGACAATTATTAGTTAAATAGTAAAATAAATCGTGGTAGTCAAAAAGGTCTGGATCCTGTCGGACAAAATAAAAGAAAACAACAAAAAAAATTACAATTATTAGGAAAAGACAAAGAGATATAATATGTACAAGAAAAGTAGCGGCTTGATTGACGTCTATGCGTCAGGGACAAGCTTCCCATCCAATTTTCTTATAAATTGGCAAACATGGTCTTTTTGAGTCAGATTCCCAAGACTTAATTGTTGTCTTTCTTTTTGGAATTGTGTATGTAATTTGCGAATGGCTATGTGAACATATCCACTGGGATGCGTCTCAAGAGTTGAAGATATATCATCTAAAGACTCCTTACCCAAGCCATCCCTAATGAATTTAATTTTGTCTTCGCGATTATCAGACACCATTCCTAAAGAACGACAATGAGTATTGCAATTCCAGCGTGCACATTTGTAACAAACACCCATTTGTTTAGCTCTACGTTTCCTTGCATAGGTGCTTCTACCAAAACCAGGCAGATGTGAAATAAAAGAGTCAGAAGACTCACCTGCCAATCGGACTCGTGCTTCAATTACCCAACGAATGTCATTAGGAACACCATGGATTGTTAGTAATCTCATCCGTTCCAAGCGAGCTTTGTAGACTTTCATCAGAGAGTTTTGAGGGAGGGAAGGAAATTGCTTGCGAAGATTTGCGAGAGCTTCTTCCATCTTGAAATGACTAAACCTGCAAAAATTAAACACACAAAAAATAAAACACACCAGATCACAATATATACAAAAATTGCATGGGTTGCCTCCCTGCGAGCGCTAAGTTTAAAGTCGTCAGCTAGACGTGACTTCTCGAATGTTAGGCTAGATCTAAAGTGTGACACTTTTTTTTTGTCGCTCAAATGATTCTCCCCAGTAGTGCTTAACACATTTGTTTTTAACCTTGAAAGTTTTGTTGGAGTCAGGATCATGTATCTCAACGGCTCTGTCTGGTAAAACCTTGGTGATCACAAATGGACCTGACCACCGTGATTTTGGCTTCCATGGGAAGAATTTTGTACAATTTGGCATCCTCAAAAGGCTGTATGTGAAATTCCTCCAATTCGTTGAGCTGGTGGAACTTTTTCTCTTATGTTGCTTGTAGTGCAAGAATAGGCTTCTTCAGTACGCAGTGCGCTTTATCTTCAGGCTCCACATGTAATTGACATGCTTTAAGTTTGTCTGTAGAACTTTGTCTGTCATTAGAGTTCTGAACGGTACTATGTATGACATCAAGTCTGAAACATTCCTTCTTCTTTTCATCATCTGGGAAATTCATGGCTTTGAAAACATTGAATGTTACTTCTTGGTCTTGTACCCTCATGGTTAGTTCTCCTTTTTGTACATCAATAATGGTTCGACCTGTAGCCAAGAATGGTCTCCCGAGGATGATTGGCACGTCTGCATCTTCGTCCATATCAAGGACAATAAAATCTGCTGGGAAAATGAATTTGTCAACCTTGACCAGCACATCCTCAACTACGCCTCTTGGAAATACGAGCGTTCTATCTGCAAGTTGTAGTGAGACTGAAGTGGGCATTGTTTCTCCAATCTGCAGTTCCCTGAAAATAGAAAAAGGCATCAAGTTAACACTAGCACCTAAATCACACAGAGCCTTACCGAAGTCATGTTCTCCTATGGTGCAAGGAACAGTGAAACTGCCAGGATCTTTCAACTTTGGAGGAAGTTTTCCCTGAATGATGGCGCTGCATTCTTCTGATAATGCTACTGTCTCATAATCTCCCAATCTCCGCTTTCGTGAAAGAATGTTTTTCATGAATTTGGCATAGCTGGGCATTTATTCCAACGCTTCTGCAAATGGAATGTTGATATGCAGCTTTTTGAACACCTCCAAGAATCGAGCAAACTTCCTGTCCAGTTTATTCTTCTGAAGAAGCTGAGGAAAAGGTGGAGGTGGAGTGATCTGTTCTTTTTCCTTTGCTTCTTTTTCCTCCATCTGTTGATTTGTTTCTTTTGGAAAATCTTTAATTGTTGTTTCCTTGATTCCAACATCTTTGTTGATTTCAGTACCGCTTTTTAACATGATGGCATGACATTGCTCCTTCCCCATGTTCCTCTGATTTGGCTCTGTATTGCTAGAAGGGTATCTGGCGGTCTGTAACTCTGAGCATTGGCCAGTTGTCCAATTTGTTTCTCCAGTGCTTTAATAGAAGCTGATTGACTTTGAATTAATGATGCTTGGGATTGAAACATAGCATCATATCTTGCTGCTTGAGTTTGAAACATAGCATCATATCTTGCTGCTTGAGAGTCGTGTTTTGCTTCTATCTTTTTCAAGTGGGTCAACACTTCTGTTATTCCTAGTTCATTTGCTTGTTCCTGGCTTTTGTTCTGTTGTTGGAATCTGGGTGGTGGATTGTTTATTTGCCCTGAATTGTTGCTCCATGCGAAATTGGGATGATTCCTCCACCCTGGGTTGTAGGTGTTGGAATATGGATTGTTCCCCTGTCTGTTGAAATTGTTGACATAATTCACCGTTTCTTTATGTTGGTTGAAAGATTCTGACTCAGGTGCTCCTCCAAATGGTGAACTTGTGGATCCACCATTAACTTTTATGTTAAGAGTTTCCAGATTTTTGCAAATCACATCCAGCTTGGAATTCAGTGCTGTGTTGGCTCCAACTTCATAAATTCCTGCAATTATTTGGATCATGCTCATTTCTGTTGGCCATAAAGAATTGTTGTTGGACATTCTTCGAATAGGTCCCAGGCTTCATCTTCTCCTTTTGCCATTAAAGCTCCTCCAGCAGCAGCATCGATTGTGGTTCTCATTATTCCAGAAAATCCATTATAAAATGTTTGGACTTGAAGCCATTTTGGAATTTCATGGTGAGGACATTTCCGGAGTAAATCTTTGAATCTTTCCCAAGCTTCGCAGAGGGATTCTGAATCTTGATGTACAAAGGATGTGATGTCAATCCTCAGCTTTCCGGTTCTGGCTGGTGGAAAGCCTTTGCAGAAATTTGGTGGCTAAAGTGTTCCAATTGTGATAGAACCTGCTGGTAGTGAATGTAGCCAAGCTTTAGCTCTGTCCTTCAAGGAGTATGGGAAAACACGCAGTCTCAATGCTTCTTCTGATGCTCTGTTGTAGTTGAAAGTGCCGCAAACTTCCAGGAAGTTACTGATATGGGCATTAGGATCTTCAGTTGCATTTCCCCTCGAACTGAACTGACTGCTGAATCATCTGAATGCATGTTTTGATGTCACACGCATTTGCTGGTAAGGGAGGAATACAAATACAGGAAATGAGTCTGTCACCACCATAATGGTTCTGTTCTGTCTCGATGGGAATTGGTGGTGCAACCTCCAACGGTTCAGGTTCCATGTTGACTAAAGCTTCTTGGCCTTCTCGTATTCCCTTCTTAACTGTCTCATGGTTCTTTCAATTTCTGGGTCAAGCTGTTGGGGTTGGTGCTCAGAGCGCCAATTCCCGGTTGTATTTCTGTTAAATACTTCTGTAAAACATTATTATTATGAATAATATATGCAGTTTCTATAATATAATCTATCTTTCTATATGGTAAAGACGTAATGACCCTAGAATGATTAGTCATGATACAGTTGCAAAAGCGTCGCAACGGACATGAGAAGTATCATGACGTTGTCATTCTCAGACAGTTCCTGGTCAAGGTTTACACTACTTGGTCAGTATAGTAAACCCGTTGAGACCGGTACATGTCGTATACTGGAATATGATTCCAATGGTTTCTCAATGAACCATAAGTCTTGGAGACTAGTATAGACGTGTAGGTGTTTATAGCGGATAAACACTGAACTCACTCACCGAAGATTCTTAATGGATGGTACACCAGCGTCAATAAGAATCTTCTTGGGTTGAGTAGCACTTGTGATTCTTAGACTTGAGATGCCATTGTGGGCACATGAGACATCTTCTACACTTAGACGGCAGTCACGTCACCGATCTATTTAGATCAGACCTCTGCCTGTTCGTTGGGTGTAGATAGATCCTCAGGGTGTCCTATGTGTATCAAGATAGGATCCGTCAGTTCTGTGTATCAGAGCATAGGTAGTCCATATGATTAGCAATCAGATAAAACCATGGGCCCGTGGTAAAGTTTAGAAGCTAGTTCTAAACATTCTTTTTGAGATTGCTAATAGAATAGTCGACTGGAAAATCCCGATAGAGATTTGGCGTTTACATCTATATCTCTGGGATTTATCCGGATACCTGTGACATAGGAATTATACATTTTCCATGACCTCGACCTGTATGGTTCAGCGTGATTATCCGTGATCGTCATAATCTACGGGTGGATAGATTATGGACACGAAATTTGATTTCGTGACGGATATACCTGAATCTAGAGAGTCTCAATAATGAAACATACTCGTAGAGCACTAGAGCAACATTAATAATAATATTATTGATTATTTATAAAATCGTTTAAAGGTTAAACGCAAGATACGTGCTAAAAGGACTAGATAGTCATTTGCCTAATTATTGTGTATTTACATTTAATACTTGATTAATTTAAATACACATTAATTAATAGTCAAAATGAGTTATTTGACTTATATCCTAAATGAATATATGTTTTTAATATTTAATGTAAATATTAATATATATTTAATATATTTGTATTTGATTAATTAATTAATTATTTAATTGTTAATGATTAAATTAATTAAAATATAAATATCTTATGTTAGGATATTTGAAGTAAATGACATTAGTTGCAATTGTTGACTTTAATAAAATCTAATAAAGTTGTTTTTTGATATTTATGCAAGTTGATTAAATGATAATTGAAATGAAATTGAAATTACAATTTCTTGTATTTGCCTTTGATTTTCGGCCAAGGTGAAATGTTTACAAGTATATATTGTTTTTTCATTTCATTTAATTAAAACCTAATACACTTTACCAAATAAACTCCATTGAAGAAAGCTAAGGAAAGCTTGAGAAAAGAAGACATATCAAAGATAGCTTGGAATTTAGTAAGTTTTTCAAACTTGCTATTAGAGAGGAAATTGTTCCTTAGGTTCTAGGCTTCAACATGATGTTCTTAGATTATTTATTTCTTTATTTCTTTGTGTTTTTGTTGATGGAAGTTTGATAGAAGTGTTGAGCATGTTGTATGGTGAAGGAAGGTTGTGACTATTGTAGTTGTAAACTTTCTTTTAAGGTTTTTGAAACCATGTTGCTAATCTAGAGTTATGACCCACTCTTAAATGACCTAGATTTGATCTTGAGTTGTTTCATTGTGTTGAGACTTGGATTGGATGGAAGAATGATGATTGAAGTAATTGATTTAATGTATTTGGTCTAATTTGTCCAATTTGTGGAAATTGAAAAATTAGGGTTCTTAACTAATTCCAAATTTGGGGCTTTTCATATATGTTGTGTATTTGTGTGTGTATATGATGCATATAAAGTTTCATGTTCATTGGATTACTTCTTATGTGTTTTGATGCATGAAATGACAAATGCACAACCCCCCTAATGAGTGCATTCAGCTTTGAGGTTAGAATTTGGGGATTTTGGTGCTTTTGGTGTTTTGATGTTATGAACATCATAATTTCATGTTAGAAATGATTTAGAATCATTCAAAATTGATTGGATCAATTTCGGACTAAAACGGACAAAATACCAAGGCAAGGGCATTTCGGTAAATTCACTTAAAATTGTTTTATTGAATTTATTTTCATAATTTGATTATTGGAATATTAAATAAATATTTTTATTTAAATAATCCGAGAAAAATTTTTGAAATCTGAAAATCGGATTTTCACCGCTTCCGCTGCTTCCGCGCGTTACACCCCCGATTCACCCCCTAAAACCCCTACAAAATGGTATCAGAGCGAGTCTGATTCTAGGCCACCTAATATGATTAGTCTTCATTAAATCAATGTTTAATCATGTTTTCTTGACTTTATGCATGCTTATTAGGATCTAATTGGTTAGATTTAGGGTGTATGACACTTAGCGGAAAATCCCTAATTAATAAGGTTTGAATGTAATTAAGTATTTGATGCATGTTATATGGTCCGTCTTGTCAATACGGTTTATGAATACTTCTTTGTGACTACATCCGAGACCGTGCCTCTGCTGTGAGGATGTAGCCGATAAAGATTTATTTATACCGGATGTATATCAGATACTAGGTAAATTCAAGTAAAAGCGGAATTCTGAACGTGCCCTATCTGTCAAGATTACGTAAGTAACTTGAGTTTATCATTGACGAGTTTAACCTTGGTACGTCTCCTTGTGGGCCTGCCTTCGCAGCGACAACGAGAAACGGCCAGGACCGGATACTTAGGAGTCATTAGTGAATGATTGACAAATGAGTTGTCTACCTGATGACTATATGTGCGAGAGCCGTGACCTCTGCTGTACCGAAATATTATCGATATATTACTTTTCGTAGCTTCTGCTGTGAGCCGAAATATATATATTTACATTGTATTTAATTAATTATTAATATTTATTCTGTTTTGGGATTACAGTATTGCATGATTTAGTGGGAGGGGCATATTAGATTAAAAATCCATGATCTAGTTTATGCTTTTGATATTATATGAAACTGATTTTTCTGCTAACCGTTTTTCGTGATCTATATGATAGATTGGCGATGGCGGCACAATCCACAAATCAGTTTGCGCGTATGCTTGATGCGAACAAACTGAAAGGCGCTGAGAACTTTGCAGACTGGGAATTGGATTTGAGGATTGTCCTCGATTCCGAAAAGCTGGGTTATGTTCTTGAGGGTCCGTTGCCCTTGCAGTGGTGAGGATGCTTCGGAGGAGGAACGCCAAGTTTTTGAAACTTGGAAGGATGATGATTTAAGGGTTAAATCATACATCCTTAGTTCACTGTCTCCGAAACTCAAGCAACAGTACTATGGTATGCTAGATTCCTATAGTATGATGACGCGATTGAGACAATCGTTTGAGAACCAGGAACAAATGATTGTTCACAAAGTCTCCATGGAACTGTTCCATGCGCGTCTGGATGAGGGGCAGAGTGTCAGCCCACATGTTCTTCAGATGATCGATTTGATCGATCAATTGAGGCAACATAATCTCATCTTGAATGACATTCTCGGTAGGAGTGTCATTCTTGGTTCACTACCAGCTTCATTTCGCCAGTTCGTGATGTACTTCAACATGCACGGGACTGTCTGTACCTACCAGGAGCTACATAGGATGTTGCTCACGGCAGAAGAGGACCTTAAGAAGGGAGTACCGACTCGCCCTCCTAGAACTACTTCTCTTTCGGCTTCTTCCCAAGGATGGTCCAAGGGAAAGAACAAGAAAGGCAAGAATAAGAAGAAGGCTTTTGGTCCTCAACAACAGGCGAAGATTGCAAAGCCCAAAAGGGCTTCTGAAGACAAATGCCACCACTGCGGAAAAGTTTGGCACTGGAAAAGGAACTGTCCTGATTACATTGCTCAAGTGAGGAGAGACAGAGCTTCTACATCAGGTACTTTTATTTTTCCAGTTATTGATTTATCTTTGGCTTGTGAAGCCGTTACATCCAGCTGGATTTTAGATTCTGCTTGTCTCATTCACATTTGTAATTCGTTGCAGGTGCTGAAGGAAAGTAGGAAACTGAAGCCTGGAGAGATGCAGTTGCGGTTTGGGAGTGGAGACTCTTTGGATGCAGTTGCAGTGGGAGTATGCGAGATCTCATTGCCGAATGGGACACTTTTGTTATATGACTGTCATTTTGTACCGGGATGTGTCGCTAATATTATATCACTTTTTGTATTGGATACAGAAGGCTTTTGTATTAATATTAAGAATAGTTCTTTGTATTTATATGATAAATAATATTCAGATCATTTGTTGTCCAAACCAGCATGGTCATTATACATTGTAAACTTCAAAAGATATATTAAATACTGGAGTTAATAAACGTAGTTTACCTGTAATTAATAATACTGAACTTTGGCATATGAGACTTGGTCACATTGGCGTTAAACGCCTTACCCAATTAGTTAGGAATGGTTTGATATCAGATCTTACCATTGAATCCTATCCAACTTGTGAATCCTGTATTCAGGGTAAAATGACCAAAGCCCAATTTTCTGGTGTTGGACACCGCGCCACTAACTTACTGGAACTCGTATATTCTGATGTATGTGGTCCACTAAGTCAACTGCTCACAGTGGTTATTCGTACTTCGTTACCTTTACCGATGATTTATCACGGTACGGTTATGTGTATTTGATGCGACATAAATCGGAAACCTTTGAAAAGTTCAAAGAGTTCCGAAATGAAGTAGAAAAACAAACTGGTAAATATATTAATGCCTTCGATCAGATCGAGGCGGTGAATATATGAGTGGTGAGTTCATGGATTATATGAAGGAGAATAGGATTCTCGCTCAATATACTCCTCCAGGTACACCACAGCACAATGGTGTATCTGAAAGGAGAAATCGGACTTTATTGGATATGGTCCGATCGATGTTGAGTTTCACAGATTTGCCCTATTACTTATGGGGTTACTCTCTCTTAACAGCCGCACATCTTTTGAATAAGATTCCTTCAAAGGATGTTCCTACGACACCGTATCATATATGGTTCGGTAGGAGACCAAATCTTAATTATATTAAGGTTTGGGTTGTCATGCCTATGTCAGGGTGACTCAGCAAGATAAGCTTTCGCCTCGAGGGCAAAAGTTTAGGTTTGTTGGATATCCTTCGAATACGAGGGGATATCTGTTCTATGATATCGAGCATCGAAATGTGTTCGTAGCTCGCTTCGCAAAATTTCTAGAAGTAGAATTTTAGTCAGAAGGTGGTATCATAGACAGGTTGAGCTTGATGAAGTCCAACCTGAAAACAATGAACCAATGGAGGAACCTGAAGTTCAAGTAGATGAAGGACCTTCAACACACACACTCCGTAGGTCGGAAAGGGTATATAGACCTCCTGAACGCTTGTATTGATACAAGAAAAGAGTCTGGATGTTCTCTTAGTTGAAGAGACAGATCCTTTCACCTATAGAGAATCGATGTTGGACATCGACTCCGTGAAATGGCAAAGTGCCATGAAATCCGAGATAGACTCAATACATGAAAATCAAGTTTGGGACTTGATTCCGCTTCCCGAAGGAATTGTTCCTATCGGTTGTAAATGGGTTTACAAGAGGAAGCGCGGGCCTGACGGTAAGGTTGAAACTTACAAGGCCCGACTGGTAGCAAAAGGTTACACGCAGCGACCTGGCGTCGACTACGATGAAACTTTTTCGCCGGTAGCAATGCTTAAGTCTATCCGGATTTTGCTTTCTATAGCTGCGTATCATGACTACGAGATTTGGCAAATGGATGTAAAAACGGCTTTTCTGAATGGATTTCTTGATGAAGAAATCTATATGGAACAGCCGGAAGGTTTCACGTCCACTGAAACCTCGGGTATGGTATGTAAGCTTAAGAAGTCCATTTATGGACTTAAACAAGCTCCACGAAGTTGGAATCTTCGATTCGATGAGATTATTAGATCGTCTGGTTTTCTCAAGAATTCGGAAGAATCCTGTGTGTATCAGAAGGCCAGTGGGAGCATGGTCGTATTTTTAGTCCTATATGTTGATGACATCCTAATCATTGGGAATGATTTAGGTATGTTGCAAAGCGTAAAGCGTACCTCTGTAAGAATTTCTCCATGAAGGACCTGTGAGAAGCTTCCTATGTTTTAGGAATAAAACTCTATAGAGATAGACAAAGGAGGCTGATTGGGTTATCCCAATCAACGTACGTAGATAAGATCTTGGAACGGTATAGCTTTGGTAACTGTAAGAAAGCAAACATACCATTCAGACATGGGATTCATCTTTCCAAGAAGATGTGTCCACAAACAAAATGAGAAGGTTAGAATGTCTAACCAACCTTATGCTTCATGTTTGGGTAGCATAATGTATGCCATGTTATGTACGAGGCCTGATATCAGTTTCGCTGTTAGCGTAACTAGTCGATATCAGTCCAATCCAGGTAATGACCATTGGATGGCCATTAAACATATCCTAAAGTATCTTAAAGGTACTAAGGATAAGTTAATAGTTTATGGAGGAAACGAACTGTAGGTTAATGGGTATACAGACTCCGATTTCCAATCGGATCCCGATGATAGAAAGTCTACATCTGGATTTGTCTTTACCCTTAACGGAGGTGCAGTTTGTTGGAAGAGTTCCAAACAGGGATCGACAGCTGATTCCACCACTGAGGCGGAATATATTGCAGCTTCTGAAGCTGTAAAAGAGGCTGTGTGGATAAAGAACTTTATCACAGAATTGGGAGTTGTCCCAAGTATCGAGAATGCGATTCCGTTATACTGTGATAATACTGGAGCCATTGCGCAAGCAAAGGAACCGAGGGCGCATCAGAAGTCGAAACATGTGGAACGCAAGTACCACATCATTCGAGAGATCGTGTCGCGAGGGGATATTGTCGTGTGCAAGGTACCGAGTGAAGATAATGTAGCAGACCCGCTGAGGAAGGCCATACCTCCGAAGCTGTTTGATAAACACGTGGAGTCGATGGGTATTAGATACAATCGATATTGGCACTAGAGCAAGTGGGAGATTTTGTTGGGGTTGGTGCTCAGAGCGCCAATTCCCGGTTGTATTTCTGTTAAATACTTCTGTAAAACATTATTATTATGAATAATATATGCAGTTTCTATAATATAATCTATCTTTCTATATGGTAAAGACGTAATGACCCTAGAATGATTAGTCATGATACAGTTGCAAAAGCGTCGCAACGGACATTGAGAAGTATCATGACGTTGTCATTCTCAGACAGTTCCTGGTCAAGGTTTACACTACTTGGTCAGTATAGTAAACCCGTTGAGACCGGTACATGTCGTATACTGGAATATATGATTCCAATGGTTTCTCAATGAACCATAAGTCTTGGAGACTAGTATAGACGTGTAGGTGTTTATAGCGGATAAACACTGAACGACTCACCGAAGATTCTTAATGGATGGTACACCAGCGTCAATAAGAATCTTCTTGGGTTGAGTAGCACTTGTGATTCTTAGACTTGAGATGCCATTGTGGGCACATGAGACATCTTCTACACACTTAGACGGCAGTCACGTCACCGATCTATTTAGATCAGCCTCCGCCTGTTCGTTGGGTGTAGATAGATCCTCAGGGTGTCCTATGTGTATCAAGATAGGATCCGTCATTCTGTGTACAGAGCATATGTAGTCCATATGATTAGCAATCAGATAAAACCATGGGCCCGTGGTAAAGTTTAGAAGCTAGTTTTAAACATTCTTTTTGAGATTGCTAATAGAATAGTCGACTGGATAATCCCGATAGAGATTTGACGTTTACATCTATATCTCTGGGATTTATCCGGATACCTGTGACAGAGGAATTATACATTTTCCATGACCTCGACCTGTATGGTTCAGCGAGATTATCCGTGATCGTCATAATCTACGGGTGGATAGATTATGGACACGAAATTTGATTTCGTGACGGATATACCTGAATCTAGAGAGTCTCAATAATGAAACATACTCGTAGAGCACTAGAGCAACATTAATAAATAATATTGATTATTTATAAAATCGTTTAAAGGTTAAACGCAAGATACGTGCTAAAAGGACTAGATAGTCATTTGCCTAATTATTGTGTATTTACATTTAATACTTGATTAATTTAAATACACATTAATTAATAGTCAAAATGAGTTATTTGACTTATCCTAAATGAATATATGTTTTTAATATTTAATGTAAATATTATATATTATTTATTATATTTGTATTTGATTAATTAATTAATTATTTAATTGTTAAATGATTAAATTAATTAAAATATAAATATCTTATGTTAGGATATTTGAAGTAAATGACATTAGTTGCAATTGTTGACTTTAATAAAATATCTAATAAAGTTGTTTTTGATATTTATGCAAGTTGATTAATGATAATTGAAATGAAATTGAAATTACAATTTCTTGTATTTGCCTTTGATTTTCGGCCAAGGTGAAAGTTACAAGTATATAATGTTTTCATTTCATTTAATTAAAACCTAATACACTTTACCAAATAACTCCATTGAAAAAGCTAAGGAAAGCTTGAGAAAAGAAAGACATATCAAAGATAGCTTGGAATTTAGTAAGTTTTTCAAACTTGCTATTAGAGAGGAAATTGTTCCTTAGGTTCTAGGCTTCAACATGTGATGTTCTTAGATTATTTATTTCTTTATTTCTTTGTGTTTTTGTTGATGGAAGTTTGATAGAAGTGTTGAGCATGTATGGTGAAGGAAGGTTGTGACTATTGTAGTTGTAAACTTTCTTTTAAGGTTTTTGAAACCATGTTGCTAATCTAGAGTTATTGACCCACTCTTAAATGACCTAGATTTGATCTTGAGTTGTTTCATTGTGTTGAGACTTGGATTGGATGGAAGAATGATGATTGAAGTAATTGATTTAATGTATTTGGTCTAATTTGTCCAATTTGTGGAAATTGAAAAATTAGGGTTCTTAACTAATTCCAAATTTGGGGCTTTTCATATATGTTGTGTATTTGTGTGTGTATATGATGCATATAAAGTTTCATGTTCATTGGATTACTTCTTAATGTGTTTTGATGCATGAAATGACAAAATGCACAAACCCCCCCTAATGAGTGCATTCAGCTTTGAGGTTAGAATTTGGGGATTTTGGTGCTTTTGGTGTTTTGATGTTATGAACATCATAAGTTCATGTTAGAAATGATTTAGAATCATTCAAAATTGATTGGATCAATTTCGGACTAAAACGGACAAAATACCAAGGCAAGGGCATTTCGGTAAATTCACTTAAAATTGTTTTATTGAATTTATTTTCATAATTTGATTATTGGAATATTAAATAAATATTTTTATTTAATAATCCGAGAAAAATTTTTGAAATCTGAAAATCGGATTTTCACCGCTTCCGCTGCGTTACCGGATTCACCCCCTAAAAACCTATACACAAGCGATCGGAGTTCAAAGCTTGTGGTTCGTCTCATGTAGTTTCTGAGAACCTGAAACACAAGAAAATAAAAACAATTAGTAAAAAGAAATTAGATACAAGTAACGTATCTAACCCCAAAATTAATAGTGAAAGATAAATAAGTCCCCGGCAACAGCGCCAAAAACTTGACCGGCGTAAACACACACGTATAACGCAAGCGCACGTATCGTTCAAGTAGTATAAAAATATCGATCCCACGATGACTTAATATCTAATCTATTAATTTTATGAGGTCAAATGATTACTAATATCTAAAAGGTTGTTTGATTGATTTAAATGGTGACGATTCTAAATTTAAAAACAAGTAAATAAAATTGTTCGAAAGTAGGTTTTAAGAAAATTCAATATTAAAAACTATTTAGGGTTGTGATTTCTTCCAATATCATTTTAAAGATGAAGTGGTTATTTTATGTTTGTGTAATAAATCGGTTTACTAACCTGAACACTAAATTATGCAAAAGCCTCTGTCGATGGTCAGACGCAAATACCCAGTTTAACCCAATTGAACCATATGTCTATGTCAACCAAATTATCTGGATTCATTAAGTTTAAGTTCCAATTATTGCTACCCACGCCCGACAGATATATGTCTATCCTGTAAGGAAATCTATTAAAGAGTTATCTATCCTCAAGGAAGATCGTGGGCTATTAAGTCTAAGGCTGAAACCTAAAATTCCTTTGTCAAGTTTATTTTAGATTTACCACATCAATCTTATTAGTGGCCAATTAACAAGACGCATTAAGCTTAAGACTTAATAAGTAAACCTTTAAATTACCCAAACTATAATTTAACCCCTTATAAACCGGTGATATTGGATTTCATCACAACCCCAGATAACTGGCTTAGTTACGACACATATTTACGAGTAGTAAAAAAAACTTAAATAAAATAAAAGACATAAAGTAAAATACTGAAAAGTAAATGACGGAAAGTAAATGCTGAAATTAAATACTGAAAATTAAATGCTGAAAAGTAAATGCTGAAAAGTAAATTACTGAAAAGTAAATGCTGAAAAGTAAATTACTGAAAAGTAAATTGCTGAAAGTAAATTGCTGAAAAGTAAATGCTGAAAATTAAAGAAAGAAAAGTATTGTGCGTAAAAGTAAATTGCGGAAAGTAAAAACTGAAAAGTAAAGAAAAGAAAGTGCGAAAGCGGAAATTAATTACTGAAAGCTGTAAATAAACAAACAAGATACAATCTTCTTATTATTCTTAAGGAATTCCTTAGAAGAAAGTATAAATTTTACAAATGAAATGGTTTGGTATTTATAGGCAAAATTTTGCCTCCATCAAATCATCCACCAAATCAATTATTAATTGCTCCACTAATTGCTCCACTAATCTCTTATCATGTTTGGTGATGATTTGATAATTTTCATTATTTATTTATTAATTTATTTTTTGCTTTGAAAATGATTGAAAGTGACTTTAATAATTACACACAACACACTTCTGGATGGTTCATCAATTTCGGGCATGAAATCGTCAGAATTCGAAATTATTTTATCTTTCAAAGCGGTAGATATTTGAGTCTTCTTTAATCTTGCACTTGAATCATCTCAATTCGATATCGGAGTAAAAGGTTATGCCTAAAATACGACAGATGCACAAAACTGGAATTTCCAAAACTGCACTTCGTCAAAAACGCCCTTTCAAGTTTCCAATCTCCAAAATTAAAATATCAAGTCCAATAATTGCCCTTATTTGACCCATAGTTCATCCTAAATGATTTCATTGAGATCCGATATTATTTTATCTGCAAAATAAACTAAAACACATCAAAACGTTCATCAAACCCGAGAAACTAAACAAAATATTAAGTTAAAGGGGCGGTAAATATTGATATATTTTCCGCTCATCAATAACTCAATTGAACTTGTTATGTTACAGAAATTTCCAACACACATTGAACTACCATCAAGCATCTAAACACAAATCTTTAACCTTATTTCAACTTTTAACTATGAAATAAATTTGGATTAATATAATTAATTCCAATTGTTCTTGTAAATAATTAATGTTATCCAATAATACTTAATTATTTTAATTGATAATTATAATATAAAATATTATTTATTATCAAATATAATTGGCTACACTGAGTGCTCAACGAGTACACTTCATATTGTGAGACTCTCTAAGTTCAGACACATTCGTCATATGAGCCTAGTTCATATGTATGCAATTCGGCCACCTCCGAAATTACGAAGAACATGAATGACATTTTCGAACTATACAAGTCAAGATCATCACATATGTTTAACAATATTTATGTCATAGGCTATCCTAGTTATGCTTAGGAAACATAGAATATACCGTCAAGTTTCCAAGGCGCACATCTCATATTGTCGACATGTTTACGATTCTCTATAACTAATCACAACACTATTTTCAATGTATATGTGATCAACCTTAGGTGATCGGCTTTGGCCAAAGTCTTAAGAATCATGACCCATTAACATGAATATTTAACCTCTTATGGTATACATACAGGCCGACTGATCCTATCTTGATACACACCGATTAACGAGTGTATCGGTCTACACCCTACGAACTTCTAACGGTCAGACCATGAAAGGTCTATGACATATATGGAATCAAAGTGTGGAGGATGACATACAAAATAAATGTTATCCTATTGTCAAATGATCACATATGCTACTTGACTCAAAGAGATTCCTATTGACGATTGTGTGTACTATCAACTATTAGGAAATATCTGTGAGTCATTCAGTATTCGCTTCAACGAATACCCACATGTCTATACGAGCTTCTAATGCTCATGGTTCATTGGGTTAGACCATTGGAACTCCAATTCCAATATACGACAAATGCTAGTTTTCTAGGTTATAGGAATCCGACCGTATTCTAAAACCAACGACTAGAAATATATATACTTTAAGAATAGTTTATAATAATATTATTATCTCAATGTCGAACCACACCCAGTGTCCAATATTACTACGTGACTATTCTAAGATCGGTGTCATCATCAGTATATAAATATATACGTATATATTAAACCAATATACACTAAGAGATAATGATACAATAATTACCATTAATAAAGTTGAAATGAAAATGTAGTATTTTTTATTAATAAATAATAAAATATAATGTACAATACATTATTCGGATTGGCGCTCTAAGCACCGACTCCAATAAACTCTCACTTGCTTAGTGATAATCTGGATGGTACCGAAGTCTCTTCTTCTCCACATGATTATCCAATAACCTTATAGGTATGACCTTAGTGAGCGGGTCCACTATGTTGTCTTGTCCTTGAACCTTTAAGATCACTATGTTTTTTCGTTCGACAATTTCTCTAATCACCCGATATTTTCTTTCCACGTGCTTATATTTGGAATACGCTATTGACTCTTAAGCCTGCGCAATAGTTTCGCTATTATCACAGAAAAATAGGATCAGATCCGTAACACTAGGCATAATGACTAGTTATGTGATAAAATTTTTAATCCAAACATCTTATTTAGTAGCTTCCGAAGCTTGGAAATCAGAGTCTGTATAAACCTTAA
This sequence comes from Zanthoxylum bungeanum, assembly GCA_019454045.1. Classification (NCBI taxonomy): domain Eukaryota; kingdom Viridiplantae; phylum Streptophyta; class Magnoliopsida; order Sapindales; family Rutaceae; genus Zanthoxylum; species Zanthoxylum bungeanum. The sequence goes on from SKCR01037544.1 coordinate 221,765, forward strand.
GTTGTATCTCATTTTCTCCATAAATAAGAAACTTATCCTTAGTACCCTTAAGGTATTCTAGGATATATTTCACGACTGTCCAATGCTCATTACCCGGATCAGATTGATATTGATTAGTCACACTAACACCGAAACTAATATCTAGTCTTGTACATAGCATATCATATATAATAATCATAATACATGAAGTGTATGGTAAGTTAGACATTTTAACTTTTTCTTCCTCAGTATGAGTAGCCATTTTCTTCGTAACATATATGCCGTATCGAAATGGTACATTTACTGCCTTGCAGTTTGTAAAACTATACATTTCTAACATTTTATTTATGTACGTGGATTACATCAACCCTATAAGATTTCTTTCTCTATCACAGTAGAGTCTTATACCTAGTATATAAGAAGTTTCACCCATATCTTTCATTGAGAAGTTCTTGCAAATGTATGCTTTTACACTTTGCATCAATCCTATATCATTCCCAATGATAATGATATCGTCTTACAATACAATGAATATTGTCATGCTCTCACTAATTGTTTTCTAAACACGCGGTTCTTCTTCATTCTTGATGAATCCAGATAATCTAATTATCTCATCAAAACGTAGATTCCAGCTTCGAGATATCTGTTTAAGTCCATAAATGGACTTATTGAGCTTACAAACTAAGTTTGAAATCTCACTGGATACGAAATCCTATGGTTGTTTCATATAGATATCACTATAGAGGAATCCATTTACGAATACAGTTTCATATCCATCTGTCATATCTCATAATCGTGATATATAGCAATGACTAAAATTATCCTAATGGATTTTAGCAAGGCGACTGGTGAAAAATTTCCTCATATTCAATCCCATGACGTTGAGTGTAACATTTCGCTACTAGTCGGGCCTTAAAGGTTTCCACATTTCCATCGAGCCCACGCTTCCTTTTATAAATCCATTTACAACTAATAAGTTTAACTCCTTCAAGAAGCTCAACCAAGTCCAGACTTGATTGTCATGCATAGAATCCATTTCAGATTTCATGACTTTTTGTCATTTTCCCGAATCGATATCTAATATCATTTCTTTATACGTGGTCAGATTCGTCTCCTCTAAGATAAGAATATCGAGGCTCACATCTGACGTGAAAAATAGTCTTTCTGGAGGCCTCGATACTGTACTCGACCTACGCAGAACCTGTGTCAAAGATCCTTCACCTAGTTGGATCTCTGGTTCCATCTTAGGTTTCTCTCTCTAAGTTAGGATCAAACTCATCGAGTTCAATCTTTCGACAATTCACACTTTATCTCAAAAATTCATTTTCAAGAAAAGTGACAAAACGAGAAACAAATACATTTTGTTACTCAGAATTGTAGAATTGATATCCCAATTTTTTTTAGGATATCCTATGAACCTATATTTATACCCATTGGGTGTTAGTTTATCTCGTTGCGCAACTCTAACATACGCATGACAACCCCAAATCTTTAAATATATAAGACTTGAATATTTACCGTACCATATATGATATGAGGTCGTAGAAATATCTTTCGATGAAACTCTGTTAAGTATGTGGGCAACAGTAAGTACAACATAACCCCAAAGGTAATATGGAAGATCTGTATAGCTCATCATAGATCGCACCATATCCAATAAAATACGATTTCTTCGCTCAGACACACCATTGTGTTGAGGAGTACCTGGTGGGCTATATTGAGCAAGAATCTCATTCTCCCTTATTTATTGTCTGAATTCGTCGCTCATGTATTCACCACATCGATCTGATCGAAGGCACTTGATGAATTTCCAGGTTTGTTTTTCTACTTCATTTTGAAATATTTTGAACTTTTTAAATGTTTCCGATTTATGTCTCATCAAATAGACATAACCAAATCGTGAATTATCATCCGTGAAAGTCACGAAGTATGTAGTGTAGGGGTTTTTAGGGCAGAATCCGGTAACGGAGCGGAAGCGGTGGAAAATCAAATTTTCCGATTTCAAAACTTTTTCTCGGATTAATTAAATAAACATATTTATTTAATTATCCAATAATCAAATTATGAAATGAAATTCAAATAAATCATATTTAAGTGAATTTACCGAATTACCCTTATATTGGTACTTTGTCCATTTTAGTCCGAAATTGATCAAATCAATTTTGAATGATTCTAAATCATTTCTAAGATGAACTTAGCATGTTCAAAACATCAAAACACCAAAACAATCAAAATCCCCAAATATCCAACTCTTGGCCGAATGCACCACATTGGTGCCAAAGTGTGCACTTTGTCATTTCATGCTTCAAAACACATCAAGATGTAATCCAATCAACATGAAACTTTATATGCATCTTATACACATCCAAATTCACAACATATATGAAAAGCCCCAAATTTGGAATTGGTCATGAACCCTAATTTTTCAAATTGGACAAATTAGACCAAATTGGTTAAATCCAATACTTTAATCATCTTTCTTCCATCCAATCAAAGTCTCAACACAATGAAACAACTCAAGATCAAATCTAGGTCATCTAAGAGTGGGTCAACAACTCTAGATTAGCAACATGGTTTCCAAAACCTCAAAAGAAAGCTTATAACTACAATAGTCACAACCTTCCTTCATCATACATGCTCAACACTTCCATCAAAACTTCCATCAACAAAAACACAAGGAATAAAGAAAGAAATAACCTAAGAACATCATATGTTAAAGCCTAGATCCTAAGGAACATTTTCCTTTCTAATAGCAAGTTGGAAAAACTTACTAAAATCCAAGCTTTCTTTGATTTCTTCTTTCTTTCTCACAAGCTTCCTTTGCTTCCATTAATGGAGTTTTTTTTCTTTAAAGTGTATTAGGTTAAGAATGAAATGAAATGAAAAACAATATATACTTAGACAACATTTGCCTTGGCCGAAATTACCTAGCCAAATACAAGTTTTTGCAATTTCAATTTCATTTCACTTTACATTTGGTCAACTTGCATAAATATCCAAATAACACTTTATTAGATATTTAATTAAGTCAACAAATGCAACTAAGAAAAATATAAATCTTATATTTAAGTGTTATGGCCGAATTTAATGAAAAATAAAGGAAAAAGATATTTTCATTTTCAAACAATTTTGAACAAATATCTTAAGAAGTCAAAATCAATTTGACAACTTTTTCCTTTAATGTATAAGTCAACAATTGCAACTTATAATCATTTCCTAACTTTATCATTTGGTGATATATTTATATTTTAATTATATTAATCATTTAACAATTAAATAATTAAATAATTAATTAAATACAAATATATCAAATATATGTATTATATTTACTTTAAATATCTCAAATACATATATTGATGATATATGTCAAATACCTTTATTTGACTATTTATTAATGTGTATTTAATAATATCATTTATTAAATACAAATACACATTAATTAGGAAATGACGAATCGGCCCGTTCGCATGTATTTTTCGTTTAACGATTAAACGATTTATAAATAATCATCATTATTCATAAATGTTGCTCTAGTGCTCTACGAGTATGTTTCATTATTGAGACTCTCTAGATTCAGGTATATCCGTCACGAAATCCAATTTCATGTGCATAATCTATCCACCCGTAGATTATGACGATCACGGATAAACTAGCTGAATCATACAGGTCGAGGTCATTGCATACGTATAATCCCTTCGTCACAGGTATCCAGATAATCCCAGAGATATAGATGTGAACGTCAAATCTCTATAGGTATTATCTCGTCGACGTATCAATTAACAATCTTTAAATAACACTCGGAACTTACTTCCGATGTATACTGTGGCCACATATTTAACAGACTGCTAATTATATATGGACTACCTATGCTCTGTACACAGAACTGACGGATCCTATCTTGACACACACATGATATCCTGAGGATCGATCCACACCCAACGAACAGGCGGAGGTCTGATCTAAATAGATCGGTGACGTGACTGCCATCTAAGTGTGGAGGATGTCTCATACATCCACAGTGGTGTCTCAAGTCGAATGACCACTATGCTACTCAACCCGAGAAGATTCTTATTGACGTTGGTGTACCATCCATTAAGAATCTTCGGTGAGCCGTTCAGTGTTTATCCACTATAAACACCTACACGTCTATACGAGTCTCCATAGACTCATGGTTCATTGGGATAAACCATCGGACCAAGTCTCGATATACGACATGTACTGGTCTCAACGGATTTGACTAACCGACCCGTGTTAGCAAATCTTGACCAGGAACTATGTTTGATAATATTCATATAGCAGTGACATTTCCCAATGTCAATTACAAACTAACTTTGTAACGGTGTACTGCATTATATATTATCGGGCCTTTGTCTAATATATACATATCACTAAACCACATTTAGTTTCAATCTAATCGTAATCAGATCGAATACGTATATAAGAACAAGAGGTGTAACCATAAATAAGTAATATTATGGAATAAAGGGATGTTCGTATTCATGAATCAGACATAAATACGGTCCGGATTGGCGCTCTGAGCACCAACCCCAACATGTAGAACCATCATGAGCGGTACGATTTAATGGGCCACACACATCACTGTGTACTAGCTGTAATAAATCATCAGCACGATGTCTCACACTAAGAAATTTGGCCTTTGTCATTTTTCTTTGGATACATGACTCACAAATCGGATAAGGATCCAAGATAAGATCATCAATCAAACCATCTTTAACTAATTTCTATAGAGCCCAATCTCATATGTCATAATTCAGTATTATTTAATTTAGATATTTTATTTCTATTTTCCTTTCTATTAAAGATATCTCGATTTGTTTCCAAAACATAATGAATGTTAAATAACGAATATTGACATATCAAATTGTTGTCTTTATTATACAAATATTAAGTATTATCATTAGTGTTTACATTATATCTCTCTTTATCCAATACAAGTAACGAAATAATCTATCTAATTAAAGATGGTATAAAATAACTGTCATATAAAATTATTTTACATCTATTAGAGAGATCTAAAATAAATGTTCCTACGGCCACGACATCTAAGTTCTCGTCATAGCCAGCTCTAAGATGGATCTCCCATCTGTTAAGCCTTCTTTTAACCCTCATGACATGCAATGAGTTGCAAATATGAGTGAGACTGACTGTGTCTAACACCCAACCACCATTTGCATCTATGGCTAAATAAATGTCAATATTAGGAAAAATAAAAAGCGTACATGAGAGTCATGTTTTTCCTTTCAGTATTGGACAATCACGCTTCCAGTGTCCAGACTTATTGTAATGTAGAAATGCATCACGAGCTACTGTTAGTCTTAAAGTCTTATACTTTGTAGGTTTCTTGGAGTCTTTTCTTGGTATATTCTTATTTCTCATTTTAATATTCTTAGACTTCTTAGAAGTCTTTGAAGAGCTTGTTCTACCATGAAGGTATAAAATTGGTTTCTCTTTCTTCAAATATTATTCCGTCGTGCGTAACATATTATGAAGCTCTTCATAAGTGGCTTGCATCGAATGTATGTGAAAGTTCAACATAAAACCAGCATATGTACCGGGAAAAGAAGACATAATCATATTTCAGAGTAGCCTTTCATCAATTTTAATGCCTTATCGCTCTAAATATCGGATCTGGTCAATCATGTTCAAAACATGAATGCTAACCGCTCCTTCATCATTGAGCGTAACATGAAATAGCTCTTTATATCTCCGATATATCTCAATTTCTTGATTTGCTTCAAACAACTCATTTAGTGTTCTCATAATGCTCCAAGCATAAGGAATATCTATGTACTGTTTGAGCAAATCAGGAATCATCTATCGTAAAATATAGGATTTCAACCCCAGGTTATACTCATTCCATTTTTCAAATATCTCACACTCTTCGGGAGTGAAATCATGATCGATTTTGACAGGCAATGGAATGAGAGTCACATAGCTCAATCGCTCTGACTCCAAGATATGGCGAATATTCATTTTTCACTCAAAGTAGTTTTCGGATCCTTTCCATTTCTTATATAGGTGATATTTGATTAATTTGATAAACAAGCATCAAATGGATATTCATTCAGTCCTACATGATTTAAAGACATAAATTATTTTATGAAATAAGCTAATAAATTTACTAAAAATTACTTATCAAATCTAGACAACAATGATAACTGGCAACAACAATTTGAATCTTAATTGAAAAATAACAATAAGTAACAAAATGAACGCAATAAACGAATTTTTAAACGAATTAATGAGCTTCAATTGACATTCGATTCGTTTAAAAAATGAATCAAATCAAATTGATCCATTTATTAGGTGAATCAATATTTCTAAATTCACAATAAAATCGAATAAAGGAAATGTAATTGTTACCTTCACTCACCACAATGGTTTTACTACCATCTATCTAGAGGTGACAATCAGATTATGATTCGTTTATTTATTCGATTCGATTCATATTAAACAAATCAAATATGAATTTGAGTTAACCGATTCATTTATTCGTTTATTATTTTTCTTTTGCTAGTTGTCGTTATTTTTCAATTAATACTCGAGAAGTTGTTACCAATACCACAAAAAATTAATATTATCTATATTTAGTAAGATATTTTTTTTCAATTCATTAATTATGTATTCCATACATATATGTTTATGAAAAATTAATATAAATAAATCAATTTAGCTTATATCATAAATAATATTCGTTTAAATTTTATTTATTAAATAAATCGAATATAAATTATGATATTTTATTTCTTTGATTTGAAATAAATTCCATCCTGTTAACTCATTTTGTTCCGTCCATTTTTCCTGGCATTTCCGTAAATTCCTCATAAAGCAAGGCAGTCTCACAAATCACGTGATCACGACAACCCGCACTAACTTCTGGACTTCTGTTCAGACTTACCATCATCTATCTGACCGAAAACCGACAAAACTAACACAGTGATATAATTTTCGCGCGCAAACACAGACCGAAAGTAACCAAAAACCTGAAAATGAACACAACACAGCAAAGAAAACAAAAGCTTAATAACCATCTTCTTCTCACTCTCAAATGGCAGCCATATTGAAGGCAAGCTGTTTGTTAAATTGACTCGGAGGAAAAGAAGTTAAACCAAAAAATGGGTTTTGGAAGAATGATTGGTGGGAACTTGGATCCGGAGAGGAGGAGGAGTGGAGGCTTGAGGACGAAGCAAGCTGGAAGAGGATCATGCAGAGGAAGTTAGATATATTTTCGATGTGGGATTAGCTTTTTTATGATTTTTATTTTGTTTAAAAAGGAAAATAATTAAAATGGGTGTTATGTTAAGACAAGTTTTGAAAGCGTTTTGTGCTGGGAATCAGTGGTGCTACGCTGTCTTTTGGAAGATCGGTTGTCATAGTACTAAGTGAGTTTAAAGAAAGTTACATTTTTTGCTTCTGGGTTTTTTTTTCCTTTTGCATTTTTACTTTTTAGTTCTGAATATTTCTCTTATCCGTGTTTGGCTGCTGAGAAACTGGAGGAAACGTGATTTTTTTTTGGTAACCGAAGTTCAACTGGGGTTATGAAATTATCATGTATTTGTTTCTGAATTTATGATTGTTTTATTTAATTATTTGGTAGTAAAATTGAAGATTTTAATGTTTAGCCTACATTTTTATTTCCAAAAGAGTATTTTGTAAGGGGTTAAACAGAGAATATGTAGTGTAAATATTTTTGCTTTTAATTGTCTCCTTGGGTTTATTTTTGGTTGGTTTGTGAGGGTAGCTTGGTTCTAAGATACTATTGACATGTTACAGAATGATTGGTTACTGTTATTGTGTGTATTGGATTATTGATATGTATTCACGCTCTTTTTGGAATTATGAGTTTTGGTTTATTCTGTTTTGTCTTTAAGAATCTCAGGAGAAAAGTTGATTTGAAGTAGATTGACAAACCTTCTTTGTATTGGACCGGGTTTCAGTATATCAAAATCTATTGATTCAGTATTTGCCACCTTTTGTTTGATTCTATTTGGTCTTATTTTCTTGTTTTAAGGGAAAAAAATGAAGTTGACATTTTTTTTCTTCAGCTACCGAATCAACGTGCTGATTATTCTCCTTTTTGTCATGCTCCTTTTGGCTTAGAATATACAGTTAAAAAAAAGGAAAAATAGTACCCCTAGGAACACAGTCTTCCGCAAACTATTTGGTTTAATTGAGGTTTTCTTTTTTTAATTTATATTAGTGTCAAGAATTTATGATAGATTTTTAATGTCTTGTATGTATTGATTTCTGAGCAGCAGGTTTTCTTTTTTTGGCAGGTTATCAATCTGTGAAGAATGTCACTATGAGTCTACTCTGCATCATGATAAATCGTTTGGAGAATGGGAAGGATGCTGGGGTTCTGCTGATACTCTTTCTCGGCTCGGGATTCAAGCAGAAGGCAGAGTTCGTTTGCTGATTAACAAAATGATGAATAATAATCAAGTTAATGTCGTAGGCGAAGGGTGTGCTTCTTTCCCATTTTCCTAATCGTACTCAAAATTTATGTGTGTTTCAATGTTGCACTCATATGTTATGAAAACTGAAACCATTATTTTTCTTGTTTTTCAGAATAGTTGGGCGAGCTGCATTCACGGGAAATCACCTATGGTTTCTTGTTAACGATCATATTGGAGATGCTCATCCACCAGGGGTATGTTAAAGTCTATCTGCTCGTCTTACTTTTTATGAAAGTTATGTACCAGTGAAAATGGCATAACCGATTTCTATTTAACATGAGTGGCTTTTTTAAGCCATTCTTTCTTTCCTCTCTATTTTTTTTTTCCGTAACATCTATGGTTAATTTTTTTAATCAAATGCTTCATCCAGGCTAACAACTTTTGTGATCATTTAAATTTTTTAGCATCGACATTACCTAACTTGGTATCTAGTCTTCTGTGAAAGGCTAAAAGCTATTGTTTGATGGTCAGTATAATAGTTGTTCAACTTTATATGACTTTCTATTTGTGCTATCAGGTTCAAAATGAGGCGCATCTCCAATTTTTAGCCGGCATGCAGGTCTAATTGCTTTCCATATGTTCTGCTTGTTAAATTTTTTTTGACATTTCTTTCTGTTTGATCGTTATACTTGTATTTTGTTTGCAGACAGTTGCAGTTATACCTATTCTTCCTCATGGCGTTGTTCAACTCGGTTCATCCTTGGCTGTAAGCCTTTTGATTCCTTTTCTTTTTTCAGAAACATGAAACAACTAATGTCACATCATGTTGATGTCTGGTTCCTTGGTCTATATTGAAACAAGCTTGGTTGGTTAATAATAAGGTGATGAGAGCTATTTATCTTGAATTCTCTATAGCCCAAAATTGAAAAAACGACATGGCAAATAGAAAGTGAAAATGAAGTCATTCATATTTAGCAGTGTGGATCTTTATTATTAGGTCATTATAATGATAGGGCTGGATTCAAATTAAATAATCTCATTTACTTTGAAGTTGACTTAAATATTTTCTTTTTGTGGGGAGCATTGCTTGTATCTTTGCAACCTTGAAAGCATTTGTGGCAGTTGTATCAAGAGAATTCCTTCCATGCTGAGTTGTTCTCTAAATTACTTGCTGTTACTAGCTATTTTAAGACTTTTCAAGCTTGATTTATTGAGAGAGTAGGTTGTTGATTATGTCAAGTCACTTAACTCTAAAAATTTATTCATCCATCCTTGCTGCTTCAGATTGCGGAGAACATTGGATTTGTGAACTATGTGAAGAGTTTAATCCTAAAACTGGGATGTGTCCCTGGAGCTCTTCAACCAGACTCTGAAGCAAAAGAATCCACTAACAGCCCTGGAGTACCAGTTTCTAATGGAATTCTTGCTTCTTCAGATTCATCTGGAACTTTTAAGGTGACAAGCTCCACTCCTTTAGCTGTTGATGGCTGCAACCAACAGAGCAGCTCACCTCAGCCATCAAGGCTAGCTTGGCGACTGTTGGGTTCTCTAGGCAGACAGATTCAGCTTAACACTCGGGCTACTGCGCTAATGTTTCATACCACTAAAGTGAGCCAAATTTTTGGCAAATCCCATGATGACCACTGTGAACAAAAATACACTCCAGCAATGAAACCGAACCTTCCTATCTGGGGCCAACAGGAGAATGGAGGTGTTGAAACCGGTGTTATCCCCTCAAGTTCAGATGCATGGTTGAATCAGCAGGCTTCTTTATATGGTTCAAGGCATCAGTCCAGTGCTGGTTGTAGTAGCTTTAACTTAACTGAACAGAACTTAGAGGATGCTGCTGTTCAAGATCATGCTTCTAACAAGATGAATGAGTCAAATGGTGATATCATTGTATCATCTCACTTGAAAATGATTAGCGGCTTGTTCGGAAGTTCTTTTCCTACAAAATATCTCGAAGGAAGTAACCTACATGGTGGGATGAATAGTCAAATAAGTTCAGTATCAATTCCATACTGTCTTCAAAATCCACATAAATTGGCAGACATTAATATGTATTCCACACACCTGGTTGGTACTGGGCTTAAAAATGACAGTTCATCTAAAGATGAGGCTCCTTTAAACAGTCCGGAGGATACATTAACCAACAGTCACATGCTTTCAAGATGCTGTGATGAAGCACATAGTTTGTTAGATGCTAAGCCTACTCCAATTAACAATCCAGTGACCCATCTTGATCAGCATATGTTGAGTGGGCAAATACATGGTTTTGTTACTGATTGCCAGACATCTGACTATGGAAATACGTCATCAAACTCTGTCGATGCTAAATTTGAAGATGGATGCATGCGGCCTCCATCTGGCGATGACCTGCTTGATAATTTGGGTGCAGATTTTAAGAAAAAGCTCCTTATTGGCAAGTGGAATAATTTGCCTGTTGATGAACAGCGTATGGGTGAGGTTAGTTCAATGTCTATGAATGCTCTTGATCTGAGTGCTGATTTCTATTCACATAATGAAGGGATATTAGACAGTGCTTCATTCTCTGAGATGGGGTCCGAACATCTTTTAGATGTTGTGGTCTCTAGAGCTCACTCTGTCTCGAAGCAGATCTCAAGTGATAACGTCTCTTGCAGGAAAATATTGAATCAGATCAGTAGTTCCTCTAATCCTACTATTTCTCCCTTTTCTGACCAGGTTAACATGTCTAATTTAGTGGAGTCTGAGCTATATGGCCTTACTAAGTCCTTGGCAAAGGCAGGGACTATGGGATCCAGTTCTTTTCAGTCTGGGTGTAGCAAGGATGATGGAGGAAATCGTTCTCAAACTACTTCCATATATGGGTCCCATATCAGTTCTTGGGTAGAACATGGTCAGAGCATGAGGCACGATGGTAGTGTCTCAACAGCACATTCTAAGAAAAAAGATGAAACAACTAAATCAAACCGCAAAAGAATGATCCAAGATCAAGTAAAAGAGTTGCGAGAAATTGTACCGAATGGGGAAAAAGTAATTGCATTTTTTCTTACTCCTGATTTTAACTTTCATTTTTATTCCGTCAATAGTAATTTATATTTTAATCCTGATGCTATTCTTCATTCCCTTGATGTGGTTCAACAGTGTAGCATAGATGCACTTCTAGAACGTACCATCAAGCACATGCTGTTCTTGCAAGGTGTGACAAAGCACGCCGACAAGCTAAAACAAACAGGGGAGTCTAAGGTATGGGGGATGTCTAGCTTTGTACTTTTGCTATTTCCTGGTTGTTGAAAAAACTGAATGTTCTTTATTAGAATAATTCAAACTATATAAGGAATATGGCCTTATATAGGCATAAGAATAAGATAAATATGGAATCTAAATCTACTCATAATTACAATGATTGTGCAATCATATCTAGAGGATTACACAATCATATCTTAGAAATTCTAATATAATCTCCTACAATCACTCTTACAATTATTTTCCACACTCCCTCTCAAGCTGGTTCAAAAATATCTATCATTCCCAGCTTGCTAACCCATGAAAGAAAATTGGGTCTTGGTAGCCCTTTGGTAAATATATCTGCTAATTGTTCTTTGCTGGTAACAAATGGAATACAGATTTGACCATCTTCTATCTTCTCCTTGATAAAGTGTCTATCCACTTCAACATGTTTAGTCCTGTCATGTTGAACTGGATTATGAGCAATGCTAATAGCAGCTTTGTGGTCACAATATAGTTTCATTGTATCTATTCGAGCAATCTGCAATTCCTTCAGTAATGTCTTCAACCACATCAATTCACAAATTCCTTGAGCCATTGATCTAAACTCAGCCTCGGGACTAGATCGAGCTACTACTGATTGTTTTTTACTTCTCCAAGTGACGAGATTTCCTCCAATGAACGTGCAATATCCAGATGTGGACCTTCTGTTTATTCTTGAACCTGCCCAATCAACATCTGTATATCCCTCTACTTGAAGATGGTAATTCTTTGAGAAGATTAAACCTTTTCCAGGGGTGCATTTCAAATATCTTATAATTTTCAAAACTGCCTCTTTATGTACTTCACATGGGAAATGCATAAATTGACTCACTGCACTAACAACAAATGCAATATCTGGCCTAGTATGAGACAAGTATATCAATTTTCCTACCAATCTTTGGTATTGACCCTTGTCAACTGAATCACTCTTAACTGTAGCTCCTAAATTTTGATTAGGATCAATCTGAATATCTGGTGATTCCAAATTTTGATTAGGGTCAATCAGAGTATCTGATGGTAGACCCGGCCGGCGGTTCGGTTCCGGTTCGGAACCGAACCGAACCGGCCGGTTTCCGGTTCCACAAGTGTGGAACCGGAACCTAAAACCGAACCGAACCGGAACCGTTCGGTTCCGGTTCGGTTCGGTTCCGTTTAATTTTTTTTTAATTAATTAAAATAAAAAAATGAGATTAAATTTATAAATAAAAAAAATTTATTACATTGAAGAGCTTGAGCTTAAATTTTTAAAAATTTAAGTTGCCTACGTATCCTCCAAGGGTGAGAGGAATCAAAACCTCACGTAGTTCCATTACAAGTTTAAGACATATCCCCTTTGTAAATTATAATTTTACAATTATCAATCATTATTATCAGTTGATCCTTCGGCTCCGGTTCCGCTTGCACTTGTTGCAGAAGCATTATCGAACAAATCTTCACAATCATCGGGGGCATCTTCTTGTTGTCTCAGATCAGCTCGAGTCCAATCATCCACACAAGCTGTTGCTTCTAGAGTGCTTGGATGTAATGAAGATCGCCTAGCTTCCAATATATTACCTCCCAAGCTGAAGGCTTGCTCAACCGCAACGGTGGAAATAGGTGCTGCCAAGATCTCTTTAGCAATAATAGATAAAACATGATATATATTTTGATGTCGGTTCCACCATTCAAGGATTTTAAAATTTTTACTGCATAAACTTTCATTAGAAAACTCAAAATTTGTAGATAAATAATTATCTAATTCAGGATTATTAGTTGTCGTATCCCTAGATTTTTTATTTCGTTGCAATAACCAACGATCCCCTGCGCTAAGTCTTGTTTGAATTACCGGTTCGCTACTACTAGATTGACCTAATGTTCCTAAGTTATATCTTACAATATAATCATTAATAGAATAATTAAATCACTTCTTAATTTCGTCATTATGCTCGTAATATCAATGTCATCTAATATTCCTAAATAACCATAGTAAGCTTGTAAACCACCATTCAAACCTTCTAATTTAAATCTAGGATCAAAAACAGCAGCAATAAGATAAAGTAAATGAATTTCTCTAAAATAATGCAACCATTTTACTTTCATAACAGTAATGGCTTCGAGCAAAACAAGATCATTAGGGTCGTCACTGTCAACATGCTCATCGAGAGTGCCAACAATATTCAAACTCTCAAGAAGAAATAAATGTGCTGTAGGATAATAAACACCGTTAAAAACTAAAGTAGCATCATTAAATACTCTTAAAATATCTAAAAATTTTCACAAATATCCCATTGACTAGGATAAAGTGTGATATTTTGAACATGTTGAGAAAAAAAACTACATAATGTATCTTTGTATTGAAATGCTTGACATAAAAGAAAATAAGTAGAATTCCAACGTGTTGGAACATCTCTAGAAAATTTAATCGGATTAATACCATTTATTTTACAAAACTTGGTCCATTCTCTCATAACTTGAGAATATGACAAATACAGTTAAGTGCCATTTTAATTGGATCAAGGAAAGGAGATAATAATTTTAGACCGTCTTGCACACATAAGTTTAGGACATGACATGTACAACGAATATGAAAAAATCGACCCCCTAAATTTGGTTCACATAAGGATTTTAAATCATTAATGGATGCAGTATTTGCAGATGCATTATCAAATCCAATTGTTAAAATTTTTTCTCTACTAAACCATATTCATCAAAAATTACCTTCATCATTCTATAAATATTTTGTGCAGTATGTGGGTCATCAAAAACTCTAAATGCAATAAGTCTTTTTTGCATGGTAAATGATGCATCAATCCAATGACAAGTCACACCCATGTATGAGTGTGTTTGCCAATGGTCACTCCAAATATCAGAACATATAGAAATACGACCTTTCATCTCTTTAAATATTTCATTTAAAATAATTTTACCATCTTTATATAATTTGAAAATATGACGTTTTGTTGTGTTTCGAGTCATTCTACATGCAGCAGGGTTTAAAGCATTATGCACGTAATTAGTAAAATGAAGTTTTTCACCAAAGCTTAAGAAAAGATGTGCCATACAAGTTAATTTCGCAAATTCTTCTCTATTTTTTGCATCAGAATATTTAAATAAATCTACACTACTCGTACCTCTACTAGATGATGCGTACCTGCCCATTTGAGTTTGCGTCGTATCAATGCCAACTTCAACCGGATGATGTTTTTCCATGTGCTTGATCATATTGCCATATCCACCAGAAAATTTATAGATAACCCTACAATAGTTGCAAATTGCTCGTTGTGAACCATCTTCTAGCCGTTCCAAATTAAAATGAATTTTGAAAATATCCGAGGACCGAGCCTTAACTTCTCTTCTCCGTGATTGTGCACTGACACTAGGGCCGCTCTCTTGGGTTGACATATTTGACATTATGTTCTCGGATGAGCTTGCCATTTTTTTTTGAGAAATTAGGAAGAAAAAAAAAATTGAATAATTGCGATGCGGATGATAACAAATTAACAACTAAATAAATTGAGATTGAGAATAAGAATATAAGATTATAAGAGAATTGTATTGAAGTAAGATTGAGAATAAGAGAATTATAGAAAATGAGAGAGTTGAGAATTTGGTGTGATGAAATTATGAAAAATGAATCATATTTATAGAATTTTAGAATTTTTTTGATACCAAAAATGTCCCTAAATATAACCGTTTTATTACCGTTATTAGGGGTACATTAGTAATTTTTATTTTATATAATAATATTTTTTTTTTTTAATTATTATTTTTTTTTTTGGCAGGGAGCCAAACGGCTCCCTGCATCCCCCAACGCTAGTAGCCGTTGGAGCCGTAGGGTTCCGGTTCCAACAGGAACCCGACGGTTCCAACCGGAACCGTTCGGTTCCGGTTGGAACCGTCCGAACCGGTTCCACCGGTTCAGACCGTTTCGAGTTGGGGTGGAACCCCAACCGAACCGGTCCCATTCCGGTTCGGTTCCGGAACCGGAACCGTGGCCGGGTCTATCTGATGGTTTGCAGCCTAACATACCGGCCCCTTGGAGAAGGTCTAGAACATACTTCCTTTGTGAGAGAAATATTCCTTTACTTGATCTTGCAACCTCTATTCCCAAAAAGTATTTTAGTTTTCCCAAATCCTTAATCTCAAATTCTTCAGCGAGTTAAGTCTTCTTATTTCGTCAAAATCATTTCCAGTAACAATGATGTCATCCACATAAACAATCAAAGCAGTGATCTTCCCATCTTTAGAGTGCTTAAAGAACAAGGTATGGCCACCTTGACTTTGAGTATACTCAAATCGGCGAATTGCTCTAGTAAACTTCTCAAACCAAGCGCGAGGTGACTGTTTTAGTCCATACAATGACTTTTTCAACTTGCACACCTTTTTTCTGCCAAACATATCATGAAAACCAGGCGTCAAATCAATGTACACACTCCTCTTCTAAATCCCCATGCAAGAATGCATTTTTTACATCAGCCTTATGTTTGATTGTAAATACCCATTTACATCCGACTGGCCTTTTTCCTGGTGGAAGATCGACGAGGATTCATGTATTATTTTTTTCCAACGCCTTCATTTCTGCATGAACAGCCTCTTTCCATTTTGGAATGCTAAGAGCTTCATGTATAGTCTTTGGAATAGGATCACAAGAAGACAAATTAGTAGTAAAAGCTCTAAAATGTGGAGACAATTTTTGGTAGGAAATGAAATTAGAAATATGATGCATAGTACAAGATCTAATACCTTTCCTATGGGCAATTGGAACATCAAGATCAAAAAAATCAATAAAATCAAGGTGATTTTGAGAAGCATTAGACTTACCTGTGTTTTCTAGAGTCTCTGTGACAGGTTGGGGTGATTGAAAATGCTGAGAAAGTTGTGACTTGTTCCTTCTTGAGTAAACCTTTAGTTCAAGATTTCCATCTTGTACACACGTAAGTGGGGTGATAGGATCTGGAGGTGAAGGTTGAGAACTACAAATGGTAGATGGAGCATGAGATTGACCCAAAGGAGACTTATAAACAGTAGATGGTTCCTGGACAGTTGACGATTTTGGAATAACAGGAACTGGAGTAATAATGAACACGGAGGCAATGGGAGACTCAATAACGATAGGAACTTCTGGAGTTAAAGTAGAACAAATATTCCAAAAATGATATTCACTTTGAATATTCTCCCCCTGAAGAGGTATTTTTGGAAAGAATGGGGTGTTTTCAAAGAAGGTAACGTCCATTGACACAAAGAACTTTTTAATTGGAGGATGATAGCATTTGTAACCCTTTTGAGTAGGAGAATAACCCAAAAAAACACACTTGAGAGATCTTGGATCTAATTTCCCTTTGTTATGGTTATGCACATGAACAAACACAACACATCCAAAAACTTTAGGTGGAAGAGAACAAAATGTTTTGGATGATGGATACATTTCTTTAAGAATATCAAGTGGTTCTTTAAAATTTAAAACCCTTGATGACATTCTATTGATAAGATAAGTAGCTGTAAGAACTACCTACCCCCAGAAAAATTTTGGAACCCCATTGGTGAACATTATAGCTCTCGTTACCTCAAGAAGGTGTTTATTTTCTCTTTGCTATCCCATTTTGTTGGGGTGTATCTATAGAAGAAGAGTGATGTACAATCCCATGTTCGGTAAGATAAGAACCAAGAATTGATGAATAATACTCTCTTCCATTATCAGTCCGAATGACTTGAAGGTTGGTTTGGAATTGAGTTTTAATCATCTTATGAAAATTTTGAAAGGTAATTGCTGCCTCAGATTTTTCCTTGAGCAGATAAACCCAACACACACGAGTATGATCATCGATGAATGTAATGAACCATTTAGCCCGGAAACATTATTGATACGCGATGATCCCCAAATATCAATATGAATAAGAGAAAAAAGTTGTGATTCTTTATAGGTTTGTGTGGGAAAATGAATTCGATGGTGTTTAGATAACTCGCAAACCTCACATTGAAAATCATGAAGATTCTTATTCTTAAACAAAGTGGGAAGCTACTTTTTTAGGTATGAAAAATTTGGATGGCCTAGTCTATTGTGCCAAAGCATTATCTCTTGGTTGGAGGTACTTACGTGTAAGTGAGATTGATTAGTTGAAGGACTAGGTTCACTTTCGAAGTAGTAAAGCCCATTGACCTCCTTAGCACTTCCAATCAACTTTCCTGTACACGTATCCTGAAATTCACAGTGAGGAGAAAAACTTAGTAACATAATTAAGATCTTTGGTGAATTTGCTAATTGAAAGGAGGTTACATGAGAGATTTGGAACATGTAGAACAGAGACAAGTGAGAGAGTTTTGGAGATAGGAATACATCCCTTTACCGCAACATGGGATAAAGAACCATCTGCTACTTTAATCTTTTCTCTACCCGAACAAGGGGTATAAGAAATATACAAATTAGAGTGACCTGCCATATGATCTGTAGCTCCCGAATCTATGATCCAAGGATAACTCGGAAGGCGAGCGATATTGAAAGTAGAAGAAAAGGTACCTGATTGAGCTAATGAGCAAGAATAATATGGTTGATTCATAATGTAAGACTAGAACAAAAAAAAACCAAAAAAAAAAAGGATGAGGTCGAAAGTTGACCGGAAAAGAAATTGAAAACGGTGGTTATGGCAGCAGAATTTGCTATTTGATGATGTGCAGATCAGTAATGAACAGTGTTCCGAGATGAACAGTGATTTCGAAATGAACAGTTATTCTGATGAACAGACTCCGAGATGAACAGTGATTTTGGATGAACAGTGACTCCGAGATGAATAATGATTTCAGATGAACAGTAATTTCGTGTGTACAGTAACTCCAAGATGAATAGTGAAACAAAAAAAACTTAATTTGGCTCTGAAGGCCTTGAGAGAAAAAGAAGTCACTATTTCGGCAATAAAGGCCGGTGAAAATATTAGAGCAAACAAGGCTCTGATACCATGTGGAAAAAACTGAGTGTTCTTTATTATAATAATTCAAACTATACAAGGAATATGACCTTATATAGGCATAAGACTAAGATAAATATGGAATCTAAATCTACTCATAATTACAATGATTGTGCAATCATATCTAGGGGATTACACAATCATATCTTAGAAATTCTAACATAATCTCCTACAATCACTCTTACAATTATTTTCCACACTGGTTATTTTGGAAGTTGAACGTGCAAGCATGGTTTTCAGTCCTGTGGTAAACCGTAACATTTTCGTAAGATTTTGGAGCCGATTTGTACTAAGAGAGTGAAATTCTGGGTTACTATTGCCTTGAACTTTGCATAATTTGTGTTATTTGCATGTTGCGTGTTGGGCTGTATCTGATGTAAATGCAATAAGCAACTAGTTTATAATTTTGCCCTAAAATCATTGCAGATTAAATAGACTTATTTGGTGAAATGTTTGAAGTAGGACTTTTACCATCATATTTGGTTCTCGATTTCAAATTTATTGCATAAAAAAAATTTCTAAGCTGCCAGTTGTCTTGGCTGAACTTGCAGGTAATCAGCAAGGAAGGTGGCTTGCTTTTAAAAGATAAATTTGAGGGAGGGGCAACGTGGTCATTTGAAGATGGATGCATTCGGCCTCCATCTGGCGATGACCTGCTAAATAATTTGGGTGCAGATTTTAAGAAAAAGCTCCTTATTGGCAAGTGGGATAATTTGCCTGCTGATGAACAGCTTATGGGTGAGGTTAGTTCAATGTCTATGAATGCTCCTGATCTGAGTGCTGATTTCTATTCACATAATGAAGGGATATTAGACAGTGCTTCATTCTCTGAGATGGGGTCCGAACATCTTTTAGATGTTGTGGTCTCTAGAGCTCACTCTGTCTCGAAGCAGATCTCAAGTGATAACGTCTCTTGCAGGAAAATATTGAATCAGATCAGTAGTTCCTCTAATCCTACTATTTCTCCCTTTTCTGACCAGGTTAACATGTCTAATTTAGTGGAGTCTGAGCTATATGGCCTTACTAAGTCCTTGGCAAAGGCAGGGACTATGGGATCCAGTTCTTTTCAGTCTGGGTGTAGCAAGGATGATGGAGGAAATCGTTCTCAAACTACTTCCATATATGGGTCCCATATCAGTTCCTGGGTAGAACGTGGTCAGAGCATGAGGCACGATGGTAGTGTCTCAACAGCACATTCCAAGGAAATAGATGAAACAACTAAATCAAACCGCAAAAGAATGATCCAAGATCAAGTAAAAGAGTTGCGAGAAATTGTACCGAATGGGGCAAAAGTAATTGCATGTTTTCTTACTCCTGATTTTAACTTTTATCTGTATTCCGTCAATAGTAATTTATATTTTAATCCTGATGCTATTCTTCATTCCCTTGATGTGGTTCAACAGTGTAGCATAGATGCACTTCTAGAACGTACCATCAAGCACATGCTGTTCTTGCAAAGTGTGACAAAGCACGCCGACAAGCTAAAAAAAACAGGGGAGTCTAAGGTATGGGGGATGTCTAGCTTTTGTGCTTTTGCTATTTCCTGGTTATTTTGGAAGTTGAACGTGCAAGCATGGTTTTCAGTCCTGTGGTAAACCATAACATTTTCGTAAGATTTTGGAGCCAATCTGTATTAAGAGAGTGAAATTCTGGGTTACTATTTCCTTGAACTTTGCATAATTTGTGTTATATGCATGTTGCCTGTTGGGCTGTATCTGATGTAAATGCAATAAGCAACTAGTTTATAATTTTGCCTAAAATCATTGCAGATTAAATAGACTTATTTGGTGAAATGTTTGAAGTAGGACTTTTACCATCAAATTTGGTTCTCGATTTTAAATTCATTGCATAAAAAAATTTCTGAGCTGGCAGTTGTCTTGGCTGAACTTGCAGATAATCAGCAAGGAAGGTGGCTTGCTTTTAAAAGATAAATTTGAGGGAGGGGCAACGTGGGCATTTGAAGTTGGTTTGCAATCTTTGGTCTGTCGTATCATAGTTGAGGATCTGAATCCACCTCGGCAGCTGCTTGTAGAGGTAGTGACTGGCCTTTTCTTTAGCATAGAAATTGTGTGGTTTGAGTAAATGTTCATATATCTGTACTTGGTGACAGATGCTTTGTGAGGAACGAGGTTTCTTTTTAGAAATAGCTGACTTTATCAGGGGGTTGGGGTTAACTATCTTGAAGGGGGTGATGGAAGCAAGGAATGACAAGATATGGGCACGCTTTGCAGTAGAGGTAAGATTTAAGAAAGCAATATTACTGTTACAAATGAACTATCTGTCCTATTAACTGAGACTGAGATGGCCTGGTCAAGTAGTCAAATAACTCCATGTCCGTTGGCTATCTATGTAAATGTCATTTAACGCAAGTTTTTTGAACAGGCAAACAGGGATGTAACAAGAATGGAAATATTTATGTCACTTGTCCGTCTTCTGGATCAAACTGTGAAGGGCAGCACATTGGCCAATGCCTTAACAACTTGATGGTTCACCACCACTATTTAGCCCAAGCCACCTCTATACCGGCAACTGGTAGGCCTCAGTAGTTTACAGTGAGCCACCTGCTATTATTCTTTCCCGGGTTAAGAGCAAGCTGGGAATTTCTTGCCATGACTGACATGGTTTCCAGTCAACTCTCAGGTGGTTCTAACTTTAACTACGTCTCCCCCAAACCAGATTATAACTAACCTCACTGTTTAGTGAGTAGTGAGTTCCTCAAGAACTTTCAGATGGGTATTTCTTTCAGAGATATATATCTGAATGTTATCTAATGCCATCTTAAACTATTTAGCCGCGGAAGATGATTATCGAAGAGGCTACAGTAGAATTTGTAAGTGCTTAGTTTACAGGCAGTAGGGGGTTGCATAATAGTAGGTTCAAAAGTGTATAGAGCATCTGGTTCTGGGATATGAAATGAAGATATTTAGGTGTCATCAGTAAGACTGGTTTCTTCTTTTTGCTTGTACATTTGGTTTTCTTAATTGGTTTACCTTCTTTTATTATTTTTACTTTTTAATTAAACTATATGGTTCTCTTACCTAGGGTTAAGATGTAGGCTACATCTTAACCCTAGGTAAGAGTGGCAATGGACCAGGCCGGGTCCGAGAATATGTTTTTAAGACCGGGTCCGGGAAAAGCCCAGCCCGGGCTGTCCCGGGAATGTTTATAAATATGAATATAATATGAATATATATATATATATATATAATATATATATAAAATATATATTTTTTAAGCCAGGAGCTGGGCCGGGCCTGGACTTAATGTGCTAAGTCCGGCTCGGGCTCGAGCCCGAACCGGGCCTCCACTTCTAAGGCCCACTTGAGATTTTTTTTTCCCGGACCGGACCGGGCTCACGGTTTTTTTTGCCATCCCCTAGCATTCTCTAAATAATAATTTAGTAAAATTGAGTGTACCATATGCAGTTAGATACTTCATTTCAATTGACAAATGTCATTCATTTTATATCAACGTTCTTATTTATTGGTAACTTGTTTTATATAAATAATTAGGTGGTGTAAAAAAAAAAAGTGATATAGTAGTTTCTGTTAGGGTAAATATAATTTCTAAAAAAGCATAAACTTTACTTGTGCTGAGAAGTTTCAAATTCGCTTATATTATGTTTTTAAGTTAGAATATGTTTTTCATAATCGATCTCAAGTACAAACAAAGGAGGATGATGGTTGTATTAAGTTTTGACAACTAACGTAAAACTAGTTGAATTTTTATATAAAATTGTTCTAATGCTTGTCGTTCCCTGTAAAGAACGTTTTGTATTAATTGTCCAAGTATATTGTAAATGAGCTAAGGATTATTATGTTGTCCAAGTGGAGAAAAATTTGTACGGGACAAGTCTTATAGGATCATCCAAACGAGACCTAAAATAGACATCACATATCAAAAAGACCTCATATCCATACAAAACACATCATCCATCAACACTTAAGGGCTTCATGCCCACATCATCCATCAACACTCAAGGGCTTTGTGCCCACAACATCATAAGCAATCAAAACTTCTACTTAATATATACAAACAACATGCTCAACATGACAAATAACATATTAATCACAAATCCCAAATCTCTAAAAAATTTCTCAGGACACTTGTAAGGGTGATTGCAACTTGAGTGATCCGCGTCTTGAGCATAGCTTCCAAAGCCGAAATGGTTGACCCATCTGGTAGCCAACTTGCAAAACTAGCAATTGGTTTGGTGTGAGTTACAAAAACTCAGTAAGTAATCATGCTCGTATTACAAACAAGCATATAAGTCAAGCATATCAGAGGTTTATCAGGATTACCAAGTTATTACGAGTTCAGAATCATAAATTTTCTAGTATCATTTATTCTTTACGCAAGTCAAATTCTCTCTCTCTCACACACACACACATATAAAATATGTAAATATCCAAAGGATATAAAACAAAAATTCAAATATCGCAAAGTACGTTGCTTAACATCAAATCCGTTTCAATAATATGAAACTTGAATTTATACATTAAAACTTTATCACAACTACACATATTTGAAATATGATCAAATCGGCGAGTCAAATAAAGTTTCTTTAACTTGCTTTAATCACGATAACCTTATGATAGTGTAGGCACTGTATTTTTACACATAAGTCCCTATGATGAGTCTCATTTTGGAGACGCTACCTTTTAAGTCACGGAGGTCACGGAAAACGGACATCGGAAGGGGGAATTCAGAATAAACAAGTTCACTGTCTTCGTTGGTGCTGCGTTCGTTACTTCGTTCGAACGTCAGGCAGATTGCGGACGTTCGTGCCACGTTCGAGGAGGCGTTCGAACGGTGTCGGTAATTCTGGTTTTGCTGCTAGCCTCACATCAAGCCCAATTCGCCCAAACCTTGGCCCACACGCCCAAGCCCACTTAAAACACATATTTAACACATGATGAAATCAAAACAAATCTAAAAATCACATACCAAATTAAAAAGATATCATACCTAATCTAAACCAATCAAATATAATCATACCAAGTTAAAATCAATCAACCAATATATTATTCCCAAACTTAAAATATTGTATGCCTAATCAACATAAACTAAATATTCAACCTTCCCTATCTAGCCAAGATTTGTCCCCCCTCAATCTTTGACTTCCCTTATCCAACACCAAATCAAATCCCTTTCCTTGTCAAGCCTAACCCTTTGCCTATAAAAAGAACCATTCACCAACCTTCTCAACCCTAGCTAGCTCATACACATAAGATACACACAACTCACACAAATCAGAAGAGAAAAGAAAATAACCCCAAGCCTTCACATTAAAAGCACCATCATAACACACCAAGAGCCCTAGCCACTCAAGAAAATAACAAGAAATAGTTCTCTTCACTCTCACTCTCTCATTGCCGAAATCATACCTTAAGATAACAGCCCCTTTAACACTAAAACAGTAGCCAAATCACGCCCAAACCACCCCCTATACAGCAGCAAAATACTCTTAAAACATCCCCTAAAAACCTTAAAAACAGTAACATAAAATTGCATTCATAATCTTTAAAGACTCACACAAGACCACACTAAAAACCCACACAAAAACTTGGAACAGTCCGTTGAAACGTCAAAACAGGTGACCTGAACAGCGAGCAGCAAAACAGAGGCCGAACAGTAGCAAATCGGAGTCAAAAGCAGTAGCAAAAGATGGAGAACGACAACCCAAAACAGAAAGACAACGAACGAGAACAGTGAACCAGTGAACCAGAAGAGTTGCGGAGTATCCACCCTTCCGACGATCGTGTACCGTACATCCGAGAGGTGATTTAAAAGGTTAGACCTGAGGGCACTTTTTCATTAGTTTATATTCGTTTCTTTTATTATTGAATTCTATTCGCATGAGAGTCGTTTATGGATGCATGTTGTGGCTTGAATGAAATGGAAGAGTGTCGTCTCTTGTGGTATATAGGATGAAAACCCATACGTAAATTCCGTAGCCGAATCCGAATGGACGGTAGTGCGGTCTGTACTTGGGATACAACTCCACGTACCACTTGAGTAAACGACACCTTCTCTTGTTTTGTGTTGCTTTGGTTTATCTATTTCTTGTCACTTAAATTCTGTATGTCGCTTATTTGTGTATGATATAATCGAGTGCATGGGCTCAGTAAGTGCGATGAAAGGTCCCCTAATCGGAAGGGTTAAAATCCTTCACCACGATGCTTTGCCGCACCGATTGATGTGTGTTCGGTTGAATGCGAGATACGTTCAATCGGACACATTACGTTTAATATTATTGCTTTAACTTTTTATATGCATGATTCAATCGAGCGCATGGGCTTAGTAAGTGGAATGAAAGATCCCCTATGGGGAGGGGTTAAAACCCTTTACCACGATGCTTAGCCGCGCCGGTTGACGTGTGTTCGGTTGGATGTAAGATGTGTTCAATCGGACATACTTAGTTTGATATGATTGTCTTTATGTTTGTATGCATGATTTGATGTGACGCACATGGGCTTAGTATGTTGGTCTAAAGGTCCTCTCTTTGAGAGATCAAGAGCCCCAAAAGGCCACCTTTACGGCAGTACTTCGCCGCGCCCCCCTTTATTTGTTGTTTATGTATTGCGTCCCATTTCATGCATCAGGTCTGTTCCGTTCGAACGCGTTTACGAACGCAACTCGAACGCGCATGCATTTTGCCTTATCATGCATAAGGTCTCATCTCCGTTCGAATGCGTTCACGAATGCCATACGAACGAGAGCATTCAGTTTCATTTCCGTTCGAACACGTAACAAATGCCATACGAACGTGAGCATTCTGTTTATTTACGTTCGAACGCGTTATCAAACGCCATACGAACGCGAACCTTCTGTTTACCGTTCGAACGCGTTTACGAACACTACACGAATGCGCACCCACTGAACTGAGTCATCTTCATTAGATTTCATGCATAGTTTTTCTATTAGCTATCCCCACATGTATGAATACAAATATGTTAATGTATTGCGATTCATATGCTTATGTCATTATAACATTTGAGTATTGTTTTCTTGTGTATATCGGATGGAAACCCAGACGTAAATTCCGTAGCCGAATCCGAATGGACGGTAGTGCGGTCTGTACTTGGGATACAATTCCACGTACCACTTGGAAAAGTGCCCACATGTATGCTTGTATGTTTAGTATGTATGTTTGTGTTTTCTTGAACATGGTATGCCAATGAAGTTGTATGTTCATTGCTATTTTGATGTACTTTCAAGCATGCAATCTTAGATGTGAGATATATGAGAAATGCAAGTATGAGTTTTATTTTGCATATGTGAATTTAGAAGCATGATACTCTTGGAAATAAGTGTTATTTAAGCCTGATTAAATTATTACATAAATCCTTTTATTACAAGTGACATAAGTAAGGGACCATTCCGAACCCAACGGTTTGAGGTCTTCCATTGCGAGGGGTGAGTGCGGCCTTAAATCTTTGTCCCGGTTCACACCGGGTGGCGACTCCATTACTCTCCGGTTTAGTCCCTCGTGGCTACTCCGTACTCCCGACTAGGCCACGAGCCTAGGACAACACGCGTCGCCCAGTTTCCTGTGTGTTCCCACAGATAGCTTAACATTTATGACTCATACGCATTCACTCATATGAGTGCATAAATCATATCTTACTTCTCTTATATTCATGCAAATCCAATTCCAGAATTCATTCTTGGAGACATATCTAACACCAAAAGCTTACAACTATATTCAGTTCTCTTTTACAATATACGTACATACAATAACAAACTTAACATACACATTTATAATATCTTATATTCACACCGGTTTTTCAAGTCATTCATTCATTCCACGTAAATACACATAGTCCACACATATCACGAAATCTATCATACACACATATTCAGGTATACATACAATCATCGTGTAACTGACAACGAAGCATACACAACAGTCAAGACATCCATAAATACGCAACCAACATAATATATACATATGAGCTGGCTTACACATACAATACTCGTACGAGACTCATTATATATTTTAGAATAAGTATGAGATGAATACCTTCCGAACGGATCCTTAACCAGCTCCACTACTATACCACAAGATTATCAATCAATTAAACATACACATACACACATATCTCTTGACACAAACTCATCACACGATTTCACATACACAAGCATATACATGACAAACATTACTTTATCATCTGAATCGTCATACACTTGCGTATATACATCAAATATATGAATATACCCATTACTTCGAATTTCGATACCATAGTCTTTTTACAGTTCTTATATCCTTTACTTATCGATCAAACATACACCGTTTCAGAATTCTTATCTGAAATATTGATACAGTATCTTACCAAATATATATTTCCATTCATATTAGGGCTGAGCACCGCTTCCAGTTCCACCGAAACCGGTTGGAACCAGACCATTTTTTCAGTTTAGAACCAAAGCCGACTGTAACCGGTCCGGTTCCGGTTTCAAATTGAAGAAATCGATTTTAACTGGTCCTGTTCCCAAATGGTCCGAATCGGAATCGATTTCCGGAATCGAATTTAGAATCGGTTTCAGGAATCAAATTTAGAATCGATTTTTGGAACCAAATTTAGAACCGATTATAGAACCAAATTTCTACACGATTTGATACCTAAATTTTGCTGCCAAACAGCGTTGTTTTGATTAGGAAATAAGTATATAAACACCACTTTAAGTGTTTGACACTTTCTTCTCTCCATTCTCTCATTCGCCACTCACTTTAACCTAACCATAACATTCTAGCAAGCGACCAAGCTTTCGCATTTTCCTCTTCTCTCTCGCCATCGCTGAGAATGTTTCAAAAGAAAGCAATGGAACAGATCCACAGATGGAGGAAAATGAGGCAAAAGAAAATGATCGAGAAAGATTTACTCCACCTCCATATTTTCCACAGCGTCTTCAGCAACACAAACCAGATACGTAATTTGCTCGATTCCTGGAGATCTTCAAAAAGTTGTATATCAACATTCCATTTGCAGAAGCGTTGGAGCAGATGCCCAGTTATGTTAAATTCATGAAAAATATTATGTCACGAAATCGAAGATTGGGAGATTACAAGACGGTAGCACTGACAGAAAAATGCAGCTCCATCATTCAGAGGAAGTTTCCCCCAATGTTGAAGGATCTTGGCAGTTTC
The DNA here is from genome assembly GCA_019454045.1 of Zanthoxylum bungeanum. Taxonomy (NCBI): domain Eukaryota; kingdom Viridiplantae; phylum Streptophyta; class Magnoliopsida; order Sapindales; family Rutaceae; genus Zanthoxylum; species Zanthoxylum bungeanum. Next base: position 249,502 of record SKCR01037544.1, read on the forward strand.
ACCATCCCTTGCACCATATGAGAACATTAATTCGGTAAGGATTTATGTGATTTAGGTGCTAGTATTAACTTGATGCCTTTGTCTATTTACAGGAAAATATAGCTTGGAGAAGTAAAGCCCACTTCAGTCACTTTGCAACATGCTGACAGATCACTCACATTTCCAAGAGGGGTAGTGGAAGATGTGCTTGTCAAACCATCATTGATGTACAAAAATATGAACTAACCATGAGGATGTAGAACCAAGAAGTAAGATTCAATATTTTCAAAGCTATGAAATTTCCAAATGATGAACCAGAGGAGGAATGTTTCAGACTTGATATAATAGATAGTATCATCCAGAACACAGATGCAATGCAACTTTCCAATGATAAACTTGAAGCATGCATCACCAACATGACTGACAGAGAATTAGATGATGATATTCTGGAATGTATCAACTACCTTGACGAGCCTCTCACTTCAGATCGACACCACAGGTGGAAAGCTTGGAACTACTGAAAATGGGCATATCAAGCCCTCGATAGAAGAACCATCGCAGCTGGAACTAAAGCCACTTCTGAGCCATCTCAGGTATGCATTCTTGGAGAACTCTTCTGATTTACCTGTTATTATTTTTTCATCGCTAACATAGGTACAGGAAGATAAGTTGCTGATAGTGCTATGTGAGCACAAGAGAGATATTGGTTGGACTATAACAGACATTTGAGGCACCATTCCATCATTTTGCATGCACATAATCTTGATGAACGATGAGTACAAAGCCACAGTGGAGCATTAACGAAGACTGAATCCAATCATGAAGGAAGTAGTAAAGAAAGAAATCATCAAATGGTTGGATACAGACATCATCTACCCCATCTCTGACAGCTATTGGGTAAGTCATATGCAATGTGTACCCAAGAAGGGAGGAATGACTGTAATCAATAATGAAAAGAACGAGCTGATCCCAACAAGAACATTGACTGTATGGAGAGTGTGTATGGACTACAAGAAGCTGAACAAAGCCACACGAAAAGGACCATTTCCTGCTACCATTCATTGACCAGATGCTAGATAGACTGGCGGGGTGACCGGCGTAATCACACGCATATAACACAAGCGCACGTATCGTTCAAGTAGTATAGAAAATATCGATCCCACGAGGTTTTAATACCTAAGCTATTAATTTATGAAGCCAAATTTTTACAAGTATCTAATGTATTGATTGTTTGATTGGATGGTGATTTTAAATTCAAAACTAGTAAATAAAATTATGCGAAAGAAGATTGAGGAAAATTCAAGATTATTAAACTATCTAGGGTTGTGAATTCTTCCAATATCTTTTTAAAGATGAAGTGATTATCTCAAGTTTGTGTAATATATTGGTTTATTAACCTGGAACACGAAATTATGCAAAAGCCTCTGTCGATGGTCAGATGAAAATACCCTGTGTAACCCAATTAATCATATGTCTATGTCAACCAAGTTACCTAAATTCATTAAGATTAAGTTCCAATTATGGCTACCCCCACCCGACATGTATATGTATATCCTGTAAGGAAATCTATTAAAAGGTTATCTATCCTCAAAGAAGATCGTGGGCTATTAAGTCTAAGGCTGAAACCTAAAATTTCCTTTGTCAAGTTTATTTTAAGTTTACCACATCAATCTTATTAATGGCTAGTTAACAAGAAGTATTAAGCTTAAGACTTAGTAAATAAACCCTTATATTACCCAAACTATAAAATATCCCCTTATAAACCGGTCATATTGGAATTCATCACAACCCGAGATAACAGGTTTAGTTACGACACATATCTAAGGCTAATAAAAGCTTAAATAAAATAAAAGACATAAAGTAAATGCTAGAAATTAAATAAAGTAAATGCTGGAAGTAAATGCTGGAAAGTAAATGCTGGAAATTTAATAATGTAAAAGTACAATAAAAGAAAATGCGGGGTTAAAGGATCCACTTTTATTACTTCTATTTTAGACATCTCTCTTATTATAATATATTAATTTTGCGTGATATTACCAACCGACCATAAGGCGATATCCTGATTAAGTCAAATTAATAATTAATTCCAACCGACCATAAGGCGGTATCCTCATTAAGTCAGGTTAAAACCAATTTCATTAAGTCCAACCGACCATAAGGCGATATCCTCATTAAGTCAGGTTTTAAATAGTTATTATATTATAATTAAGGGAGATTAATCTAAATATTAGTAATAAAAGCTTTACATTTTACCCCAGCAAGGGCGAGTTACCTCCTCATTGCGTAAAAGTAAAATCTGAAAAGTAAATAAATGAAGGTACTATTGCGTAAAAGTAAATTGCAGAAAGTAAAGACTGAAAAGTAAAGAAAAGAAAGTGCAAATGCGAAAATTAATTACTGAAAGCTGTAAATAAACAAACAAGATACAATCTTCATAGTATTCTTAAGGAATTACATAGAAGAAAGTATGAATTGAATTCTGAAATCGAGCTGAATTTATAGGCGTCCATGGTCCTTGCGCGTCGCGATGCGCACAACATTCGCGTCGCGACGCGCCGTTGATTTGCGCCACATGGCACAGCTTATGCGGAGATGGTGACACGTGTCCGGTGGATGTCAGCATCTGAATTATTATGCTGATGTGGCGATGACATGGCGATGTCGATTTTCGGATGGTGACACATGTCCGACACACGTTAGCAAGTTTTGTTGTGATGTTGACACGTGGTAGGCGCACGTTAGCAGATTCGATGCACGTTAGCAAACGACACATTTTAGCAAAACTTCTCTGATTGGTCCACGTGTCCGGCGTATGTTAGCAGTCTCCGGCGCACGTTAGCAAACATCGTTTTTTAGCATGGCGCATTTTAGCAGGAAATTTACATTTTTGCCATTTTTTGTCCGTTTTTCGCTGTTTTGCCCCCGAATTACCTCCAGAGAGTTCTGTTATTTTATTTATCTATAAAATACCACAAAATACATCAAAATATTCAAAAAACTCAAGAAACTATACAAAATATTAAGTCAAATGAGTGGAAAATAATGATCTATTTACCACTCATCACACCCCCAAACCTAACATTTTGATAGTCATCGAGCAAAACAACAAGATAAAATAACATAAACATATTTAAAATAAGATTAAACTAAGCCACTTTCATAGGGATCACGGTTGCATTTAGCATATGCAACAAGCCTTTAAACCCATAGGTGTCCCTAGTGGACGAGTTGTAGTCTCGTGAGGGCTTACAGCAACGATACCTACAAACGTCACAATAAAAAAGATAATAAAACTAATGCACACAAAAGGAAAAAGATAAGAGAATAAACAAGTTAGTGACTAAACATGTGAAACTCCTTATCCAAGTTAAGAGTTGTTTTCTTTCTTTCTAAATTACCGAATAAGTAAATTCTCCAATTATTTTTACCATTCTCCATACACACAGCTAACAAGGTATTAATCAAGTCATTGTGCCCACAATATTCATAAGTGTGGTTGAAAAGAATAATATTTTTGTCCTAAAGTTATATCAGACTTCACACATTTTTTTGCAATGAAATATTTTCTGATTTGTTTTTATTTATATACAATATCTTTCATCCATGTAGCGAGCTTTGGGTCAGTGACTCCCAAACCAGTTGGCTTTAAGGCACTAGGTGTTAAGACACCCTTACAGACTTAATTAATCGGATTTCAGACATATATATTTTTGTAACATCTTCGATCCATGTAGCGAGCTTTGGGCCAGTGACTCCCAAACCAGTTGGCTTTAGGGCACTAGGTGTTAAAACACCCATACGGACTTAATAACTCGGATCTCAGATGATTTTTTCATCATTTTTTTTTCATTTTTTTTTATCCCATCACCTTTTTAGATGCTTCCTCCAATTAAACTAGAGCACTGAATATTATAAACTTTTCAATTACAGGTCATGTCCGTATGTTACCATACAAGTTGATAATACCTGTTAACTGAGCATATGAAGATCCATTTTAATCAGTTTTATGGAGAATTCACAAATTAAGTAATTCAAACTGAAATAAACAAAAATTAACTTGTTACGAAATAGGTTGAGATACGTCTCAAGAGTGGAAATTCCTTACATAACTATCTCACACCAATTTCACCTGATTAATCAAATTAAAAACACAAAATAATTTTTTTTTTAATTTTTGTAAATTTTTTTAATTTTTTTTTTGAATTTTTGACTAAAAATAAAATAAAAATAACATAATAAAAATAAGATACTAGTCAACTATTCCCCTCCCCCAAACCTAAATGAGACATTGTCCCTAATGTCTTAATAAGTAGAAGAAGAGTTTAGAAACGGTACCTGGTTAGCTGAAATTCTAAATCTAAAATGAAAATTAAAGGTTAAGATCCAGATTTATCCGACGCTTTTTACCACGATCATTATCGGACCAGTTTATCTTGGAAAGGATAGGGTCAATTTGTGGTTCAAAGGCTAAAATTTGGTTAATTAAATCTTAGGCAGTTCTAGCAGTAAAGAGGAGTTCTTTTACAGGTTTTGATACGAACCCATTTCTTCGCACATCATCAAGAAACACACAAAGAAAATCATAAAATCCATCAGCATTAAACAGTCCAAGCGGTTTTTGGTGTATGTTCAAGTTCGCCCAAGATAGTTTGTAAAAATTTCCTCCATCGTGCCCAAGCCACATGGCAAAGCAATAAAAGCATCAGTACGATTAATCATTTCTACCAGTCGTTCAGACATACCTGACATGATCAGTTCCTCTCCGTTTGATGGTCCTATAAGATTCACCTCTGCCAAGGGTTTTTGGATGATTCCCAAGACTTGACTGCCTCATTCCTGTACAGCCCTTGAAACGATCCCCATTAGTCCAAGATTTCCACCGCCATATACTAAGTGCATATTCCTTTCAGTTATGACTCGATCCAATTCTTGTGCTGCCTCAACGTATTATGGCTTAGAACCAACACTAGTACCGCAAAATACACAGATGTTTACAACTTGTCTTATTGAAGTAGCTTCCATTTTTGTATTTCTCTCTCAAATCTGGATGCCTTCAAGAGTGCAATGATGAGTTGAAATTATAATACTTGAAAAAGGGTAAGTAATAATAGCACTAGTTACTGCGAAATGACAATTATTAGGAATACCAGACAGATATGAAACAAAAGAGTCAGAGGACTCACCTACCAATCGAACCTGTGCTTCAATAATCCAACGAATTTCATTAGGAATACCTTTGATCATTAGTAGCTCATCTATTCCAATAGAGCTTTGTAGACTTTCATCAGAGAGTTTTGAGGGAGAGAAGGAAATTACTTGTGAAGATTTGCGAGAACATCTTCCATCCTGAATTGATTTTACCTGCACAAATTAAACACACAAAAATAAAACACACCAAATCACAATATATACACAAATTGCATGTGTTGCCTCCCTGCTAGTGCTAAGTTTAAAGTCGTCAGCTAGACATGATTGCCCGAACGTTAGGCTGGATCTGAAAATGTGACACTTTCTTTTTGTCGCTCAAATGATTCTCCCTAGTAGTGCTTGACACATTAACTGTTTACTTTGAATGTTTCGTTGGTGTTGGGATCAAGTAACTCAACAGCTCCATATGGTAAAACCTGAGTGATCACAAATGGACCTGACCATCTTGATTTCAACTTTCCAGGGAAAAGTTTCAACTTTGAATTGTATAACAACACATGCTGCCTTGGTTCCAATTGTCTGCGCACTATTTTTCGATCATGTCATTTATTGGTGTTTTCTTTGTATAATCTGGCATTTTCATAAGCCTGTAGGCAAAATTCCTCCAATTCATTGAGTTGGTGGAGTCGATTTTCTCCTGCTGCTTGTGGATCAAGATTTAACTTCTTCAGTGCCCAGTACGCCTTGTGTTCAAGCTCCACTGGCAAATGTCATGCTTTCCCAAACACCATTTGATATGGGGACATACCAATGAGTGTCTTGTAAGTTGTCCGATAGGCCCATAATGCGTCATCCAGTTTTGTAGACCAGTCTCTCCTTGTTAATCTAACGGTTCTCTCCAAGATTCTTTTGATCTCCCCGTTTGAAACTTCAACCTGCCTATTTAACTGTGGATGGTAAGCAGTGGCAACTTTATGAGTAACTTCATATTTGGATAAGAGTGCATCGAAGTATCTGTTGTAGAAATGTGTGCCACCATCACTGATAATCGCCCGAGGTGTTCCGAAGCGAGTGAAAATATTCTTTTTAAGGAATTTAATCACCACTTTTGAATCATTTGATGGTAGTGCAATTGCTTCAACCTATTTGGAGACGTAGTCTACTGCAACCAGTATGTACATGTTTCCGAATGATGGAACAAATGGTCCCATAAAATCAATACCCCATACATCAAATATCTCAACTTCCAGAATATTTTGCAGAGGTCCTTCATTTCTTCTTGAAATATTTCCCGTTCTCTGGCACCTGTCACATTGAAGAGAAAATAAGTAAGCATCTTTAAACAAAATGGGCCAGAACAAACCTGATTGAAGGACTTTGGCTGCAGTTTTATTCCCGCTGAAGTGTCCACCATATGGTGATGAATGACAATGTTGCAGGACACTATTGACCTACTCCTGTGGAATACAACGTCTCAGTAATTGATCAGCACATCGTTTAAACAAGTACGACTCATCCTAGACATAATGTTTGACTTCTTTGAAGAACTTCTTTCGTTTCTGAGTTGTCCATTCCAACAGCCATTTTCCTGATACTATGTAGTTTACATAGTCAGCATACCAATGGAAATCCTGTTGTTTCATGGAAAACAACTGTTCATCTGTTAAAGTTTCTTTGATTGTCATTTCATTGCCAGCTATTTCTCCATTCTCGAGCATCGATAAGTGATCTTCCACTTGGTTTTCTATCCATTTCTTGTCTCAGATTTCCACATCAAATTCTTGCAGTAGAAGCACCCAACAGATCAGATATTTGATTGCTGAATGATCTGTGTAGACCACCACTTTGGGACCCAGCAGATATGAGCAAAATTTATCAAAGCAAGCAACTCATTTTTAGTGGTTGTGTAGTTGAGTTAAGCTTCATTCAGAGTTTTACTGGAGTAGTAAACGCTATGGAAAATTTTCTCTTTGCGTTGTCCCAAAACTGCACCTACAATAAAATCACTAGCATCACACATTACTTCAAATTGAAGGGTCCAGTCTGGTGCTACAATGATGGGGGCAGAGACCAGCTTTTGTTTTAAGATCTCAAAAGCTTCGTGGTATTCTTTGGTGAAGTTGAAAGGCACATCTTTCTCAAGAAGATTGCACAGAGGTTTAGCAATCTTTGAGAAGTCTTTGATAAATCTCCTGTAAAATCCAGTACGTCCGAGAAAACTCTGAATCCCTTTGACAGATGTTGGTGGAAGTAGTTTTTCAATTGTTTTGATCTTTTCCTTGTCTACCCCGATTCCTTGTGAGATCCGATGTCCCAGGACAATACCTTCATGCACCATGAAGTGACATTTCTCCCAGTTGAGTACCAAGTTGGTATATTCACATCTTTGTAACACCTTTTCCAGATTTTGCAAGCAGTGATCGAATGAGTCTCCAAACACAGAAAAATCATCCATGAAAACCTCCATACTTTGTTCCAGCATGTCTGAGAAGATGGCCATCATGCAACGTTGAAATGTTGCAGGAGCATTACATAATCCAAATGGCATCCTGCGGAAAGCAAAAGTACCATACAGACATGTAAAAATGGTTTTCTCCTGATCTTATGGGGTGATGGCTATCTGATTGTACCCCGAGTATCCATCCAGAAAGCAATAGAACTCATGTCCCGCCAATCTGTCTAACATCTGGTCAATGAATGACAGTGGAAAATGATTTTTCCTTGTTGCTTTATTCAGCTTCCAGTAGTCCATGCATACTCTCCATCCAGTCATTGTTCTTATTGGAATCAGTTCGTTCTTTTCATTTGTGACTACAGTAATTGCTGATTTCTTTGGCACACATTGCATAGGACTCACCCAAGCGCTGTCAGAGATGAGGTAGATGATGCCAACATCCAACCATTTGATAATTTCTTTCTTCATGGCCTCCTTCATGATTGGACTTAGTCTCCGTTGATGCTCCACTATAGGTTTGTACTCGTCATTCATCAAAATTTTATGCATGCAAAATGATGGACAAATGCATCGAATGTCTGTTATAGTCCAGCTAATGGCTTTCTTGTGTTCTCGTAATACTCTCAGCAATTTTTCTTCATGTTCCAACATTAGACGAAGAAATAATCACAGGTAATTCAGAAAAGTTTCCCAAGAATGCATACCTGAGATGGTTCGGAAGTAACTTTAGCTCCAGCTGTGTTGGTTCTTCAATCGAGGGCTTGATTCGCTCATTCTTCAGTAGTTCCAGACTTTCCACATGTGGTGTCGATTTGAAGTGAAATGGCTTGTCAAAATAGTTGATACATTCCAGAATTTCAGCATCTAGCTTGCTGTCAGTCATATTGGTGATGCAAGCTTCAAGTTTATCCGTGGGAATTGTATCAGTATCCTGGATGATACTATCAACAATGTCAATTCTGAAACATTCCTCCTCCTTTTCATCACCCGGGAATTTCATGGCTTTGAAAACATTGAAGATAACTTCTTGGTCCTGTACTTTCATGGTTAGCTCTCATTTTTGTACATCAATAACAGTTCGACCTGTAGCCAAGAATGGTCTCCCAGGATGATAGGTACGTCTTTGTCTTCTTCCATGTCAAGGATAATGAAATCTGCTGGGAGAATGAGTTTTTCGACTAGCACCTAAATCCCATAAAGCTTTACCGATGTAATGTTCTCCAATGGTGCATGAGTCAGTGAAACTTCCCGGATCTTTCAAATTTGGGGGAAGCTTCCTCTGAATAATGGCGCTGCATTCTTCTGTTAATGCCACTGTTTCGTAATCTCCCAATCTCTGCTTTCGTGAAAGAATGTCTTTCATGAATTTGACATAGTTGGGCATTTCTTCCAACGCTTCTGCAAATGGAATGTTGATATGCAGCTTTTTGAACACCTACAAGAATCGAGCAAACTGCTTGTCCATTTTGTTTTTCTGGAGACGTTGTGGAAAAGGTGGAGGTAAAGTGATTCTTTCTTGATATTTTTCCTTTCCTTCTTTTTCCTTTATCTGTGGAACTGCATCTTTTGGAATTTCTTCAATGGATGCCTTGATTCCAACATCTTTGTTGAATTCAGTACCGCTTTTCAAAGTAATGGCTTGACATTACTCTTTCCCTCTGTTCCTTGGATTTGGTTATGTGTTGCTAGGAAGGTTACCTGGCGGTCTGTAACTCTGAGCATTGGCCAATTGTCTAATTTGATTTTCCAGTGCCTTTATAGAAGCTGATTGGCTTTGAAATATAGCATCATATTTTTTTAGCTGGGCCAGTACTTCTGCTAATCCTGGTTATTTTTCATGCTTCTGGCCTTTATTTTGTTGATGGAATCCAGATGATGGATAGTTCTTTTGCCCTAAATTGTTGCTCCATGCGAAATTGGGGTGATTCCTCCAACCTGGGTTGTAGGTGTTGGAATATGGATTGTTTCCCTGTCTGTTGAAATTGTTGACATAATATGGTGAACTTGTGGATCCAGTATTGTCTTGCATGCTAAGAGTTTCCATGAATTTACATATCTGATCCAGCTTGGCATTTACTACTGTGTTGGCTCCAACTTCATAAATTCCAGCAATTCTTTGGATCATGCTCCTTTCTGTTGGCCACAAAGAATTGTTGTTGGCCATTTCTTCAATTAGGTCCCAAGCCTGATTTTCTCAGTTTTCCATTAAAACACCTCTAGCAGTAGCATCAATTGTGGTTCTCATTATTCCAGAAAGTCCATTATAGAATGTTTGGACTTGTAGCCACTTTGCAATCTCATGGTGATGACATTTTCTGAGTAAATTCTTGTACCTTTCCCAAGCTTTGCAGATGGATTCTGAGTCTTGTTGCACAAAGGATGTGATGTCATTCCTCAGCTTTGCAGTTCTGGCTGGTGGAAAATACTTTGCAAGGAATTTGGTGGCTAGAGTGTTCCAAGTTGTGATGGAACTTGCTAGTAGTGAATATAGCCAAGCTTTAGCTCTGTCTTTCAAGGAATATGGAAAAACCCGCAGTCTCATTGCTTCTTCAGCTGCTCGGTTGTAATTGAAAGTGCCACAAATTTCCAGGAAGTTGCTAATATGAGCATTAGGATCTTCAGTTGCATTCCCCTCAAACTGAACTGACCGCTCTATCATATGGATGCATATTTTGATGTCACACGCATTTGCTGGTAAGGGAGGAAGTACAATACATGAAATGAAGTTGTCAACCACCGGAATAGTTCTGTCTTGAATCAGAATTGGTGGTGCAACCTCCAAAGGTTCAAGTTCCATGTTGATAAGTGCTTATTGGCCTTCTCGCCTTTCCCTTCTCAACTGTCTGATGGTTCTTTCAATTTGTAGGTCAAGCGGACGAATTTCAAAGCTTCTGGTTCGTCTCATGTAGTGACTGAGAACCTGAAACACAAGAAAATAAAAACAATAAGTAAAAAGAAATTAGATACAAGTAATGGTATCTAACCCAAAAATTAATAGTGAAAGATAAATAAGTCCCCGGCAACGGTGCCAAAAAACTTGACCTGCGTAATCACACGCGTATAACGCAAGCGCACGTATCATTCAAGTAGTATAAAAAGTATCGATCCCACGAGGACTTAATACCTAAGCTATTAATTTATAAAGTCAAATTTTTACAAGTATCTAATGGATTGATTGTTTGATTGGATGGTGACTTTAAATTTAAAACTAGTAAATAAAATTGTGCGAAAGAAGATTGAGGAAAATTCAAGATTATTAAACTATCTAGGGTTGTGAATTCTTCCAATATCTTTTTAAAGATGAAGTGGTTATCTCAAGTTTGTGTAATATATTGGTTTATTAACCTGGAACACGAAATTATACAAAAGCCTCTGTCGATGGTCAGATGCAAATACCCAGTGTAACCTAATTAATCATATGTCTATGTCAACCAAGTTACCTAAATTCATTAAGATTAAGTTTCAATTATGGCTCCCCCACCCGACATGTGTATGTATATCCTGTAAGGAAATCTATTAAAGGGTTATCTATCCTCAAAGAAGATCGTGGGCTATTAAGTCTAAGGCTGAAACCTAAAATTTCCTTTGTCAAGTTTATTTTAAGTTTACCACATCAATCTTATTAATGGCCAGTTAACAAGAAGTATTAAGCTTAAGACTTAATAAATAAACTTTTATATTACCCAAACTATAAAATAACCCCTTATAAACCGGTGATATTGGAATTCATCACAACCCGAGATAACAGGTTTAGTTACGACACATATCTAAGGCTAATAAAAGCTTAAATAAAATAGAAGACATAAAGTAAATGCTGGAAATTAAATAAAGTAAATGCTGGAAGTAAATGCTGGAAAGCAAATGCTGGAAATTTAATAATGTAAAAGTACAATAAAAGAAAATGCGGGGGTTAAAGGATCCACTTTTATTACTTCTATTTTAAACATCTCCCTTATTATAATATATTAACTTTGCGTGATATTACCAACCGACCATAAGGCGGTATCCTGATTAAGTCAAATTAATAATTAATTCCAACCGACCATAAGGCGGTATCCTCATTAAGTCAGGTTAAAACCAATTTCATTAAGTCCAACCGACCATAAGGCGATATCCTCATTAAGTCAGGTTTTAAATAGTTATTATATTATAATTAAGGGAGATTAATCTAAATATTAGTAATAAAAGCTTTACATTTTACCCCAGCAAGGGCGAGTTACCTCCTCATTGCGTAAAAGTAAAAACTGAAAAGTAAATAAATAAAGGTACTATTGCGTAAAAGTAAATTGCAGAAAGTAAAGACTGAAAAGTAAAGATAAGAAAGTGCAAATGCGAAAATTAATTACTGAAAGCTGTAAATAAACAAACAAGATACAATCTTCATAGTATTCTTAAGGAATTACATAGAAGAAAGTATGAATTGAATTCTGAAATCGAGCTGAATTTATAGGCGTCCATGGTCCTTGCACGTCGCGATGCGCACATTGTGAGCATCGCGACGCGCCGTTGATTTGCGCCACGTGGCACGACTTATGCGGAGATAGTGACATGTGTCCGGCGTTTGTCGACATCTGAATTATTGTACTGACGTGGTGATGACATGGTGATGTTGATTTTTGGCAGCATGTGATGGTGACACGTGTCCGAAGCACGTTGGCAAGTTTTACTGTGATGTTGACAAGTGGTAGGCGCACGTTAGCAGATTCGACGCACGTCAGCAAACAGCGTATTTTAGCAAAACTTCTCTGATTGGTCCACGTGTCCAGCGCATGTTAGCAGTCTCCGATGCACGTTATCAAACATCGCATTTTAGCACGGCGCATTTTAGCAAAATGACGCATTTTAGCAAAACGACGCATTTTAGCAGGAAATTTATATTTTTGCCATTTTTGTCCGTTCTTCGCTGTTTTGGCCCCGAATTGCCTCCAGAGAGTCCTGTTATTTTATTTATCTACAAAATACCACAAAACACGTCAAAATATTCATAAAACTCAAGAAACTATACAAAATATTAAGTCAACTGAGTGAGAAATAGTGATTTATTTACAACTTATCACGGGGTATGATTTCTACTACTTTCTGGATAGATACTCGGGGTACAATCAGATTTCCATCGCCCCAGAAGATCAAGAGAAAACCACCTTCACATGCCCGTATGGTACTTTTGCTTTCCGCGGGATGCCATTTGGGCTCTGTAATGCTCCTGTCATATTTCAACGATGCATGATGGCCATCTTTTCAGACATGTTAGAACAAAACATGGAAGTCTTCATGGATGACTTTTCAGTGTTTGGAGCTCATTCGACCACTGCTTGTAAAATATGGGAAAAATATTGTAAAGATGTGAAGATATCAACCTGGTACTCAACTGGGAGAAATGCCACTTCATGGTGCAGGAAGACATTATCTTAGGACATCGGATCTCACAGAAAGGAATTGAGGTAGACAAAGCAAAAAATTGAGACGATAGAAAAACTACATGCACCATCATCCGTCAAAGGGATTCAAAGTTTTCTTGGGCATGTAGGATTTTACAGGAGATTCATCAAGGATTTCTCTAAGATTGCTAAACCTCTGTGCAATCTACTGGAGAAAGACGTGTCGTTCCACTTTACCAAAGAATGCCACCATGCTTTTGAGATCTTGAAATAGAAGTTGGTCTCTGCTCCCATCATAATAGCACCAAATTGGACGTTCCTATTTGAAGTGATGTGTGATGCCAATGATTTTGCTGTTGGTGCAGTTGTGAGACAACGTAAGGCGAAAGTTCTTCACACCATCTACTACGCCAGTAAAACTTTGAATGAAGTACAACTCAACTATACAACAACTGAAAAGGAGTTGCTCGCAGTTGTGTTTACTTTTGATAAATTTCACTCTTATTTGCTGGGTCCCAAAGTGGTGGTCTACACAGATCATTCAGCAATCAAATACCTGATCACAAAGAAAGATGCCAAGCCCAGATTGATCCGTTGGGTGCTTATACTGTAAGAATTATACGTGGAGATCCGAGATAAGAAGGGGACAGAAAATCAAATGGCAGATCACTTGTCAAGGCTCGAAAATGGAGGTACAACTGGCAATGAACTGACAATTGATGAAATTTTTCCAGATAAACAGTTGTTTGCCATCAAGCGGCAGGAAGTCCCATGGTATGCTGACTATGTAAACTAAATAGTATCGGGGAACTGGTCGTTGGAATGGACACATCAGCAAAGAAAGAAATTTTTCAAAAAAGTCAAACACTATATTTGGGATGAGCCGTACCTATTCAAATGTTGTGCTGATCAATTAATACGACGTTATGTACCATATGAGGAGGTCAATAGTGTCCTGCAACATTGTCATTCATCTCCATACGGTGGAAACTTCAGCGAAAACAAAACTGCGGCTAAAGTCTACAATCAGGTTTGTTTTGGCCCACCTTGTTTAAATATGCTCATTTCTTTGTTCTTCAATGTGACATGTGCCAGAGGACGAGAAATATTTCGAGAAGAAATGAAAGACCTCTTCAAAGCATTCTCGAAGTGGAAATACTCGATGTATGAGGGATTGAATTCATGGGACCATTTGTTCCCACATATGGAAACTTGTACATTCTGATTGCAGTAGACTACGTCTCCAAATGGGTTGAAGCAACAACACTACCATCAAATGATTCCAAAGTGGTTTTACATTTCCTAAAGAAAAATATTTTCACCCGCTTTAGAACACCTCGAGCAATCATCAGTGATGATGGAACACACTTCAGCAACAAATACTTTGATGCTCTTCTAGCCAAATACGAAGTTACTCACAAAGTTGCCACTGTTTAACATCCGCAATCAAGTGGTCATGTTGAAGTTTCCAAAAGAGAAATCAAAAGAATCTTGGTGAGATCTGTTTGTTCAACGAGGAAGGACTGGTCCATAAAATTGGATGATGCATTATGGGTCTACCGGACAGCTTTCAAGACACCCAATGGAATATCCCCATATCGACTAGTGTTTGGAAATGCATGCCATTTTCCTGTGGAGCTCGAACATAAAGCGTATTGAGCACTGACAAAGCTGAATTTTGATCTGCAAGTAGCGAGGAGAAACGACTCTTACAATTGAATGAATTAGAGGAATCCCACCTCCATGCTTATGAGAATGCCAAACTGTACAAAGAAAAGATAAAGAAGTGGCATGATTAGAAAATAATGCATAGACAACTGGAACCAGGGCAACATGTGTTATTATACAATTCAAGATTGAAACTTTTCCCTGGCAAGCTGAAATCACGGTGGTCAGGTCCATTTGTGATTACCCAAGTGTTACCCTACAGTGTAGTTGAGATACATAACCCCAAATCCAACAACACATTTAGGGTCAACAGCCAACATGTCAAACACTATTGGGGAGGACACACTGTGTTGGGGTTTTGGGCGAAGGGCGCAGCGGAAGCGCTGTTCGGGCAAAATCGTAATTTTAAAATTTTTTAAATTACCGAATGAATTATTCAATATCCAATATGAATAATTCATTCATATTTCACCTAAACATGTTTATTCGAGATCAAAAAATGATATAAACAACGAAGAAACGTCGTGAAACTTTTACAAAAATATTTTTCCGCAAAATGACGCAAAATGCGTTTTTGACCGAACCGACCACCCAACACTTATGGAGACTGCCCAAGTCAGCCCCAATAGTGTTAGGGCAGCTCATGGGCTGCCCGAACAGTGAAAAATTCACTGTTTGGACAGCCATCACCCGGTTGGCTCAAAAGTCACCCGGTAACGCCGTTTTTCACCGTTTTCGCTTATTTCAACTCCGAAATAATTTCCGAAAATTGTTTCCAATACATTTATATAACATCAATTTCGTCAACAGATTCACTATTTTTCCAGATTTGATCCAGAACACAAAATTGTCAATTTTCATGCTTTAAATCTAATTTTTCAAGATTAATCCAATTAATCAAAACATCAATCAAAGTCACCACACATGAAGCACCCAAGAATAATTCTAGGCATTACAAGAGTGGTTATAATACTCTATAATGGAAACATATAATCTAATGATCAAATTGGACAATAATTACAATAATTCCATCCAAATCAACTTCACACATGCACTTCACTTCCAAATCCATCCACCAAAACCAAAAGCCCCAAATTCTAAAGAAAAAAGGGAAACCCTAGAATCTTACAAGATCATCAAGAAAAGGAAACATGCTTTCAAGCTTAGGGATATTGAGTATTACCTCTAATTCTCCAATTTCATAAAACATTTTTCTTGATTTTTCCTTCATTTCTTCCTTGAATCATCAAAGATAATTTGAGAGCTATTTTTGGTGTATGTTTCGGCCATAGGCTCCCATTGGAAGCAAATGAAATTTTTTTTAACTTTGATAAACGACTCAAGTAGGGGCAATATGGTCATTTTGAAAAATTAAATCAATTAATTATAATAAGCTTTAATGTTAGCAAATCAAATTTGCACACATTAGGCTTAATAAAATCATGCCATGTGTTTCAATAATAATCAAACATATTTCACAACATTTATGAAATATGGATATTATTTAACTATTCAAATATTTAATATTTAAATATTTAAATAATTAATTAATATAATTATTATTATATATGTATTTTTATTTACATTAAATAATAAATACATATATTAATGGCATGTGTCAAAGCCTCATTTGACAATTAATTAATGTGTATCTAATCAAATTATGTATCAAATACAAATACACAATAATTATTAAATGACCAAAATCCCCTAAAGCATTTGTTATCGTTTAACCGATTAAACGATTTGAATTAACTCATTTAATCCGATGAAGTATTATGAATAATCTATATTATTCATATCGCATTGCCCAAGTGCTCAACGAGTACACTTCATATTGTGGGACTGTCTAAATTTAGGTTTATCCGTCACGAAATCCAATTTCGTGTCCATAATTCACCCACTCATGAATTATGACGACCACAAATAATCTCGCTAAACTATGCAAGTCGAGGTCATTGCATACGTATAATCCCTCCGTCACAAGCTATCCATATTATACTTAGGATATAGATAAAAACGTCAAATCCGTTCGGTATAATATATTCGACTTTCTGAAGTTATACCACGACCATGGATTTACTATATCGCAAACACGTGTAGGATGCCTATGCCCTGTACATAGGACTGAAGAATTCTATCTTGATACGCACATGATATCATGAGCATCAGTCCACACCCAACGAACATGCGAAGATCTGATCATGAATAGATCGGTGACGTGACTGCCATCAAAGTGTGGAGGATAACTCATATATCCACAGTGGTATCTCAAGTCAAAGGACCACTATGCTCGCTCAACTCGAGAAGATTCCTATTGACGTTAGTGTACCATCTATAGGAAATCTTTAGTGAGTTGTTCAGTCTTTATCAAATAAACACTTACATGTCTATCGAGTCTCCCGAGACTCATGGTTCATTATGATAAACCATCGGACCAAGTCACGATATACGACATGTACTGATCTTAGCGGATTTTACTAACCGACCAGTGTTATTAAATCTTGACCAGAAATTTTATTTAATGATATACATCTTATAGTGCGTTTCCCAATGTCAATTACAAACTACGTTGTAACTGCGCACTACGTTGTAAATCCTAGGGTATTTGTCTAATATACACGTATCACTAAATCAGATTTAGTTTCAATCTAATCATAATTAGATATCTAATCGTAATTAGATCAAATATGTGTATAAAAGACAAGATATGCTACCATTAAATAAGTAATATTATAGAAAAAAGAATTGTTCGTATTTATGAATCAGACATAAATATGATCCAGATTGGCACTCTGAGCACCAACCCTAACAATTTCTCCCACTTGCTCTAGTTCCAATCCACGGTACCATATACACATCTCAATATATATCACATACTCATGGCCCTCAAGAGCTCACCTAGCACTCAAGAGGTAGGCAACATGAAGTAGGTCCGCTATAACATATTGAGTTTGTCCAACAAACCCAATTGTTTTCCTTATCCAGCATCATTCATATTTTGTAGAATCCAAATTCCACATCAATATGACTCAGACGCTATATCAGTATTGTGCTATAGCTACTGAGTTGTCTATGTATTTAGAGATAAATCCAAATACTATGAGACAACCGCAAGCACTACACTAATATGAAAACTTCTAATCTATAGGGTCACTATGCAACTTCATAAGTCAATACTTCAAAAGTTGCAACTGATTCCACTAGTTTAGAAGAATCAACGGTGACACTCTCACTGCATCTTTTCTAACTTTATATGACATAGACCATCTAATGTCATAATTAGGATCAAAACTAATATGACCTTATGGTTGCAGACTAAATTCTCCATGACTAAGAAACTCATTCTTAATATCTCTAAGATAACGCAGAACATGTTTCAAGATCCATCATATGGTTTGCAGCATATCAAAATAACTCGTAACAATTATAATTAAATTGATATCTTTAATCACACATAAAACATTATTTATTATGCCATCATCATATGGTGCATCAGATTGACTAGACATTCTAATCAATTTCCCTTTCGTCTAAGGAATTATCCTTTACAAAAGATTAATACTATATATATAAAAGACACATTAACTGTCAAACAGTTATACCAACTGTCATACAGATAGTCTTACTGCGTCCTTTATTAGATCATATCTAATACGCGACTAATGAGAGTATCTCACAAGTCTCTTAGTTTTATATCATATATAAAACTTTGTATCAAATATAACAGAGACTACTCCCACTGCTTACACGAAGAAAAGAAGACTTAAGTAAACGCTTTACTTAACAAACATCTCACTATTACTTTAATAATGATAATGTTGTTAGGATATATAACCTTAGAAAGAAATTTGTATGCTCCCATTGACCATGATATCACATATATATTCTTTGTGCTTTGATAAAATCAAACAATCTCACTGTAATCAAAATTAGAGAACACAAATTTCCGGAAAGCTTATCTGAGTCTACAATAGGCTCTATAAGCTAGTATATCAAATTGTGATCTTAGCAGAATACAAACTATAGGGCCATTCTAGAATAAATTCTTCAAACAAAGAAACCACAACGGATTTCTCATTCGAAGAAAGCATTCAGGAACACCACTTTGCATTCTTTAGCCAAAATACATAGTTTAATATCAACATTAACCAACAAATCTTTAATTTTTCAATTAGTGTGACTAGAGATAAGTTTCCTCAGAGTCTACAATAAATATCTGAGTTTAACTTTTCTCACTGTCATACTGTAAAGGTCAAACCTTTATCAAGCTCACTTTGCTTTTGCTGCGCAAACAATTTGCACATTTTATGAACTATTTATAACGAAAGCCTAATCAAGTTCAAAACTTGATCGTAATAAGCCATGAACAATCTTAGTGTTGGAGTTTCTAGTGGTAATTCGGGTAAACGCAGCGGATTGCGGAAAATCAAAATTTTCCAATTTCAATTATTTTTCTTGGGTAATTAAAATAAACTAATTTATTTCAATTAATTAATACTTAAAAACTGAAATTTTTACCCAAAAATCAGATTTTTCAGAATTTACCATTTTGCCCCAAAACTTTGGATTTTAATCATTTTAGTCCAAAATTGTCAAATACAATTCTTATTGATTCCAAATTAATTCCAAAATGATTTATTCATGTCTTTTACATGAAAATAAAATTTTACAACTCAAGAAAACAAATTTTCCCTAATTGCCAAATGGCCCCCTCAATTTTCAAGAATTTGTAATTTTGTACTTTTTGTTCAAAACATGCCAATATCAAATCCAAAAATTTCCAAATTTAATATACATCATATATATACTAAATCTCATCACATATATGAAAAGCCCCAATTTTGGTGATAGTGAAAAACCCTAATTTTTATAATTTCACAAATTAACACCAAATTAATCAAATTCAAGTCTTTAATTCAATTCGTACAACACCAGTCAAGCCTCACCATCATGAAATAGCTCAAGAAAAATTCTAGGTCTAACATGAGTGGCTAAAAGACTCTAGAATGGCAACTAGCCATCAACATGGTAAAAAGAGTGTTTAATTAACAATTTAAAGCAATCTAAGTTAACATACATGCTTCCATCTTTAATCTAAGTTCCCAATCACCAAAAACACATCCATGAAAGAGTAGAGATGAAACAAAGCTAATCCTTATTTTCATAAAGAACAAGTAAGGAAAAACTTACAAAATCCTTATTTTCCAAGCTCTTTCTTACTTTTCTTTCTCTTTTTCTCTCTTTCTCTTTTGTATAAGTGTTTTTTGGGTTCTTAAAATGAGAAACAAAAAAGAAAAAATGGATTAAATAATTTCCCTAAATGACCGATTATTTGAGGAAAAAATATGGCCACAATTTTTTCAATTTTGTTTAAATTAATTGGAAAATGATTTATGTATTTGTGGTCTAAAAATATTAATCAAATTAATGTTTATCTAAAACCAACCAATTAAATCATGCCAATTTAACCAATTAAAATTAGTCACTTTATCCAATTAAGAATTGCCATTTATCTTATCTTAATAAGAAATAAGATATTAAATATTTAATTAACTCAATTATTCAACAATTTGAATAATTAAATAATTAAATAAAAATATCTCAAAAATATATGTATTATATTTATATTAAATAATCGAAATACATACATCAATAATAAATGTCAAATATCACAATTCGACATTTAATAAATGGTCGAAAGATCTCAAAAACATGTATTTTCGTTTAACCGTTAAACGACTTATAAATAATCAATATTATTTATAAAAGTTTCCCTAGTGCCCTACGAGTATATCTCATTAGTGAGACTCTCTAGATTCAGACATATCCATCACGAAATCCAATTTCGTGTCCATAATCTACCCACCCGTAAATTATGACGAACACTGATAAAAACTCTTAACCATACAGGTCGAGGTCACTGCATATATATAATCCTTCCGTCACAGGTATCCAGATTATCTCATAGATATAGATATAAACGTCAAATCTCTTTAGGTATAATCCCATCGATGATTCTATTAGCAATCTCTTAAATAACACTTAGAAGTCATTTCTACAGTGTACCACGGGCCCATGGATTTAACAGATTGCTAATTCCAAAATGGATACCTATGCTATATACACAGAACTGACGGATCCTATCTTGATACACACAGGATATCATGAGGATCAGTCAATATCCAATGAACATGCGGAGGTCTGATATAAATAGATTGGTGACGTGACTGCATCAAAGTGTGGAGAATACCTCATATATCCATTGTGGTACCTCAATTCGGAGGAGCACTATGCTCACTCAACCCGATAAGATTCTTATTGACGTTGGTGTACTATCTATTAAGAATCTTCAGCGAGTCGTTCAGTTTTAATCTGATATAAACACCTACGTGTCTATATGAGTCTCCATAGACTCATGGTTCATTGAGAAACCATTAGAATCCAACATTCCAATACACGACACGTACCGGTCTCAACGGGTTTACTTACTGACCAAGTAATTGTAAACCTTGACCAGGAACAGTTAAAGAATGATACTGTTATGATATTGTTTAATGTCAGTTGCGACGCTTTTGCAACTGTATCATAACCAATCACTCTATGGTCTTTTACGTCTTTACCATATAATAAAATAATTTATATTACAGAAACTGTCTATTTTATTCATTAATAAAATATATACAAAAGTATTTAAAGGGAAATACATAAGAAATTGGCGCTTAGAACACCAACCCTAACAAAATTCCACTTGCTCTAGTGCCAATATCGATTGTATCTAATACCTATCGACTCCACATGTTTATCAAATAACTTCGGAGGTATGGCCTTCGTGAGCGGGTCTGCTACATTATATTTACTGGGAACTTTGCACACGACAATGTCACATCGCGACACAATCTCTCGAATAGTATGGTACTTTCATTCCACATGCTTCAATTTCTGGTGCGCCATCGGTTCATTTGCTTGCGCAATGGTACCACTATTATCACAGTATAATGGAATCAGATTCTCGATACTCGGGACAACTCCCAGTTCTGTGATAAACTTCTTAAGCCAAACAACTTCTTTTACAGCTTCAGAAGCAGCAATATATTCCGCCTCTGTGGTTTAATCATCTATAGACCCCTGTTTAGAACTTTTCCAACAAACTGCACCTCCGTTAAGGGTAAATACGAATCCTGATGTAGACTTTCTATCATCGGGATCCGATTGGAAATCATAATCCGTTTACCCGTTAACCTGCAGTTCATTTCCTCCATAAATGATAAACTTATCCTTAGTACCTTTAAGATACTTAAGGATATGTTTAACAACCATCCAATGGTTATTTCTTGGATTGGACTGATATCTACTGGTTACACTAACCGCATAGCTAATATCAGGCCTCGTACATAACATGTCATACATTATGCTACCCAAACACGAAGCATAAGGCTGATTAGATATTCTAATATTCTCATCTTCTGTTTGCTGACACATTTTCTTCGTAAGATGAATGCCATGTCTGAACGATATATTTGCTGTCTTACAGTTAGCAAAATTATACCGTTCTAAGATCTTATCTATGTACGTTGATTGAGATAACCCAATAAGCTTCCTTTCTCTATCTCTATAGAGCTTTATACCCAAAGATATAAGAAGCTTCACCCAGGTCCTCCATGGAGAAATTCTTACAGAGGTAAGCTTTGACGCCTTGTATCATTCCTATATCATTCCTAATGATTAGGATGTCATCAACATAGAGACTCAAAAATACTATCATACTCCCACTAGCCTTCTGGTACACACATGATTCTTCCGTATTCTTGAGAAAACCAGACAATCTAATAATCTCATAGAATCGAAGATTCCAACTTCATGAAGCTTGTTTAAGTCCATAAATGGACTTCTTAAGCTTAAAAACCATGAATGAGGCTTCACTAGATACAAAACCCTCCGGTTGTTCCATATAGATTTATTCATCAAGAAACCCATTAAGAAAAACCGTTTTGACATCCATTTTCCAAATCTCATAATCATGGTAAGCAGCAATAGACAATAAAATCCTTATAGACTTTAGCATCGCAACTGGTGAAAAGGTTTCATCGTAGTCGACACCAGGTTGCTGCGTGTAACCTTTAGCTACCAGTCTGGCCTTAAAGGTTTCAACCTTTCGTCAGGCCTTCGCTTCTTTTTATAAACCCATTTACTGCCGATAGGAACAATTCCTTCAGGAAGCGGAACCAAGTCCCAAACTTGATTCTGATGCACAGAGTCTAACTCTGATTTCATGGCCTCTTGCCACTTCGCGGAGTCGATGTCCAACTTCACTTCTCTATAGGTATAGGGTCAGTCTCTTCGACCAAGAGAACATCCAGACTCTTTTCTTTAATCAAATACAAACGTTCATGAGGTCTAGACACCATTTGGGACCTACAGAGTGTGTGTGTGTGTGTTGAAGGCTCTCCATTTATTTGAATTTCAGGTTCCTCCATTGGTTCGCTAGTTCCAGGTTGTACTTCATCAAGTTCAACCTGTCTATGATTACCTCATTCAGATAAAAATTCTACCTCTAGAAATTTTGTGAAGCGAGCTACGAACACATTTCGATGCTCGGTATCATAAAACAAATATCCTTTCGTATTTGAAGGATATCCAACAAATCTAAACTTTTACCCTCGAGGCGAAAGCTTATCTGGCTGAGCCATCCTGACATAGGCAGGACAGCCCCAAATCTTAACATAATTAAGATTTGGTTTCTTACCAGTCCATATCTCATATGGAGTTATAGGAACAACCTTGGAATGAATCTTATTCAAAAGATGAGCAACAGTTAAAAGAGCATAACCCTATAAATAATAAGGCAAATCTGTAAAACTCAACATCAATCGAACCATATCCAATAAAGTCTGATTTCTCATTTCGGACACTCCATTGTGCTGTGGAGTACCCGGATGAGTATATTGAGCGAGAATCTCATTCTCCTTTAAATAATCGGTGAACTCACCACTCATATATTCACCGCCTCGATCAGATCGAAGACATTTAATATATTTACCAGTCTATTTTTCTACTTCATTTCGAAATTCTTTGAACTTTTCAAAGGTTTCTGATTTATGTTTCATCAAATAAACATAACCATACGGTGACATATCATCGGTAAAGGTAACGAAGTACGAAAAACCACTGTGAGCAGTATGACTTATAGGACCACATACACCAGAATGTATTAGTTCCAATAAGTCAGTGGCTCGGTGTCCTACACCAGAAAATGAGGCTTTGGTCATCTTACCCCGAATGTAAGATTCACAAGTTGGATAAGGTACAATGGTAAGATCATGTATCAAACCATTCTTAACCAACTGGGCTAGGCGTTTCACGCCTATATGACCCAACCTCATATGCCACAATTCAGTATTATTTATATCAGATACTTTACGTTTATTAATTCTTGCACTAAAGATATCTTGTGAGGCATGGAAAATGTAATAACCATGCTCATTTGGACAAATAAGGATCTGAACATTATATCTATCATATAAATACAAAGAACGAATTTTAATATTTACATTATAGCCATCAGTATCTAATACAAAAAGTGATATAATGTTCGCTACACATCCTGGTATAAAAAAGCAGTCATGTAACAAAAGGCTCCCACTGGGCAGGGGAATCTCGCATAAGCCCACAACAACTGCATCCAAAGAGTCGCCACTCCCGAAACGCAATTGCATCTCCCCAGATTTTAGCCATCTACTTTCCTTCAGCACCTGCAACGAATTGCAAATGTGAATCAGACAAGTAGAATCTAAAATCCAACTGGACGACATAACTTCACAAGCTAAAGAGATATCAATAATGGGAAAAAAAAATACCTGAAGTAGATGCTCTTTCCTTTCTGATCTGGGCCAGGTAATCAGGACAGTTCCTCTTCCAATGGCTGATCTTGTTGCAGTGGTGGAATTTATCTTCGGCAACTCTATTGGGCTTAGCTACCTTACCCTGTGGTGGAAGATTTGTACCCTTTTTTTTTCTTCCATTTCTTCTTCTTCCCCTTATGTTTAGATTGGGAGGAAGCAGGAAGAGCAGTGGGTTTAGGAGGGCGAGTCGGTACTACCTTTCTCAAATCTTCCTCCACTGTTTGCAGCATCTTATGCAGCTCTTGGTAAAAACAATTAATCCTATTCATATTGAAATACATCACAAATTGGCGATATGACGCCGGCAAAGATCCAAGTATGACATTTCGTCCTAAAGTGTCATTAAGAGGGAAATTATATTGCCTCAAATGTTCGATCAAATCAATCAGATGAAGCACGTGAGGGCTCACAGCCTGTCCTTCTTCCAGTTTTGCATGGAACAATTCTATTGTAATTTTATGAACCAAGACCATTTCTTGGTTCATAAAGGACTCTCGCAACCGCGTCATCATAGTATATGAGTCAGGCAATCCAAAATATTTCCTCTTAAGCTCCGGTGCCAAGGAACTGAGAATATATGATTTGACTCGTCTATCATCATCTCTCCATTTTTGGAGAGTATCATGTTCCTCTGGTGTAGCATCAGGTGCTATGGCCAGTGGCAACGGACCTTCCAATACATATTCTATTTGCTCAGACCCAAGACCAATTCTCAGATCCAAGTCCAAATCTGCAAAGTTTTCGACGCCTTTAAGCTTGTTCGTATCAAGTATACGAGCAAAAAGATTAGAAGCTGGTGCCGCCATCGCAAATCTATCATATAGATAGCGAAAAACGGTTAGCAGACATAACAATTTCAAATAATATAAATCAAACAAAGCATAAATAGATCATAGATTTTTAATCTAAAAATACCCCTCCCACTATTACATGCAATACTGTAATCCCCAAACAGAATGCAAACATACAATTAATCAAATTAAATTTAATAACGAAAGGAGGATCCCATGAATATATTTCAGCTCACAACTTTGGCACGATCTCGCCTACGTATATTCATTAGGTAGACAACTCATTGTCAATCACTCAATAGTGACTCCTGGGTTCCAGTCCTGGTCGTTTTTTGTTGTGACAGCTTTGGCACGTTCACAAGGAGGCGTACCAAGGTTAAACTTGTCAATGATAAATTCAAGATACTTGCGTAGTCCTGACAGCTTTGGCACGTTCAGGATTTCCGCTTTCGCTTGAATTTATCTAGTATCACATATATATCCGGTATGGATAAATTTCTATCAACTACACCCTCACTGCTTTGGCACGATCTCGGATGCAGCCATAGAACAGATATCCACAAACCGTATTGACAAGACGGACCAAGAAATATGCATCCAATACATATTACTTACAAAACCTTATTAATTAGAGATTTTCCGTAAAGATGAAATGTATTTAATTTAATCAAATTAAATAAATACAAGCATGTATCAAGTAAGAACATAATTAAAAAATGAATTTAAAGGCATATTCATTTCATGTATTGAGGTTCAGACCTGCTCTGCTACCATTTTTTATTGGGGTTTCGGGTGGTAATTTAGGTAAACGCAGCGAATCGCGGAAAATCAAAATTTTCCGATTTCAATTATTTTTCTTGGGCAATTAAAATAAACTAATTTATTTCAATTACTCAATACTTAAAAAAGACCCTAATTTTTAAAATTTCATAAATTAACAAATTAACACCAAATTAATCAAATTCAAGTCTTTAATTCAATTCTTACAACACCAATAAAGCCTCACCATCATGAAGTAGCTCAAGAATAATTCTAGGTCTAACATGAGTGGCTAAAAACTCTAGAATTGCAACTAGCCATCAAAATGGCAAAACGAGTGCTTAATAAACAATTTAAAACAATCTAAGTTAACATACATGCTTCCATCTTTAATCTAAGTTCCCAATCACTAAAAACACATCCATGAAAGAGTAGAGATGAAACTAAGCTAATAATATTAAATCCTAGTATGAAAGAAACAATTTCATAAAGAACAAGTAAGGAAAAACTTACAAAATCCTTATTTTCAAGGTTTTTTCTTCATTTTCTTTCTCTTTTTCTCTCTTTCTCTTTTGTATAAGTGTTTTTTGGGTTCTTAGAATGAGAAAAAAAAGAAGAAAAAATGGCTTAAATAATTTCCCTAAATGACCGATTATTTGAGGAAAAAATATGGCCACAATTTTTTCAATTTTGTTTTAATTAATTGGAAAATGATTTAATTATTTGTGGTCTAAAAACATTAATCAAATTAATGTTTATCTAAAACCAACCAATTAAATCATGTCAATTTAACCAATTAAAATTAGCCACTTTATCCAATTAAGAATTTCCATTTATGTTATCTTATCTTAATAAGAAATAAGATATTAAATATTTAATTAACTCAATTATTCAATAATTTGAATAATTAAATAATTAAATAAAAATATCTCAAAAATATATGTATTATATTTATATTAAATAATCGAAATATATATATCAATAATAAATGTCAAATATCACAATTCGATATTTAATAAATGGCCGAAAGATCTCAAAAACATGTATTTTCGTTTAACCGTTAAACGACTTATAAATAATCAATATTATTTATAAAAGTTGCCCTAGTGCCCTACGAGTATATCTCATTAATGAGACTCTCTAGGTTCAGACATATCCGTCATGAAATCCAATTTTGTGTCCATAATCTACCCACCCGTAAATTATGACGAACACAGATAAAAACTCTGAACCATTCAAGTCGAGGTCACTGCATATGTATAATCATACGTCACAGGTATCCGGATTATACCAGAGATATAGATATAAACGTCAAATCTCTTTAGGTATAATCTCATCGACGATTCTATTAGCAATCTCTTAAATAACACTTAGAAGTGATTTCTACAGTGTACCACGGGCCCATGGATTTAACAGATTGCTAATTCCAAAATGGATACCTATGCTCTGTACAAAGAACTGACGGATCCTATCTTGATATACACATGATATCATGAGGATCAGTCCACACCCAACGAATAGACGGAGGTCTGATCTAAATAGATCGGTGACGTGACTGCCATCAAAGTGTGGAGGATACCTCATATATCCACTATGGTACCTCACGTCGGAGGATCACTATGCTCACTCAACCCGATAAGATTCTTATTGACGTTGGTGTACCATCTATTAAGAATCTTCAGTGAGTCGTTTAGTGTTTATCTGATATAAACACATACGTGTCTATATGAGTCTTCCTAGACTCATGGTTCATTGAGAAACCATTAGAATCAAACATTCCAATATACGACACGTACCGGTCTCAACATGTTTACTTACTGACCAAGTAATTGTAAACCTTGACCAGGAACAGTTAAAGAATGATACTGTTATGATACTGCTCAATGTCAGTTACGACACTTTTGCAACTGTATCATAACCAATCACTCTATGGTCATTTACGTCTTTACCATATAATAAAATAATTTATATTACAGAAATTGTCTATTTTATTCATTAATAAAATATATACAAAAGTATTTACAGGGAAATACATAAGAAATTGGCGCTCAGAGCACCAACCCTAAAACTATGGTTCAATGCTAACTTCCGAAATTGATATCAAATATCGCTCTCACTATAAGTTATATTATAATTTTCTTCGATAAGAAAACAACAGAACCAATAAGTATCAAATACTTCGCAAATAATTCTGACATCTTATTGGACTTATACGGAAGATGTCTAAGGGTCTTTTCATCTTATTAATTATGTAGTTCCACTTATAGTTTATCATTCTCAAATTTGACTTCAATAAGTCAAGTCTTTTCTACAATTGTCAACATCTGATGTTAACATACCAAGTAATAAAACAACTTTATTTCTCGAGATCGTAGAAAAATATATTCTATCAAATATAATATAATATTCTATTAAATAGAATAAATGATAAACCTCAGGTGTACCTCTGAGGCGCAAGTACTTTCAATTATATAACAATTATACAAAAGAAAGTTTCAAATCTCAAACTTTTCAAGATTCGAATTTTCTACTATACATATCATATATGTAACAGTAAAAACAAATGGAACCTCAATTAAAAAAATGAATTAGTGTTACTGGAGCATAACCCCAAGAGTATCGAAACTAATTTGGTAACACTCAATATCAAACGAATCATATCATATAAGATTCAATTTCTCCCACTGACCAATTCCATCACGATGGAATCGTAGAAGAATCATATCGATTAAGAATCACATTCATTAAATAACTTTAGAACTAATTGCCTTAAATTCATATGTTTGATCATATAAAACATCTTTGAACAATTCAAAGACTCATAGTGAATTTTAAAATATAGTGTTCAACACTTCAAATAGAATATCTTTGAACCATTCAAAATATTTTATCCGCGTTTCATCAGAAACATATTGAAAGTTCTTGATGAGCGGAAAATATATCAATAATTACCGCCCATTTTACTTAATATTTTGTTTAGTTTCTCGGGTTTGATGAACGTTTTGATATGTTTTAGTTTATTTTGCTGATAAAATAATATTGGGACTTAATGAAATCATTTAGGACGAAATATGGGTCAAATAAGGGCAAAAATTGGACTTGACATATTAATTTTGGAGATTGGAAACTTGAAAGGGCGTTTTAACGAAGTGCAGTTTTGGAAATTCCAGTTTTGTGCATCTGTCGTAATTTAGGCATAACTTTTTACTCCGATATCGGATTGAGCTGATTCAAGTTCCAGATTAAAGAAGACTCAAAGATATACAGATTTGAAACACAAAATAATTTCGAATTTTGAAGATTTCATGCCCGAAATTGATGAACCATCCCGAAGTGTGTTGTGTGTAATTATTAAAGTCACTTTCAATCATTTTCAAAGCAAAAAATAAATTAATAAATAAATAATAAAAATTATCAAATCATCACCAAACATGATAAGAGATTAGTGGAGCAATTAATAATAGATTTGGTGGAGCAATTAGTGGAGCAATTAATAATTGATTTGGTGGATGATTTGATGGAGGCAAAATTTTTGCCTATAAATACCAAGCCATTTCATTTGTAAAATTCATACTTTCTTCTAAGGAATTCCTTAAGAATACTAAGAAGATTGTATCTTGTTTGTTTATTTACAGCTTTCAGTAATTAATTTCCGCTTTCGCACTTTCTTTTCTTTACTTTTCAGTTTTTACTTTCCGCAATTTACTTTTACGCACATTACTTTTCTTTCTTTAATTTTCAGTTTTTACTTTTCAGTAATGAGGAGGTAACTCCCATTTGCTGGGGTAAAAGGTAAAAATTTTATTACTAATATTTAGATTAATCTCCCTTAATTATAATATAAAACTAGTTAAAACCTGACTTAACGAGGATACCGCCATATTGGTCGGTTGGTAATTATTTAAATTGGTTTTAACCTGACTAAACCGGATACTGTCTGATTGGTCGGTTGGTAATTAATTATTAATTTGACTTAATCTGGATACCGCCTATATGGCTGGTTGGTAATTATCATGCAAAGTTAATATATTATATTAAGGGAGATATCTAAAATAGAAGTAATAAAAGTGGATCCTTTTACCTCATCATTTTCTTTTATTGTACTTTTACTTTATTTACTTTTCATCAATTTACTTTCAGCATTTACTTTTTAGCATTTACTTTTCAGCAATTTACTTTCAGCAATTTACTTTCAGCATTTACTTTTTAGCATTTACTTTTCAGCAATTTACTTTCAGCAATTTACTTTCAGCATTTACTTTTCAGTAATTTACTTTCAACATTTACTTTTCAGCATTTAATTTTCAGTATTTAATTTCAGCATTTACTTTCCGTCATTTACTTTTCAGCAATTTACTTTTCAGCATTTTTACTTTATGTCTTTTACTTTTAAGTCTTTACTAGCCCTAGTTATGTGTTAGTTATCTGGGGTTGTGATGAATTCTAATATCACCAGTTTATAAGGGGTTATTTTATAGTTTGGGTAATTTAAAAGTTTACTTATTAAGTCTTAAGCTTAATGCTTCTTGTTGTCTGATCACCAATAAGATTGATGTGGTAAATCTAAAATGAACTAGACCTAGGGATTTTAGGTTTCAGCCTTAGACTTAATAGCCCACGATCTTCCTTGAGGATAGATAACCCTTTAATAGATTTCCTTACAGGATAGACATATACCTGTCGGGCGGGGGTAGCCATAATTGGAACTTAAACTTAATGAATCCAGATAATTTGGTTGACATAGACATATGGTTCAATTGGGTTAAAGTGGGTATTTGCGTCTGACCATCGACAGAGGCTTTTGCATAATTTCGTGTTCCAGGTTAGTAAACTGATTTATTACACAAATATAAAATAATCACTTCATCTTTTAAAAGATATTAGAATGATTCACAACCCTAGATCTTATGTCTTTTATTATTTTCCTTAGTATTTTCCTTTGTCTTTTTATTTATTTATTTATTTTGCAAAACTACAAGCAACCAAATCAATCAAGCAATCATTCTCTTCACCCTCAATTAGATATTTCTAAATAAATAGATTCAATAATTAATAACAACAATAGGAATTAAGTCCTCGTGGGATCGATATTTTTATACTACTTGAACGATACGTGCGCTTGCGTTATACGTGTGTGTTTACGCCGGTCAGTTCTCGAATAATTCAAGACGTTCAATATATATTCTTTTAGAAACATGTAACTAAGTCATGACAGTTCATTAACTAAGTTACGAAGTAAAGAAAACTATCGATGGGAATTTACAATTCATTAAACTACATACTTCCAAAGTATTAGTTTAATAAATCTATGGTCCAATGACGATCATTGGTTAAATGAGATTTAATCACATCCTGAATACAATATTCATTAAATGGATAAGGATATATGGTGTGATCTCGTATCAGACCATCCTTTACCATAAGGAACAAGCATCTAATGCTTATGTGATAGAATCTCATAAAACATTGTTCTAAGTTATTTAGTTAACTGAACATTTTCTTAATGTTTATCTTTTCATTAATGACATTACAAGTCATATTAAAATATGTAATAACTGTTTATATAGAACAAGTAACTATCCAATAGTCACAAGTTCTGATATCAAATATCAAAAACAATCATTAAACATTATTTTAAATAACTAGATGAGAGATCTTGTATCCAATACCTACAGTTGTCGTATTGTGAGAATCGATATTCTCTATACACAACTATACACATCTCCTATCTTAAGCTTTATAATTTGCGTTCAATTATTCACAACAATTGCAAATGATTGATTAGCAAACTGTGTTAGACACGTGACTTCTAAAAGTCACTAAATCCAAGAAACGTCATTATAAGATAAACAAATACTAATGGGGTTTTCCTAATGCCAGTCAATAATCTCGAGACATGAACTAATTCAAGTCAATTCTTACTGCATAAGAAACTATTCTTAGTAGATAACTATATCCACAACATATATCTATTTAGATTACTAATCGTGACTTAGTAACTAAGTCATTAACCATCTTGATTTTTCATGAAAATTGGAACAACAGTTCCCGATGATTTGAACTAATCTAACAATATCAAAGTCTACTGTCATTCTACAACCTATTCTAGAAATACGCAACCATAAGTAAAGTCAGAAAACATATTCAAGTAATATGCTATGTAGTGGACTAGAAGTATAATTCTATAAAAAATATAGAAAAAAGGAAAACATAAGCAGCAAATTCCATAAAATTACACACTGCTTTAGTTATGGATTTTTAACTTAGCAGTATCTCCCACTACTTTACGTAATACCTTAATCCCCAATGGAGAACATGAATTCAATAATTAAATCGAATTCCATAGTGAGAGTCAGATCCCATGAATATATTTCGACTCACAGCTTAGGATCCCATGAATATATTTCTACTCACAGCTTTGACACGATCTCGCCTACGTATATTCATTAGGTAGATAACTCATTGTCAATCACACTCACTGTGACTCATGATTTTGGTCCTGACCGTTTCTCGTTATGACAACTTTGGCACGTTCACAAGGAGGCGTATCAAGGCTTTACTTGCCAATGACAAACTCAAGCTACCGATATAGTCTTGACAGCTTTGGCACGTTCATGATTTCCATTTTCACTTGAATTTGTCTAGTATAAATATACAACTAGCATGGATAAAATTCTATCAACTACACCCTCACTGCTTTGGCACGATCTCAGATGCAGCCATAGAAAGTTACCCATAAACTGTGTTGACAAGACGGACTAAGAAACATGCATCCAATACACGTTACTTTACAACCTTATTTTAAGCGGGGATATTCCTCTAGGAAGCATTGTTCTACATCAAATGCAGAATTTTAATCTAAATCATTTTCTAAACAATTCAATTCAACATTAGAAAATGTAACTCAATTTAACCATTAAATTTCGGTTATGTTTCCGTTAGCGTAGAACCGAAAAGTGAAGAAACATATAGATTACATGCATGTGCAAACATTAAAATTGGATTATATATCATATATCAAGCATGAATAATGTAATGGATGAAGCATCAGACCTGCTCTGATACCATTTTTGTTGGGGTTTTGGGCGAAGGGCGCAGCGGAAGCGCTGTTCGGACGAAATCATAATTTTAAAACTTTTTAAATTACCAAATGAATTATTCAATACCCAATATGAATAATTCATTCATACTTCACCTAAACATGTTTATTCGAGATCAGAAAATGACATAAACAACTAAGAAACGTCGTGAAACTTTTACGAATATTATTTTCCGCAAAATGACGCAAAACACATTTTTGACCGAACCGACCACCCAACACTTATGGGGACTGCCCAAGTAAGCCCCAACAGTGTTAGGGCAGTTCATGGGCTGCCTGAACAGTGACAAATTCACTGTTTCGACAGCCGTAACCCGATTGGCTCAAAAGTCACCCGGTAACGCCGTTTTTCACCGTTTTCGCTTATTTCAACTCCGAAACAATTTCCGGAAATTGTTACAACACGAAAACACATCCAATACATTTATATAACATCAATTTCATCAACATATTCACTGTTTTTCCAGATCTGATCCAGAACATAAAATTATAAATTTTCATTCTTTAAATCCAATTTTTCAAGATTAATCCAATTAATCAAAACACCAATCAAAGTCACCACACATAAAACACCCAAGAATAATTATAGGCATTACAAGAGTGTTTATAACACTCTAGAATGGTAACATATCATCTAATGATCAAATTGGAAAATAATTACAATAATTCCATCCAAATCAACTTCACACATGCACTTCACTGCCATATCCATCCACCAAAACCAAAAGCCCTAAATTCTAAAGAAAAAAAGGAATCCCTAGAATCTTACTAGATCATCAAGAAAAGGAAACATGCTTTCAAGCTTAGGGATATTGAGTATTACCTCTAATTCTCCAATTTCCTAAAGTCTTTTTCTTGATTTTCCTTCATTTCTTCCTTGAATCATCAAAGATAATTTGAGAGCTATTTTTGGTGTATGTTTCGGCCATACGTTTCCATTGGAAGAAAATGAAAAAAAAAATTGACTTAAAAGAGTGATGACTGACTCAAGTAGGGGCAATATGGTCATTTTGTAAAATTAAATCAATTAATTATAATAAGCTTTAATGTTAGCAAATCAAATTTGTACACATTAGGCTTAATAAAATCATGCCATGTGTTTCAATAATAATCAAACATATTTCACAACATTTATGAAATATGGATATTATTTAACTATTCAAATATTTAACATTTAAAAATCTAAATAATTAATTAATATAATTATTATTATATATGTATTTTTATTTACATTAAATAACAAATACATATATTAATGGCATGTGTCAAAGCCTTATTTGATAATTAATTAATGTGTATCTAATCAAATTATGTATCAAATACAAATACACAATAATTATTAAATGACCAAAATCCCCTAAAGCATGTGTTCGTTTAACCGATTAAACGATTCAAATTAACTCATTTAATCCGATGAAGTATTATGAATAATCTATATTATTCATATCGCGTTGCCTAAGTGCTCAACGAGTACACTTCATATTGTGGAACTCTCTAAATTTAGGTTTATCCGTCACGAAATCCAATTTCGTGTACATAATTCACCCACTCATGAATTATGACGACCACAGATAATCTCGCTAAACTATGCAAGTCAAGGTCATTGCATACATATAATCCCTTCATCACAGGCTATCCATATTATACCTGAGATATAGATAAAAACGTCAAATCCGTTCGGTATAATATAGTCGACTTTCAATTTACGATCTCTAAATAACACTCGAAACTAATTTCTGAAGTTATACCACGGTCATAGATTTACTAGATCGCAAACACGTGTAGGATGCCTATGCCATATACATAGGACTGGCATATTCTATCTTGATACGCACAGGATATCATGAGCATCAGTCCACACCCAATGAACAAGCAGAGGTCTGATCATGAATAGATCGATGACGTGACTACTATCAAAGTGTGGAGGATAAATCATATATCCATAGTGGCATCTCAAGTCAAAGGACCAATATGCTTGCTCAACTCGAGAAGATTCCTATTGACGTTGGTGTACCATCTATTAGGAAATCTTCAGTGCGTCGTTTTAGTGTTTATCAAATAAACACCTACATGTCTATATGAGTCTCCCGAGACTCATGGTTCATTGGGATAAACCATCGGACCAAGTCACGATATACGATATGTACTGGTCTCAGCGGATTTTACTAACCGACCCGTGTTAGTAAATCTTGACCAGGAAATTTATTTAAGGATATACATCTTATAGTGTGTTTCTCAATGTCAATTACAAACTATGTTGTAACTGCGCACTACGTTATAAATCCTAGGATCTTTGTCTAATATACACATATCACTAAATCAGATTTAGTTTCAATCTAATCATAATTAGATATCTAATCTTAATTAGATCGAATATGTGTATAAAAGACAAGAGGTGCTACCATTAAATAAGTAATATTATAGAAAAAAGAATTATTCGTATTTATGAATCAGACATAAATACGATCCGGATTGGCACATGTCTAGCTGACGACATTAAACTTAGCGCTAGCGTGGAGGCAACCCACACAATTTGTGTATATATTGAGATATTGTGTGTTTAATTTTGTGTTTAATTTTTGTAGGAAAAATCGCAGACATGATGGAAGACACTCTCGCAAAACTTCACAAGTATTTTCCTTCTCTCCCTCAAAACTCTATGATGAAAGTCTACAAATCACGCATTGAAAGAATGAGAATTCTGATGATCCAAGGTATTCCTAGTGATATTCGTTGGATAATTGAAGCACGAGTTCACTTGGCAGGTGAGTCATCTCAATCTTTCATTTCATTTCTACCTGGTTTATGAAAAATCACCTATATTAATAAATGAAGAGCTAAACGATTATGTGTTTGTTATAAATGTGCACGCTGCATGCAATACTCGTTGTCGTTATTTAGGAATGGTGTCTGATAATCGCGAAGATAAAATAAAATTCATTAGGGATGGAATGAGTAAGGAGTCTTTAGATGACATATCATTGACTCTTGAGACACATTCCAGTGGATATGTCCATCACGTGATTCACAATTTACATACATAGTTTCGAAGAGAAAGACAACAATTGAGTCTCGGGAATCTGACTTTAAAAGACCTTATTTGCCAATTTATAAGAAAATTGAATGGGAAGCTTGTCCCTGACCCATAGAGGTCATTCAAGTCGTTACTATATGTACATATTATTGTTTTGATTTCTTTGTCTTTACTAATAATTATGATTTGTTTTATTTTGATTCCCTTTTTATTTTTGCTGACAAGATCCAGACTTTTTGACTTTCATGATTTATTTTACTGTTCAGTTAATAATTGTCATTTGGAAGGTACTAGTGCAATTGTTACTCACCATTTTCAGGATCTATAAATTCAGCTCGTCATTGCTCTCTTCAACACATCCAGATTAGAGAGAGTAAAGAAAAAATGGAAGCAACTTCAAGAAGACGAGTCATTAACATCTGTGTGTTTTGTGGGACTAGTTCTAGATCTAAACCAGAATTTGTTGAGGCAGCAAAAGAATTAGGTAGAGTCATGGCTGAAAGGAATATGCACTTAGTATATGGCGGTGGCAATCTTGGACTGATGGGTTATATTTCAAAGGTCGTACAGGAAGGAGGTAGTCAAGTTTTGGGGATCATTCCAAAACCTTTGGCGGACGCAAATCTTATCGGACAATCCAACAGAGAGGAGTGCATTGTGTCAGGTATGTTCGAACGACTTGTTGAAATGATTAATCGTGCTAAGGATTTTATTGCTTTGCCAGGTGGCTTGGGCACGATGGAGGAAATTTTCACAGTTATATCTTGGGCGAACTTGAACATACA
Organism: Zanthoxylum bungeanum; assembly: GCA_019454045.1. Classification (NCBI taxonomy): domain Eukaryota; kingdom Viridiplantae; phylum Streptophyta; class Magnoliopsida; order Sapindales; family Rutaceae; genus Zanthoxylum; species Zanthoxylum bungeanum. The sequence goes on from SKCR01037544.1 coordinate 286,500, forward strand.
CCAGAAATCTATTGGATTGTTTAATGTTGATGGATTTTTTGAATTTCTTTTTGTGTTTCTTGAAGATGCCAAGAGAAATGGGTTCCTTTCAAAACCCGTAAAAGATATCATCTTCACTGCCAGAACTGCCAATAATTTAATTGACCAACTCTTGACATTTGAACCAAATATTGACCTTATCGTTTCCAAGTTGAATTGGTCTAACAACGATCGTGGTAAGAAGCGTCAGATAAATCTAGATCTTAACCTTTAGTTTTCTTTTTAGATATCGAATTCCAAGCTAACCAGGTACTGTCTTCTAAACTCTTCTTTTTCTTTTTAGACATTGAGGACAGTGTCTCAATTAGGTTTGGGGGAGGGAATAGTTGACTGGTATCTTGTTTTTATTTATCTTTGTGTTGTTTTTGTTTTGTTGTTTTTATTCAAAAATTCAAAAAACAAAAAAAAATGTTTTGATTTTTATGTTTTTAACTTTACTAACCAGGTTTGTGTTTTGAGATAGCTGTGTAAGGAGTTTCCACTCCTGATACGTATCTCAGCCTAATTCCTAACTAGTTAATTTTCGTTTATTTCCTTTTGAAGAATTTAAATTCGTGAATGCTCCATAATATTGACTAAATTTGATCTTCATATGCTCATTTGACGGGTATTATCATTATACATGGTAACATACAAACATGGGTTGTATGTGAAAGTTTATAATATTCAATGCTCTATTATATTGGAAGAAGCACCTGAGAGCGATGGAATAATTAAAATTTTTTTATATAAATAATTAACCATGCTTTTACTTAGTAATCAGACATCTTGCCTCAGTAAGCAGTGACTGTTTGCGTCAAATGGAAAAGCCCGAGTTAATAATAATTAAGTTTCTACTTAGTAACCAGACATCTTGCCTCAGTAAACAGTGATTGTTTGCGTCAAACGGTAGAACTTTTAACATCTGAGATCCGAGTCATTAAGTCCGTAGGGGTGTCTTAACACCTAGTGCCCTAAAGCCAACTGGTTTGTGAGTCATTGACCTAAAGCTCGCTACAAGGATTGAAGATGTTATAAAAAAAAAAAAAGATCTATTGCCAAAAAGGTGTGAATTCTGATATAACTTTAGGATAAAAATATTACTCTCTTTTCAACTACACTTATGAAAATTATGGGTACAATGAATTGATTAATACCTTGTTGGTTGTGTATATGAAGAATGGTAAAAATAATTGGAGAGTTTACTTATTTGGTAATTTAGAAAGAAAGAAAACAACTATTAACTTGGATAAGAATTTCACTTGTTTAGTTAATAATTTGTTTTTTTTTTTATTTTGTTTGTGTGATTGATTGTACATTTGACTGACGTTTGTGGGTATCGTAGCTGTAAGCCCTCACGAGACTATAACTCGTCCACTAGGGACACATAAGCTTGTTGCATACGCTAAATGAAACCGTGATCCATACGAAAGTGGATTAGTTTAATTTTATTTTAAAGTTGTTTATTGCATTTTATTTTGTTGTTTTGCTCGATGACTAGTAAAATGTTAGGTTTGAGGGTGTGATGAGCGGAAAATATATCAATATTTACTGCCCATTTTACTTAATATTTTATATAGTTTCTCGAGTTTTATGAAGTTTTGATGTGTTTGTGTTTATTTTGTAGATAAATAAAATATCGGGACTCAATGGAATCAAATCGGGGCTAAAACGGTGAAAAAAAAAATGAAAAATGGAAAAATGGGAATTCTTCTTCATGGGATTCGCGACACCCAAGCCTTTTCCGTCACGACGTCGAGCCAATCATGCGCTGCCGACATGCGTCATCACTTGCATCATCACTACGTCATCACTATAGCATGCGTCACGACGCCCAAGCCCTTTTGCATCGCGACACAGACACAATAATGCAGCCGCCATCTACTGTATTATGCGTCGCGACGCAGAAGACTTGGTGCGTCGCGACGCGAGCCGTTTTTGGAGCCTATAAATAGAGGATGAAATCAGTTGAATTTATTCATACTTTCTACTGGGGATTTCTCTGGAATACTAAGAAGATAGTATCTTGTGTGTTTAATTTCCTTGTATTTTCTTTTTATTTTAATAATAAAAGTTTAGTATTTTTATTTCAAAGCATGAGTAGGTAACTTCTTTCTGCTGGGGTGAAATGTGAAACTTTTTTATGATAATTTAGATTAATCTCCCTTATTTTATAATATATAAATTATCTTGAAACATGACTTAATTGGATACCGTCTTTATGGTCGGTTGGACTTAGTTGAATAATTATTAATCCTGACTTAATTGGATATTGTCTTTATGGTAGGTTGGACTTAATTAAATTTTACTTAATTGGATACCACCTATATGGTCGGTTGGTAATATAATGCAAATTTATATATTATAATAAGAGAGATTTCTAGATTTGAAATATTAAAAGTGGATCCCCTAACCCCAAAATTTTATTTCATTGTTTTATTTCAACTTTTTAGTTTCAACTTATTGTATGATGTCTTGTTTATTTATGTCTTTAGTAGTCATAGATATGTGTTGTAACTAAATACGTTGTCTAGGGTTGTGATGAAAACCAATATCAATGATTTAATTAGTTGACTTTTCTTATGTCTTGTGTGATGTTTTGGTTTATTTATTGAGTCTAGTTCTTAATGCTTCTTGTTAATTGGCCACTAATAAGATTGATTAGGTAAACTTAAAATGAACTTGGAAAAAGGGATTTTAGGTTTAGCCGTAGACTCAATTGCTCACGATCTCACATTCACCTTGGAGGTTTCCTTTCAGGATAAGAATATACCTGTCGGGCGTGGGTAGTCATAATTGGAACTTAAACTTAACGAATTCAGAGTTTCTTAATTAACATAGGAATATAGTTAATTGGGTTACTTTGGGTATTTTCATCTGACCATCGGAAGAGACTTTTGCATATTTTCGTGTTCCAGGTTAATAAACTAGTACATTACACAAGCATAAAATAATCAACTCATCTTTAGAAAGATATTAGTAGGATTCACAATCCTGGACATTTTCATATCATTAATTCCTTTTGAAATCTACATTAGTTTTATTTATTTGTTTGTTTTAGATAAAATTCATTATCCAAACAACAATCAACTTTAATTAGATACTTGTAGAAATTTAGCTTCATTAATTAATAGCATTAGTAATAAGTCCTCGTGGGATCGATACATTTTATACTACTTGAACGATACGTACGCTTACATAACGTGAGTGATTTCACCGATCATATGTCAAGTATTTGTATGATAGATCGAGACATTCTCAATCGATTAATATATGCGGAATAACTCTTATTCCTATATTAATCAACCACTGTTTGATTTGATCAAAAAAATTTGATTAACATTAATCATTCCTTTGTGAGTGTGACCCGTCATTTCAGAACCCTTGGACTTAACTAGTGAAGTGCCGCCGTATGGTAGGTCGGTTCACCAGATACATATAGGGTACCTATCCTCTCGAAATACAAACTTGATATTGACCAAAAATGGACACCATCCGTAGGGGGACGAAAGTAAAGTCGTCTCGAGGCGCCTTTTGAATCTCACGTTTTCGAACTAACAACAGAGATCGCGGGAAATACTGTCGTATGTCCCTCTCCCACTCACTATTTTTAAAAATAAGGTTTCTATTTTAAAATATCCAATTTTTTATATTTACTAGTGTGAATAAATTTATGACGGCTAAATCATAATTTTTACTAACACTAATATATTATTAGTGACCTAGCCAATTTTAACTCTTAAAATTTATATCACTAATATCATTAGTCTCTACTAATTAATATACTCAATTAAACTAATTTAATTAGTATAGTATTAGTGATCTATTATATTTTAACTCTTAAAATATTAGAACACTAATTAGTTTAAAATTTTTGGAATCCTAAAATGGTCAAGTTTTTAATTAAACTATTTAATTAATCTAAGTGCGTTATAAAATCCAATGGTACGTGAAATTATATCCCGAGTGCAGACCATATTACCATCCATTCGAATTCAGCTATGGAATTTATGTCCGGATTTCCATTCTATATACCAATGGAATTCATTATGCCCTAATTAAGCCCATTATATTAGAATTTCAAATTTTAAACTATAAATCCAATTAATCCAATTAATTGTTTTCCATGCATATCATATTCCAATTTAACATTTTTAATCACATAAAATCACATTTCATTTCTAGAATATATATGCATCCAAAAACATGTTATGGCATGTGAAATGTAAGAGTAGGTACCCTAAGCTATATGACATGTTATTCAAACATTTCGAATTAAACATACATACAACAAAAAAAATATGTTGCATTGACCGAGCTCTTATTTTTTCCTATACTAATCTAATTAGTACAAAAATATCCCAAGACATCCCTTGGTCTTCAAATCTCGCTCCAAGGTGGTGTTGGCTAATTTTACGACTTTGGTGCTCCAAATTACAACAATTGAAACTTTTACATTGGAAAATTAAATTACAATATTTGTAAACAACGGCCTTTAGGGGTTGCAAAACGAATCAAATTTGCATCAAATCCTAAACGAATCGAACCAAAATATGATGGATTCGTATTCGATTTTTTTATTAAAAGAATCCTAATCTCAGGATTCGTATTCGATTCGTTTATTAAACGAATCGAATACGAATATTTGTTTATTCGTTTAGTCAATGATATTATTTAATAAAATAACTTACCACACTTGATTTACATTAATTCTTCATAAATATATATATATATATATATATATATATATAATATGTAATTAATATATTTACTAAAAATACCTCACCAAATATCAAAAATATTACTTTTTCGATGATACTTAGCTATAATTTCTCGAATCTTAATTGAAAATTAACAAAAACTAGTAAATAAAAATAATAAAATGAATCCTAAATGAATAAACGAATCAATGAGCTTAAATTCGTATTCGAATCGTTTAATAAATGAATCGAATAGAAGTGACCTATTTATTAAACGAATCCATTTTTTCAAACCCGTATTCGCTTTAAAGCGAATCGAATCGAACGAATAAACGAATCCTGATCCAAATTGCCACCCCTAATGGCCTTACATCTCAAAACCAAAACCAACACAAAAATAAGAGCTAGAAAAATTTACGACCAATGGAAAATCCATTCATCACATGAAAAATAATAACCATTCATCTTATGAATATTATTTTGTGCCTACTCATCTAAACATGCATATTAATATTTATAACTCATATAAATATATGAAAATAGTAACTTAAAATCAAAAGATAAGGGTTAAGAACACTTTTCAACCTTTGCTCTGATACCAATTGTAGGAACCATTTTCCTAGCGCAGCGGAAACACGTTAGGCACCCGAATCGGACTTGAAATTTTTTTTTCCCTTCTCTTGGAGTGGTCGAATGTTACCAACACCAAGACTGAATTTTTTGCTTCTGTTTTGGACAAAATTTCAGCCTCGGAATAGCCCCCCAACAACTGGACTGTTTTGGACCCGAAATGCACCAAATTCACTGCCCAGTTCAGTCCTTTTATGAATCAGTTTCTGCTATGTTTTAGGTCTGATTTTTCAGCCAAAAATAGTACCAACACAGTCCCAAAGTACCCTTTAAAGTTCCCTAAAAAGTCTGGATCAAACGCAATATAAGCCCTGTTTCACCAATATAATGTGCGGCAGTGAGCAAAACTAATGCTCACTTTCGTGAATCAAAGAACAAGAAGAATAAGATGAATTTTAGTTCAACACCAAAAGGACTTATGTGCTATGTCTCGCAACCAATGGAGAAAAGGGTGGGCTATCCTAAAAAATAAATCTCTAAATTTTTTAGAGATTAAAAGTCACACTAGGTATTTTTTTTTCTTTTTGTTGTTCTTTTTCTTTTTCTCAACTCTTGAGAGAATTGCAAGAACAAGAAGATGGAGGCTAGGGTTAGAATGAAAGGCTTAGGCAAAAAAAAATTAAGAATCCTTTTATGCCTAGGGTTATTTATTTCCAAATCAAACAAACCCTTCCCCTTCCACCACTCATCAAATTCAGCCAACAAGGTATTTTTTTCAAAATTTTTGTAACATATTAACTTTCTATAGAGACAAAGATGTTACAAAAAAATAATAATTATCACCTTTAAATTCCAAATTGAATCCAAGGATTTCCAAAACCCAAAATTTAGAAATTACAATCTTAGCCCTATTTAAATTATATCATATATAATTTAATATTGTGTATTTAATAATTATCATATAATTATTAACACCATATATTAAATTTTAAAATATAGTTTCAAGTGTGACAAAATAATATTATTAATCATATTAATAATATTTTCATATGTGAATATATAATTGGACTATCCAATTATATTTAATTTGCTATAATATATCAAGCTAGCACGGGGACCAAATGGACCCACGGTTTCGAGCTTCAATAATCTCGGAATATTAATTAAGCTCTTAATTAAATATTCCGAATTATTAACTCCCGATTATTCCACTAAAAATCCGAAGTTGCACTCTCGTTGCCGCAGATAGATATATTAAGCCGAACTACGTCGGTGTCCATCGATATAGTCATTACATACGAATTAACCCTTCACGAGTATCTTGTAATTAGAGCCGGGTCATAATATCCGTTATACCTCTCTAATTATTTTTACCTTAAGTACCATTGATTCTCTAATGAACGATTTATTCATAACCATTATGAATTTTAATCTTTCTATCCGTAATAGAAAGACTTGAGCGCTCTAACCGTTCAAGTACTTAATCAACCCTTAAAGAATATACTCTTCTACTTCTCGCAAGAAGGAGTGAACTCCATGTCTATGTAAAACGTCCTCAGCTACACACCAAACATGTCCCCAAAGTACGTAGCTATTGGTCGGGATTGCTACACCAACCTCACATTTGTAAATAAAATGACATAACCTGCCATGAAAGAGTTTGTAGTACACTCAGGATTAAGATCAATCCATTTATGACCATCTAGTAGATCGAAATGAATTTCTTTATTTAACGGATATTATAAGAAACTCATTTTTATCTTGGTCCAGTCTTATATGATCACATCATACAAGGTGCATCCATTCTCATGTCTCCACAAACAAAGTACCCGTTTTGTTTGCTCTCTATGGACTATTTTAGATTACTAACTTCAGACTTAAATCCTCTTGTGTATGACACCCATACACTAAGTCTGAAGGTACATGAGTAATCTAGGGTAAACATGATAATATACAATATGCGATATTAAACAAACACTTTGATAAATGAACAATACATCATTTTATTTCATAAAACATAATACCATTTACATTACATGATGCTATAGGGCATATATCCAAAAAAATGATTAGAAGTTGCACAAAATAATTTTGAGTTTTGTTGAAATACCTAGTCATAAGGGGAAAGATATAAGAAAAATGGTAGAAGCATGCATTCAAGAATGAGGTATTGATGATAAAATGTCTACGGTTATAGGGGACAATGCTAGTTCTAATGATGTCGCAATTACATATTTGAAGGGTAAACTTCCAAACTTAGTTATGGGTGGAGACTTTCTCCATATGAGATGTGCTGCTCATATTTTGAACTTGATTGTGAAGGATGGCCTTGTTAAAATTAAACAATCTATTAGTCGAATTCGTAGTGCACTTAGATATGTGCGGAGTTCTCTGACTAGAGCCCATCAATTTAAAATGGGTGTTAAGAGAGAATATCTAGTAGTTGTAAAATTTATCTTAAAGTTTCAATTAGGTGGAACTCCACTTACCTAATGCTGGAGACAACTCTTATATTTCAAAAAGTATTTGATAATATGTATGATGAGGATGTTTCCTATAGAACGGAACTTGAGAGTGATGATGGTGTTCCCACTTGGGAAGATTGGCAAAATGCCAAGGTTTTGGCAAGATTTTTTAAAAACTTCTACGTTGTCACTAAAAAATTATCAGAATCTTTATATGTCACATCTAATGCTCATGTTCATGATATTATTGCCATCTTCACTTGCATGAATGAATGGGCAAACGATTCAGATCCTTATGTTAAAAGTATGTGTCGTAAAATGAAAGAAAAGTTTGATAAATACTATGGAAATATTGATAAGACAAACTTTATGGTTTTAATAGTTGTTGTGTTGGATCCTAGATATAAGATGTATGTGACTAAGTTTTTTTTATAAGAGACTTTTCGATAATGATAATACAAAATTTACGGAAAAATATGAAAACTTGAAGGGTGTTTTGCAACGTTTGTTTGAGTTTTATAAATGTGGTAACAGAAGTTATGAAGAAGTACAATTCGTTTATCTCCAACTTCAAGTATTATGGAAGAGTGTGGTTGTGATGGTGGTAATGATGATGACATATATATATATATTCAAGATGAATTGATGAGGTTTATAAGAGATGAATAAGATGTGGAGCCTAAATCGAAGTTAGAAAAGTACTTTGAAAAAGCTTGTGAAGATGGTGGGAAAGATTGATATCTTAGGTTGTGGAAGAGTAATAGATTCAAGTACAAGAATTTTTCTCAAATTACAAGAGATGTGTTAGCGATTCCCGTATCCACTGTGGCTTTAGAGTCGGCTTTCAGTATATCTGGTCGTGTTCTTGATACATTTCACATTTGTTTAACTCTAAAAGTTCTTCAATCATTGATATGTACTCAAGATTGGTTAAGGAGTGCGCCAACACTAATAAATATTGAGGAATTAATGGAAGATGCAGGTAAGGCAAAATATTTTATTTTTCTGTAATTTTAATTTTATTCAGGCACTAACTAGCTAGTATTTTACATTTGTAACAGAAGCGAGTGGGCTGCCAATTGTAGATGATAATGATATTGTTGATAGTGATACCAATACTGATACAGATGATGAAATTTTATAAGTGAGTAATTTATTTACTGCTATAGTTTCTGTATCTGTTTGGGCTGTTTCTGATTTCTGTTAATATGTTGATGTGCATGTAGTTTCATCTATTGCCGCCTACTTACTGTTTTTTGATGTTTCTTATTTTTCTGCTGTTGCTGTTGCTGTTGCTGCTTCTACTATTGCTGCTGTTTCTTCTATTTTTTATCGATGTTGTTTTCTACTGTTTCTGCTATTGCTGCTTCTGTTTCTGCTATTGTTATTGATGTTTCTGATGTTGCTGTTTCTATTTCTGCTATTACTGCTGTTGTTTATGTTGTTGCTGTTGCCTAGTGTCGCTGTTGTTTTCTGTTGTTGCCTTCTTGTTTCTCTAGTTTTGAGGTCATTCCCTTTTCCGTTCCATAAGTTCCAGAAATGAATACAATGATATCTTTATATAAGGGAACAAAAATATTTATCACTTTAGGAAAAAAATGTTTTTCTTTAAGAACAGCAGCTTTGTCCATATTTATTATGGGGGACTCATTATTCCATATATATAGGCCATATTTATAGTTTCAAAGTTTGACACTTTCCCCATGTTCTTCTCCTCTCCGTTTATTTTTCTCTGTCTAGAATTATATTTGGATGATTATGATACTGTAATATTAAACAATTCCATTCCAGTTGTGGGAAAATTGTTGAGAGTTTAAAATTTAATCCAAACACCAAATAAAGAATTATTTAAAGTTAGTAACGTCAACCAATTAGTTTGTTTTTAATTTTCTGATACATCAAATTAATAAATTATCAATAATAATTAAGTGTTCAGGCGTGGTGTTGCACATGACAATAAAGTGTATAATATTTTAATTGACTTTATTATATTGTATATTCCCATTTATGCAGACTTCAGAGAGTTCTTTTATTACAAAAAAGATGGATCTGGTAGACAAGAAACTTCAAAATTAACTGGAGTCTTGATGATTTATGATTTAACATCTTTAATTTCTTCGTTTATTTAATTTTTGCAGCCTGCACTCCCTGCAGAAATGAGTCTTAAAGAGATTGAAAGCAGATTAGGTTCCCTTATACAGGCAGATACAGTAAGACAATTGAAGAGGCTGTGTGGAAATAAAAACTTGAAGGTAAAATATTATATAAATAGGATAATTCGGAACCGGAACTGAATTGGAACCGATTAATAGGGTACCTTATTTAATTGGGTAGATTCCGGTTTCACTTAATAAGGAACCGATTTTTTCCGGGCAAGTTCCGGTTCCATACAGAACCGGAGCCGAAACCGATTTTGCTCACCCCTAATTCATATACATATCCTACCAATCACGTATTTCTTATCACCCAGGAAATGCTTAGCTTATACCAACCCAACCACTATACAGCTACATCGTATGCATTAGTCAATAACCAACTTATCCCAATAACGCATATCCACACGTGCTAACACAAATTCAGAAATCATAACTTGTTCTCTTTACCAATTATGTATATCCAACTCATACATATCTCATCATCACATACATATACGAATAGGTGTTCATATACTTATATATATATAGACACACACATTGACTTACACGTATACATATCATTATCGGTTCATACACTTACATACATCCATACATACACATAGACATTAAGCTCGTCTCATGTCAATAACAAATATTCATACATGTGGTGGTTGATTAACTTCACTATACATAACCTTGAGCTCCGTTCTCAAAATCACCTCGTACTATCCTCATTTATCATAAACACTTCAACCATTTATACATATATATATTTATTTAAACAGGAATCAACATTCAAGTACTCATCGCATGAGTTACTTACTGGGCTTCGCGAACACTCCAGGTTCTAGTCAAATTGAGATTTCGAGGCATAAATGGACTCTAAACAATCCCATAAACACACTGGAATCGACGGAATTCTGATCGGAGTTACTGTTCACTAGTGGATAATTATTCACCAAAGTTTTCTCTCTCATTTTGCATGCAACCGTGTACGAAATGAAAAATCCATCATCACCAACTTGTAGTACTCTTCGAGAGCTTTGATTTTGCAGGTGGCTCGGGTCGTGAAATGAAGCGATGAGTCGGGATCGAGAAACTCAACTTGCGCGCGTCTCCTCTCGTTTTTGTCGTTTGCCGGCATCCTAGGGTTGACGTCGGCTACCACAAGGTGGAGGGGTAGCCGGAGCATCGGCACGACAAGGTCGTCAAAAATGTGAAATTGGGGACGAGGGGCCGTGTGTGGGGTTTGGGAAGATTATGCAATTTTCGTTAATTATAAAAACCTTGGGGGGTATATATAGAAAATTTACTGAAATTTACATTCTGACCCTGCAAAATTGCTTCTAGGTCCCTATCATTGGGCTTTCACGGAAATTCGCATTTTTGAAGCCCTTCCGATGTAAATTTCGAAAAGTGTTCAACACGAAAGTTGTTCCTCTTAGAAAACCGAGTCCAATAATTCAAGAATCAGCTCAATCGAACTTCATTGCTTTTTTTTTTAGCAGAAATAAGAAATTTTTACGCGTATAACGATAAAAACATAAATTGCGTAATCCGTTCTCGAAATCACGCGTTTTCCAACGCGACGAAGCTTCATTTTAAAACGTTCCGATCTATTTTTCAATACATAAACTCTTATTTTCGAATACTATCCCGTTCCAAATCCTTAACTTTATTTCGGAAACATTCCCGCACTGTTTCGAAAAATTCGGGATATTACAATGTGACACTCATTGATTGAACGATTATATAAGGACCATTCCATATAAATTTTTCTGGTTCAAGTATAGTGTAAACTGAGCAAGCATTACCACACACAACCTAATGCAATACAGAGCTAATGCAATGTAATATAATACAGTACGGTGGCACCAAACACACTCCAAACACACAAGTGGTTACATGAAGTATGAGGCTGTAGATGTGATTATGGAGATTTTCAGCCAGCTCCATAATAGTTATTGAGTTAATAATATAAACTTGAGTTAACATTTAACTCTTTGAATTATCTTAGATTAAATTGACCCATTAAATAGAACCGTGGGTTAAATATTGTTTTACAACTGAGAACTATTAATCAAAATAAAATCTTATTTTTAATTGTCAAAAACTTTCTTTCGGTTACTCAGATTATCATTTGTTGATTGATGTTCTAATAAGAGATTCTTTAATTTATTAAGTTAATGGACAAATTAAAAGATAAAAGAATACATATTCTAATATATTAAAAGATAAATATTATTACATTGAAATTCTTATTTTCTATAACTTCTAATATGTCTCTTAACTTATTAAATTAAAGGACCTATCATTAGAATCTTACTCATCCTTTTTTATCCCAAATGTTAAAAATATTTGTATTTACCAGTGTTTTGAAAACCATGTCAAATCATATCGGTAGACTGGATTGGTTGAATCGGGAATCGATCATGATTCCAGTTCGATTGAATCTTAAAAATCATAATATAAAAAATCAATCAAAATCTGTGAACCGATCCGGTCAATTTTTTATTTTAGGAGAATTTTTTAATCATATATATATATATATATATATATATATATATATATATATATATTATATATATATATATATATATATATATATATATATTTATGACGTTAGTCGATTATGTAGTTTTAACCAATTATTAAACTTTTAGATCAAAGAATTTAATTATCGGTCCAATTTTAAAACAATAGTATTTTATACCGATGCTCAGTGGAAACCATATATGAAGATTTGGATGTGCATGATTAGAATAAACTGCATTTGTGTGAATGTTTTGTTAAAACATTTTTCCAATAACACGAAATCAACAAAGGTCAATTCAACTTAAACTGTTATTTTCACTTTGATAGTTTCGCAATTTGATTAAAAGAAGGATATTCCCCGACAGCTGTATCAAATTCACTCACTTTGATAATGGAAAAAAATATCAAAATTCCATTGTTATTCGATGAAATTAAACGAAACTCCTCTAATATTTTAAAATTAAGGAAAATCTCCTGCATCGGATTTTTCTATAATCATTTTGATTCTTATGGTAAACATGAGATAAGGATGGTAATTCATATATCCTTTCTCGAATTGGTTTGTTCTTGTCTCATCTTGAATTCTGATCAATTTTTTGAATTAAAATAAAAAATCATTTCTAATATCAAATCAAATAGTTAAGAATCATAATCTCGATTGAGATTTTAAACATGATAAAAGTTTTGTTTAATTTTAAAACATGAGTAAGATTTCGTTTAATTTCACTAAATGAGGTTTAACTCAACTTCTCCTTTGATAAGCTTACATTTAATTATTCTTAATGCATGTGAAGTCAAAAGCAATTTCTTTGATAAGAGGATGTCATAATCAGGTCTAAATTCCAAAGTTAATTAAGTTATTAAATTAATATAAGCAAGAGTTTATGGCCGCACAACATAGTGGGTCAGATCAAAGTCATGTTCTAAGTAGTGTGAAGCCTAACCGTTCATTTGGCACACTAATGGGACCAAAGAAAACATGCGGCTCAGTTTTTCAAAAGTCACCTTAGCCAGGGAGAAATATTCTCTATGATATTATTGTAAATTAATTGAGTGTCCAAAAATCATATTAAGTTCTAGTATTTGATAATCAATTCAGAATTATTCAATTTATACTAACAATCTTTATCTATTACAAACATTAATTTGATCATGGGTTCAAATATTAAAAACAGTTTCTTTACGAAAAAAGATAAGACTACGTACAAATTTGATTTCATTGAAAAATTAAATCCAACCGTTACAAAAATAAATCAGAAATCACGAATTTTTTCAAATACTCTTGTTCATATCTCTCATCAAAAGGAGTTATGAGATAATATTGATTTAGGAAACCCCCGCTAACTCAAGTGAGCATTCAAATATTTGTCCTATATTCATTTGGGAGGGTATTCTTAATGGGTTGGAAACCATATCAACATGCCTTACATCTTGCAAATAAAAAGTATCCTGTCCAGGCAAAAAAATAAAAAAAAAATAAAAAAAAATAAAAAAAGAAAAAAGAAATTGACCAGGTACTTAGCATCTACTTTGATTTAAGTTAATAGTTTGAAGCTCAACCATAAGATAATTATCATATATGACAAGCGGATATAAAACTCTACTTATATATAAGTGGTAGGTGTTTATTAATTAATACAAAGATGTAGCGTTAATTTGAATGCGGCTCCTAGGTTTGAATTCTATAAATATGATTGTTTATGTATAATTTTGGAATTCAATACAAAGAGCTTTAACTTATCATGCTAACATGACATGATAATCTAAGAATCAGAAAGACCTAATTATATATATAACCAAACAAAATAAAAATATTATTCATCTAATTGGAATTGGCTATATCAATCCTTCAATGACATAGCCTAAAAACCAAACCAATGGGAACAAAATCTATCTCACATAAAATACATACAAAAGAATTTTAACAATATATTTAATCTAAAATAAATGAATTACTAAATCCGCAAATCAAAATTCCTCACACTACAAGAAAATTTGAAATTATTGATCGAATTCGGTATTGTATCTTTAAAAAAATATGGGGTCCACCCGACCAACCATGGGTGGGACCCACACATGGGCGCCAAAGGCGGGCCCAAACTAAACCCACATAATCCATGTGTAGAATAATTGCAGCAGCAGCAGTAGTAATATATATATATATATATATTATTTTAATTTTAAATTTTTTTATTTTTACCAATCGTCCGATAATTCGGTCGGTAAAATGTCTATTTTATTTTTTTATAATTAATATTATTTGCCGGCGTCATAAAATGACGTCAAATTAATCTTTAGCGCCATATTTACCGACCGAATATCGATTGGTCGGTAATTGGTTAGATATTATTTTTTTAATCTTTTTTGGTTAGTATTCGGTTGGCAAATATCAAAATTTACCGATGAAAATATTCAATTGGTAATTTCGATCTGTACTTTCACATTTTCTTATAGTGTCACACCATCAAAATCTAAAATAAAGTTCTAAAAAATATAACCCAAAACTAACATAAAACAAATACCAAATAGCGGTATGCATAAAACCAATGATAGTTGTATTATTGAATAATATAATGACTAAACGAATATTTGTATTCGATTTATTTAATAAACGAATCGAATATAAATTCTGATATTAGGATTCGTTTAATAAACAAATCGAATACAAATCCATCACATTTTGATTCGATTCGTTTAGGATTCGATACAAATTCGATTCATCAATTCGTTTTGCCACTTCTAGTATTACAAGAGACTTTGGGAGCATTCATTAATTTTTTTAGTAATTTTTTGATTTATTTGGAACCAGTAGGGGCAACGAGATCCTTTGATGCCATTATACTATATCCTAAATCATTTTTTTATTAAACTCGATATTATTGTCTAATTAAATTATTAATTAGGTCTTTCTTTATTGTCTCTTTATATATACACACACATACATAATGTATCTATGCATGCATGCTGGTAATTAATTAATCTGACGATCTCGAATCTTATACCACACAAAAAGCTTCAACTTCATGATGAGCGGACTGGAAAACAAAATGATTTTGATTCTTAGAATGTTTCAAGTATATAATTAAAAACTATGTAAGATGATTTTTACATTTAGGGATTCTTAATAATAATATAATATTATAATCCTGAGACCATATGCCTGCCTTAACTGAGGGCTGGACCTCATCAAGAACATATTCATTCCAAGTGTAAATATTCTAAATGTTGAGGCTATTAGTGGTGTTATGTTCTTCAGTTCTTCTCCTTCAACCAATCAAAAAGAAGAAAAAGCAACTGCCATAGATTGATCCTGCATATTGATACGTGAATTTTGAACCACAAACTATATTTTGTAGCCGTGCATAAAAGATTTGGAGTGAAAGAGGATAATAGGGAAGATAATCACAAACCCCCCGTTGTTTCTGTAAATTAATTATTTTTTCCTCCTATTTCAAAACTTATCAAAATCACTCGCTGTTAATTAATAAAAATACGTTAACTTTCAACTTTTTGATGTGGTAAAACCCACCATTGATCAATAAAAATCTCATGGAGTAAAATAGTAAAAGACTTAAAACTGAAAATTAACATATTTTTTTTGGACATTGATATGGAGCATGAAAGATGATTGAAGGGCGACAGAAATGATATTGGAGAATATTTTTTAACATATATATTTTTAGTATCAAAAATTCAAAAGAAAGAAGCGAAAAATGGCCCATCATGGTGTCATTTCTGTCACCTTTTAGTCGTCCTCAGCACTATTTATTTATTTATTTATTTTTATTTTTTTAACAATAGGGGAGTTTTGATGGTTTTTGTACCATGAGGGGATGATACTTTTGACAAACATTTGGGTGGTTTTGATGATTTTTCCAATGAAACGACTTCAAGGATTTACCTTCTTTACTTTTTCTTTCATTTAGTTTGTATTTTTATGCTCTTTCTCTTTACATGATTCTTTTTATGTTTTAAGAATTATATCCATCACACATTCACTATTAAAATAACTTTTGGTATTTTTTTTGGCAAAAAGACAGATCGCCAAAGATTTTCTTTCAAGTTCATAGAAGAAACTCAAGCATATTCCCCATCGAACATATTGGGAATGTTGGTTTTGATGTATCAATCATTCAATAAAATAACCAAGCCAAAATTCGTACCTTTTTTGGTGGTTGATATGCGGAAACGGATCTGATCTTCAATAACATTGGAAAACCCTCTCAATTTATTAAGCAAAAGTCCATTGACTCTTCTCTCGTTGTTTTCACCTATCTCTCTTTCTAGGGTTTTTCTCTCTATTTTCTAATATTCGTGTATATATATTTTAACCTCTTATATTCCCCAAAGCTCGAATCCATGTGGCAAGCTTTATCAATATCAAGATATTAATTTGAAAACCAATTCAACCAAACTATTAAGGCATTTTCTCATATTTTATGATTTTCAATTATGTAGATATATTTATACTATTTAACAAGGGAAAATTAGCAAAATTCCCGGTAATATTAGGTAAAATTAAGAGAAATCTTCTTTTGTTTTAAAACTAAGCGAAACATCTCTAAATAGGGATTTTGTATCCCTCATGCTTTAAAACCTTATAAAAAATATTTAAGCAACTTAATTTTATAACATAAAACATGTTTCACTTAATTATACCATATATAATAAGAGTTTTACTCATTTTCTCCCAAAACTATTATTGAAATTAAAATTTTATCATATTTATTATTTATATTTAACTTCTTGCTATCTCTTATATTGAGCCGAGTCGGCCTCGACCAATTCTAACTGGAAAAAAACAAAAAAGAAAAAGGAAAATTGTACATGAGAATCTAAAAGTACAGAATTTTATTTGTCGATTTTAGATGAGGCCAACGTGTAAAAGCTTATAAGATGAAGGGTGATGGATTTTTATCTATTCTATTTAGCATTATAACTAGAAGTAGAAAAACACGTCAAAGGATTTTTCTAGCTACGATTTGATTGATGTTAATATGTTAATTTCTAGCTTTTGATTTGATCTTTTTTCATTTATCCGAATGTTTATTTGTTAAAGTTGTTGTTGGCATAATTTTGCAGTCGGTTTACAAAAGATATATATAAAGGTGGAAAAAAAAATTAATGGTGGTGATATTTGCAAACTAAAATCAGAACAAAAACTAAAATCTTGGATCAATTACTAATCTGCCTAACTTATACTAAATTTGATTTTCATTAAAGTGATAGACACATATATATATATATATATTAGTGATAGCAAATCAAAATAAGTAATTATATAGAAATTAAATGATGAGTAAAACTAACGATAAAGTACATGTATTATGTTGCTAAAAAAATTTAATACATAGTACACATGTATTTTATGGTTACTTTTAGTCACCATTTTACTTCTGTTTAGTTTCCATAATATTTTGAATCAAAATCATCTCATTAATCAGATTTTTCATTAATTTATAGTAGATATTTAACAAATTGTCAGTTTAAGCGGTGACAATTATCCTTTGCTCATCCCTTGGTAGGACTGTAAATGAATCAAGCCGTTCATGAACTACTCGAACTCGAATTGTATTTGACTTGGTTCGAGATCGATTCGTTTAATAAATGACATACTCGAATTTTGAAATAATAACTCGAATATTAAATGAGATGGATTCGCAAAAACTTGACTTGCTCATTTTTGACTCGGGAATATTATTTGAAATAGACTCGACTTGAATCATATAGACACAACTCGACTCCATATCATATATATAGAGAGGTCACAGACATTTGAATTTTGTAGAGAAAATTTTTAAACTTTGATGAAATAAATAAAAAATAAAAAGTAAAATTTTTAAACGATTCGAATCATTTTGTAATCAAATTCGAGTCAAACTCAATCTCAATATATTCTTAACGAGTTGAATTCAAACAACACATGTAAAACTAGATTCGAGCTCGAGCCAAGTCGAGCTCATATAAATACTTATCGAGCGAGTCAAACGGAGCACTGCTCGATTTGATTACACCCCTACCCCTTAGTTGTTCCGCCACTGATTCATACTAAAAAAATTTCTTTATCATCATTTGTCATTGAAAATCAGGGGGGTTTTGACCATAGTACACGTATAGGTGGAATAAGTGTAAAACACTATATAATTTGTTTTTTTTAAAAAAATCTAACTATACTATCTAAGAGAAGTTTTAAAATAATATTTCAATGGAAATAATCATACGCCCTTAAATCTAGCATAATCAACCACACTTTTAATCTAAAACAGTTAATAAAGAGCATAAATAAAAGTGCATAGTAAACAACATGAAGTAAACAACATTAAGATTTATTTACGAAGTGAAACATTCTATATAAAGAAAAACTACTCTTGGGCAACCATCCAAATTCACTTTAAAGAAAACCTTACAATGATGGTTGAAAGTTCTATGACAAAATCTCTGTCAACTCAATTACCCCAACTATAATAACCCGAGGCGATTTCTCAAGCTCGCTCTAAACAGCCTTCTCTGGCAACTCTGAATTCTCTGTAGTGAATCCAATCAGTGAATTCTCTCTTGCCGAAACTCTTATATCCAATCTCCAACTCAAAACTTTGAAGATTAGGGTTTGGTAAGATTTGGTGTAACAGTATATATCACTTTTGGTAGCATTATGCAATAGCAATTTTTTAACAAAATGTTATTAAATGTTAATTTTTGGTAATATTTTATTTTTAAAAAAGCTATATTTAAATATTCAAGTGATAACATATTTTTTAATAATATTTTACACTATTAGTAGTATTTTTCAAAATATCATGTATTATATCAATTAAGATAACACTTTTAGTAAATTTATTAATTATATATTAATTATTTATAATATATATATATATAGTTCTTCTTTCATGCGGGCGTTTGCATGTTATTTTCTTACGGACAAGCAAGAAAGTACACAAAAAAGTGAAAGTACGTATATTTTCTCACCAAATTTTTATATGGATATCTGCACTCGAGAACACACACTTTTCCAAGATTATTATTTTTAAATTATTTTCTTTTTTTGGTAGCATTTTATAAACACTGTGAGCAATCTAATATAGCATTTATACAAAACAATGATAGCTTTTATTGAATGTTATATTCTAAGTCTTAGCATTCATTAAATTCTACTAAATTGAAAGATTTTTAGTTACATAGGCTAACTTAGCATCGGCAAAATATTACCTTTCACTTTTGGTAGCATTTTTCGGATGCTACCATATGTCCTTTTAGTTACGTATGTTTCATAGTTACTAAAGAGAGATTGTCACAAAAAATAAAGAAGACATGAGATCAAATAGTCTTTAATGGTGAACTCTCAAAAAAGAAGGAAACAAAAAATATGGAGACTTTTTATTTATGTTTCCGACAATCCAAAAATGAGATTAAGTCAGGCTTTTATAGGCCAGGGTTAAAAAAAAACCCTAAAACATAGAGGTCTTTAAAATTTGTTTAGGAAAGGAAATCTCATCTTGGCTTTCAACACGTCTCACGCACACTGAGGCTCTGGACTAAAGGTTCGAACCTGCTGAAGCACTCGACATAAACGCGACAATTTTATCTGAATTGAAATCTTCATCCGACGACTTCCAAAAACTATCCAATCACTCTGAAATCTTCAATATTCATTATAATTCGATTGGACTTAGTTTATTCGATGGTAAAGTATTAACTTACCATCTACTAGATCATGAATTCGAATTATGTAAAAAACACTTGTATCAAGAACTTTATGCACTAGACCTTTTATCACATAATAATATAGCAAAATTTTAACTTTCAAGAAACAAAACATTGAGAAAATGAAGACAAGAATCTAAAATCAACAGGACCAATTTACTTCCAGCCAAGGTTGATGATAATGACATATTCTTGATTTGAACCATGGGATACAGTTCATATATAGCTTTAATTTACACTGTACCTACAAATATGCTTATGGCTACCTGATAAAAAGTAACAAAGTGCTATTGACATGGTATTCATTCGTTAGTTGCACTCCCTAAATACTTTATTAATATCAAATTTTTGTGTTTTGTATCTAAAATAATAAATTCGAAAGTAAAATTTGATTCTTTAAAATTATCTTATTATTTTGGATAAAAAAACAAAAAAATACAGTGATTATAGAGTGCAACCAACATTATTCTTCATGTTATTGATGGTTCTTTTACTTTACCTTCGCAATTGTGGGCTAATGACTTCTGTTAATGGGTAACAACATCATGCCGTACCTAAAATGCACTTTCAACCCATTAATGCTTTCATTGAAATTTCTTTATAATTTGCTTCGTACATAAAAAAGAACACAAAAACATGCACCATGATCATAGAATTGAAATATAATATTTTTTTAAATACACCAAAAGTATGCCTTTTCACTTATAAATAGAGGCCACTAGAGCCCTCCAAAACCATCCATTTTATTTCCTTGTTCTCATCTTCCTATTCTCAGTTCATGCAAACTTGCCTTAATTGTCTCATTTAGCTATGGAAGTCATTG
Source organism: Zanthoxylum bungeanum (assembly GCA_019454045.1). Taxonomy (NCBI): domain Eukaryota; kingdom Viridiplantae; phylum Streptophyta; class Magnoliopsida; order Sapindales; family Rutaceae; genus Zanthoxylum; species Zanthoxylum bungeanum. Next base: position 307,447 of record SKCR01037544.1, read on the forward strand.
GGTTTGCTCGCATATGGCTGTGTCTCAAGACCTTTCCTGAAGTGCTAAAAGCTAAAATAAGTCAAGTTGTTAACAATACAATAAATCTTGGAAAGGATGACCCGAGAAGAATTATTCATTCAATAAAAGTAGGACTTGCACTCACCTTGGTCTCAATATTTTACTACTATCAGCCACTTTATGAAAATTTTGGTGTCTCTGCAATGTGGGCTGTCATGACTGTAGTTGTTGTTTTTGAGTTCTCTGTGGGTAAGTTTTTCCTTTGAAGTTTCTATTTTGATTCCCTTCTACTAAAAAAAACTTCTGTAAATCGGACATACCAGCTCAATATGCAGATGTGGTATGCCCAGTCAATTACTTTTTACTATTTGGTAGATAAGTGGATCCCATAATTTTTTTAATCAATTTGGTGGATCCTACAATATTAAAATAGTGGGATGCACTATTTCATCCATCACGTGAACTTTCTATGCTCAAATGGTATTTAAAAATTGACAGGACATGCCTCCTCAGTTTTTCTCACCTTTCTACATATAATCAACCAATATTATTATTATTATTATTATTTGTCTATGCATTTTCAGGAGCCACTCTTGGAAAAGGTCTTAATAGAGGATTGGCAACATTAATAGCAGGAGCTTTAGGAGTTGGAGCCCATCACTTAGCTAGCCTATCCGGAGAGATAGGTGAACCCATATTGCTTGGATTCTTTATCTTCCTTCAAGGTAAGTAACTAAATTACACATCACAAAATCTAAATTCATTAATTGTTTCTCAATCAATCATTGTTTGGTGCTAATTAATTATGAAAATGTTGCAGCTGCGGCATCAACTTTTATAAGATTCTTCCCCGAGATCAAGGCCAGATATGATTATGGGCTGTTAATATTTATATTAACATTCTCTTTGATATCAATATTGGGTTTCCGAGATGATGAAATTTTAAAGTTGGCTCACCAAAGATTATCAACAGTCATCATTGGTAGCTCTGCTTCTGTCATCATTTCCATTTTGATTTGCCCTGTATGGGCAGGCCAAGATCTTCACAATCTTGTTGCTACCAATTTGGAAAAGCTTGGAAAATTCTTAGAAGGTATTTATTTAATTAATTTCATATTTTATTGTTCACTAACAATTTACATTTGGTGTTGGACTGAATTTTATCTATGAACACTTGATTCAAATTCATGCACTAAAATGATATATGACATGGAGACGTATTAATTAAGGTAAAAAATTTCAGGATTTGGAAATGAATACTTTAAAACATTGGACGATGGAGGGTGTAAAGAAGATAAATCATTTATGCAAGAATATAAAAGTGCTCTCAATTCACAAAGCACTGAAGAATCCTTGGTGGGTAAATTTTTTCTCTCTCATATGAAATTAATTAATTTGAATGTTGCTATATATAATCCACTAATTCTGATGACTTTCAGGCCAATTTTGCAAGATGGGAACCGGGACATGGTCGGTTTCAGTTTCGCCATCCATGGCAGAAGTACCTTAAAATTGGAATTCTCACACGACAATGTGCCTACAGAATTGATGCTCTAAATGGCTACCTCAACAATGAAATTCAGGTATAAAAATCTGTCTATAGGGGGAATACTCCTTAAATCCTTGGAGTTTGAGTCAATTACTCTATTAATATTTGTTATATTATTAGAAATTATTAAAAATATTAATATTATTAAGGATGACATTGACAATAGAATGTGACAGTCCATGATTAGTCGATCTAGATTCCATCTCTTATATATAATTGATAACAATCATCAAAATCTTGTCCAACTAAAATCCCGTCTCTCTTTGCTAAAAATTTTGAGATTTTTTTTTGTCCCGTCCCATCTTATTTTCAAATTAAGATATAAAAATATGTCTCAAATCTCATTTCAAACGAGACAGAATACTTAAGGGGAAAATTGTCATCCCTACCTATTATACATATATTTTCATTAAACTCTAATTCATCATTCCATATTTTCCACTGCATATAAGTTTTCCATTGAAAATTTTCCACTGCATATTAGTTTTCCACTAAAGCGGGCGTATGGTCCCTGAATTTTTTTTATTGTACCTCCTAAATAAATAACGAATAAGGGCCCGAAAATTTTTATATTATAATATTATACTACATTCAAGGATTACAAAACGTAAAAATGACCTTAGATCCTGAGAATCTCAGGGGCCGGCCCTGTCAACAATTATAGAAGTAATTATAAAAATATTTTGAATAATGTTTAAAAATACAAAAAAGTATTTAGGTAATTAGACTAAATACTAGGGTCTACAGCGCAATTTATCCTATTTCTAAACACAGTTTATGGCCTGACGTGTAGAATTGAAAAAAGAAAAGGCTGTGGATGTATGGGTTAAATACTAATTAAAGTGCATTCATTCATGCATTTAAACCACGTGGAATTATACATTTGTTGCAGGCAGATCCAGAAATTAGAAATAAAATTCAAGAAGCATGCACAGAAATGAGTTCGGAATCTGGCAGAGCACTCAAAGAATTGGCATTGGCAATAAAAAAAATGACTAAAAAGCCATTATCATTTGCTGCTGATACCCACATTGAGAACTCAAAATCCGCTGCAAAAAATCTAAACTCTTTGCTCAAATCAGGTGGCATATGGGAAGATTCTGATCTCCTCTCAGTAATACCAGTCGCCACAGTAGCCTCACTGCTAGCCGATGTTGTTGATTGCACTGAAAAAATTGCTGAATCAATATATGATCTTGCATCTGCAGCAAATTTTGAAAGCATTGAGGCTGATTGCAACCATGTTGTAATTAATGTTAGTGAGTCAACTCAAGCTATTCAAGAAGCTGATGATAGAAGTTTGAAGGTGTAAATAATAATTATGTATTAATTCTAACGATAATAACTATGAGATGATTATATCCAAACTTATTTATTATGAAGTTTGGATATATGAAATGTGTCTAACTTTATTTATCAAAAAAAATTTGACAGGAATTATATATCCTGAACAAATTAATATTATTCCCTCTATATATGCTCTACTTCCTTATATCTATGTATATATGTTTGTTATCTGCGGTTGAGAATTGAGATCATAGTTTCTTTATTTGATTCTATTTTTTAAGGAAAAAGTTGACTAAAGATAAACGAATTATTCTCTTATTCTGGATTTGGTTTTATGCACATATGAGGATTTTTTTTTTCATTTTTTCAATAAACTTTGATGCTATCCTTTTGTCACGATCCCTCCTAGAATGGGTCTAACCCTAGAGGATCGCGGACTTCTTTATCTCGAGCATTCTATATCTCATACAAGTCAAATAAATAAGCGCAAATAGTACTTTCACAAATTTTACAAGTCACTGAATATCTCTCCAATATTATGGTTTACAATACAAATATTAAAAATATACAAATAATGACTTAAATGTCTGGACCAACCCGAAAAATAACTGTGGCACGTGGATCAAAATCTGGTACTGTTACTGCTGTGCTGGCGAACTACCTTGAATGTTTGGGGAAAAAGGGAATGAGCTTAAAGAGCTCAATAGTAAAGCACTCATACTCTCAACATGACCTCTCCAACAAAGTAGGAATATACACACACACATGTATATATATAATATAATAAATGAAAATAATATATACTATCATAACATCTCAAGCAACCATCCCACAACAATACAAACATCATCAAACATGGTTGCTAATTCGGGTCCAGTATAATAGTGGATTGAAACCAATGAGAGAGCGTCTCTCATACTCCCAAGATTTTCCACCATATTATCCCGTATTTTGGGTGAGCGTGTTAAAATCAATAGGAGAGTCCCTCTCATACTCCCAAGATTTTTCACCATATTATCCCGTAAAATATCTCATCACATCTCATCTCATCTCCGGCCACTATTATACAATACCCGGTAGCATAACATAACAACACACATCATCCAACACAATCACATTTCATATTCAATCCATCAATCTCATCTTAACAATCATGAATTTATAATTCTCTTACTTTCAACAACTCAATATAATATCTCCACAAATTTATATATATACATATTTAATTATAATTCTATCAATATATATATATATATAAATATATATATGGACTTTCACAACAACCACCAATCAACAAATAATTATGTTAAGGGAATCATCGTGCATTGTACTTACCTCTATCCACGCAAAAGTACTTAATATGTCTATATCCTCGCTAAGAATATGAAAAATATAAAATTACGATCAGGTCCCTCAATTTTTTAAAATTATGATTTTACCCTTAAACTTTCTAAATTTCCATTTTAGCCCCTAAACTTTTCTAATATGTCCATATAGTCCTAAAATTCTCAAATTTTACTTATTAACCCCTGAAAACAAAATTTACAGAATTATCATTAATCATGCAAATATAGAATTAAGTCTAAAACTTTCAAATTCTATCATTTACACCCCAAAACAGTAATAATCACGTACTGAGCTCCAACGACCTCCAAATCTCACAACGAAGGAGCCGCTGGTTAGCAAACGTCTCAAGGATCACGGTAATGTTAGTGGTAGAGGCTGAAACACGACGATTTTTGATGATCAGTTAAACACCGATAACTACTGTATTTTACTCGTTTCTCAACAACCGAAGGTCCGATTTGGGAAAATGAAGTGTCAAACTTGCGTCTCTCGACGAGGAAAATATTCTGATCTGGGAGGTGTCGAACACACACGACGACGCGTGGAGCGCGTGGTGACGACAGCAGGCGGCGCATAGCTTGGATTCTCGACGGTGGTCCAGCGGCGTTGGATTCTTCTCGTCGAAGGGATTCTCCAGATGTGGTCACTAATCGTAAACTAAGATCGGACGACATCGAAAAGTCCCTATCTCTCTGTCCATAAATTTTCTCTCTCTAGAAATTCTTCCCCAATCACTCTCAATTTCTCTATCTAAAACCCCTGGAATTTGCCTCCAACACACCTCACTCTCTTTTCTTGAATACAACTTAAAACTCTCTGTAATACTACGTGACAAAAAAATAAATAAATAAATATGCTTTTGCTTTTGAAAGTTTATATAAGAGAGACATGACGAGTGAGAGAGCAGAGCAAACAAAAAAAAATCAAATCTTTCTCTCTCCTAAAAATTTCTTTTTCTCTCTCCCACAGCTCTCTCTCTCTACTTAAACTTGAAGTCGCCGCCGCCGCTCCTCCGCCGGTCATCTTCAGCCACGCGCCTGTCCATCGAAAAGCTGCCGACGTCAGCTTTCCAGATCCGCCGAGATCAAGCCGAACGGACGCCATACGCTCCTTCACGCGCCGCCGGAAGAGGACGGTTCGTCGCCGTCGTTTCTGTATTTTTCGGCCACCTCCGATCACTTCTGACGTCACCTCCGGTGAGTGGGCACTTTTCAGGCCGAGATCTTTCCAACGCCAGTGGTCACTTCCTGATCAGACGTCGTTCGGGTTGTTTTTCGTTTTGTAATTACTGGCAATTCGGGAATATTACTAGAATTTGAGATCCGACCGTTGGATCGGCGATCCGAACATATCAGATCGTTGCTCTCGATTATACGAGCATTTTGGTATATATATCCACCGTTGAAAGTATCTTATCGTGGGGCCCACTTTTTGGATGTGGGGCCCGATCTTCGTTGTGGGGCCCGCTTGCCTCGTTAGGCGTTACAACAAGTTTCGAAACCGTCGCTATGATCTTTGAGAGGTTTGCTAACCATTGGATCTTTCTTTGAGAGAGTTGGAGATCGTTGGAGCTCGGTATGTGATTATTACTGTTTTGGGGGTGTAAATGATAGAATTGGAAAGTTTTGGATATAATTATAAATTTGCATAATTAGGGGTTAAATAGTAATGTTTAAGAATTTAGGACTATTTAGGCATATCAGAACAGTTTAGGGGTAAAATCGTAATTTTGGATAATTTGAGGGACCTGATCGTAATTTTACATTTTCCAGATTCTTGGCGAGAATATAGATTTATTCAGAGTATTTGCATGGATAGAGGTAAGTACACTCTGTGGTGATTCTCTTAACATATTGTTTGATGATTGATGGTTGTTGTGAGAGTCGATATATATATATATATATATATATATATATATATATATATATATATATATATCTATATATATATATATATATATATATATATATATATATATATATATTATTATTAATATATTTTGTTGAGATATGATATTGAGATATTGGGAGCATGATAATATGAAATCATGATTACTGAGATGAGATTGATGGATTGGATGTGAGATGTGATTGTGTTTGATGATGTGTGCTGATGTGTTACGCTGCGGGTTTTGTATAATAGTGTTCGGATTTGAGATGAGATGTGATGATACATCAGATGATATGAGATGATAGAAAACCTTGGGAGCTGTCATTGAGGACTCTTCCATTGGTTTTGATTTGGGGGTATACGGGGACTCCCCCATTGATTATATTTCACTCACATATAATGAGTTGATATGGTTGGGAAACCTTGGGAGTTGTGATGAGGTACTCTCCTATTGGTTTCAATCATCTATTATACTAGACCCGGATTAGCAACCATGTTTGATGGATGTCTGTATTGTTATGGGATGATTGTTGTGATGCTATTATAATATATGCTATTTTCATATATTTATATATGTTTGTTGGAAAATTGATTGAGTAATCGATAGCATGTGAATATAATGGAGAATACTAATTTGAGATATAAATTGTATATTTGTTCTATAAAAGATAAATATTGAGTACTATGTGATTTTGAGATGAGTTGATGGATGAAATGAGATGAGATGTGTTGTTGTGAGTATGTTCTGCCTGAGAGATAGCTGTGTTATATATATCTTAACTGATATTTTCATATATTAATTACCTTCTATATATATATATATATATATATATATTAATATATATATATATATATATATATATATATATATATAATATATTATCCTATTTTGTTGGTGAGGTCATGTTGAGAGAATTAGTGTTTACTTGCTGAGCTTTTTTAAGCTCACTCCCCTCTCCCCCAAACATTTCAGGTAGTTCGCGAGCATAGCAGGAGCAGTACCATATTTGGATCCACGTGCCACAGTTGTATTTTAGGGTTGGTCACGTGTTGTAAACCATGTATTTGTTGTATATACCATGTATTTGTAATTTATGATGTATTATTGTGTGAAACCAAATGGTGGGTTTGACATATAGATTGCTCAAGCTGAAGTTGATCGCGGACCTCTTTCTAGGGTTGGGCCCGCCCTAGGGAGGGGGTCGTGACACTCTCAATTAAAATATTTACACAAAAAAAAATGATAAGATATGTGATAATGGAAATGGTTGTTGAATGATTCCTAGTGAGTAGGGTTAGGGTGAGTGAGTGTGTTTGTTGATTGTTTTGTTTGGGTTATGAGATAAAAAATCATATAAACATATTTAGGTAATAATAATATAATAGTGGAGTGTGTTAGGTGTGATTTTAAAGAATAATAATTTGTTAAGATAAAAAAAAAAATACAAGGTATTACACTTTTACTCACTTGAAGATCATGCTTAACACAATGTTCGAGTGTTAACTTACTATCTGTTTGATCACGTGAAACCTGAAAAGACTCTTTATAAAAAGACAGGGGTAGGGTTGCATATATCAAGAATTTTTCTAGATTATATTACTTGTAGTGAGAGTTTTGTACACTAGGTATAAGTTATAATGAACATTGATGATATGAAGGAATTTATTGAATAAACAAAATAACAAGGGAGATTGACACTTTCTTCCCTACATTATTTATTTATTTATTATACTACTTACTCCACTGCAGTTTTCATAGTAGCTTGCTATGAAAACAATTGGATATTAAAAGATCAGCAAAGTTTACATGAGCATAACATACAATTTTGTTTTTTGGATAAAATCAACGGCGACGGCGAAACATCATAGCAGTATCTTACATCTCAATTAGATTAACATTCAAGGCTTAACCGGATCTCACTGAGAGCTATCTTTAAATGAAAATAGTAAAGAGTATAGTATAAACATGAAGTTCAAATCTTCTGTCTCATCAATTGTGCTCCACTTCGTACTCTACCAATCAAATTTGGACAACTAATATCTCTAATTAAATGAGAGAATAATTTGATTGGTGGAGTGTTAGAGTCAGAGTTCTCTCATTTAATGAGAGATATTAGTTGTCCAAATTTGATTGGTGGAGCACGAAGTGATGCACAATTGATGGGACATAAGATTTGGACTCATAAACATGGAAGACAAAAAGACTAAACTAAACAATAGATTTCAAGTTACCAACCTCGTTAAAAAAATTCTTTATAATGAATTGATCCCGACCACGACATATAAAGTTTTTAAAGTAATGATATGAAGAATAAACGAGAGCAAAATATAAACAAAATCATCATTAATATGACATCGATTTGATTTTTCTATTTTTTTTTTTATTTATCACGAAAATAATATCGTTTTGGTGGTCTCTTAACATTTTTCAATTCTTTATAGTATCATCCTGCATGCAAACATTTCCGTTTTTCCTATAACCACCAAACTCGTTTTTTTTTTTTTTTTGGAAAAATTTTATAAAAGGTGGACCATACTCTCTTATATTGTAATGAGACTCGTTAAATTAATGAAAAATTAATTAGACAGTTAAGTGTTACTAAATCAACATAACAATTTCAACTTTTAGCTAGACAAAATACCAATCGATCCTTGATCCTTGCCCGTACAGTTGGCACTTGCAGGAGAGGACAGTCAAATTATCAAATGATTAAAACAAGATTTCAACTTGTGGGCACAACCATAAAATTGACTCTAAATTAAAAATGGAACACCATTACATAAAGTGAAGTGATATCAACCACATAATTAAGAATGATATAATGAGTATGGCACATGTTTAGTTAATTACTTCACTTTGATGATCTGTGCTATTCTTTTTCTATTTTATTCCTGAGAAACAAAAGTGAAGGCATCTTGCTGAGCTGACAAGGTTTATATCCCTACAGTTTGTTGATTTTTTTATTTAAAAAAAATTTCCTTAGTTCTGGTCAGTGGTAATAATCTTTCGTCTGTGGATCTTTCGGCAGAGCACAAAGTTAAATAGAGAAAACTGTCAACATTTTCGGCTTAGTGCATGTAAGTAGTTATGATTTGTCAATAACGCTTATTGTATAAAAACAAGAAGTATCTCTTAATTTCTTAAATTTCAAGATTAAACTTAATTCAACCAAAATAAATAAATAGACATAAAAAATAATAATCCCTTAATTGATTAGTTAATCTCTATATCTTTGCTTCATGCCATTTATTATCGATCATCATGGGTTAGGGAGTTAAAATCTCTTTCAAACCCTAGAATTTAGCTTAATTACTCAGTTAGTTCCCTATGTTTTCAAAAATTACTTAAAATTTCATGTCATTACTTCTTTTTTTTTTTTTAAGAAGTAAGGGGATGGGTAAACTTTTTAACCCCCTTACCTCAACAAGACTCGAACCCATACGACAAAATTTTTATTAAATTATTTAAAAACCAACTCGATTACGTCATTAGGAGTTACTCTTTGTTTTTCATCCATGTCGTTATTTATACCGCTGTTGAATTGTAATATCCCGAGTTTTTCGGAAAGTTCTGGAAGGTTTCGGAATTTAAAGTTTAGGTTTTGGAACAGTCTGTGTTGGGAAATAGTTTGAAATATTTTAAAGTGAAACTTGGTCGCGTTGGAAAACGCGTGGTTTCGAGAACCAGTTACGCGATTTCTTATTTTATCATTCTACGCGTAAAATATTCTTGTTTCGGCTATAAAAATTTCAAACGAACTCCGATTGAGCTGATTCTTGAACCATCAGACCCATTTTTCCGAGACGAACAACTTTCATGTTGAATACTTTTCGAAATTTGTATCAAAAGGGCTTCAAAAATGTATAATTTCTAGAACGTTCCATGATAGGGGCCTGAATGCAATTTTCGGGGGTCTGAACGAAAATTTCAGAAACTTTCTATAAATACCCATAGTTACTGCTTATTACACAAATGGCATAATTTTTTCAACCGGCTCACTCGACCCCCCACCCCAAAAGTCATCCTTGCGAACTGCCAGTCGCGCCAGCGGCTTGCCGGCCACCGCCGACCGGCGCGACTAGCTAGGGGGTGCGTCGGCCACCCCTCCACCTTGTGGTGGCCGGTGGCAGCCCTAGATCACCGACACGACGCGAAAAGAGAGAGGAATATGCGCACGTGGGTTTCCCGATCCCGACCCATCGCTTTGTTTCACGACCCGAGCCACCCACCGAATCGAAGCTCTCAGAGAATACTATAAGTTGGCGATGACAGATTTTTCATTTTGTGCACGGTTGCACGTGAAACGAGGAAATAAGATTCAGTGAATAGTAATATATCGGTGAACAGTAGCTCCGATCGGAATTCTGTCGATTTTAGCGTGTTCGTGGGATCGTTTAGAGTCCGTATATGGCCTCGAAATCTCAGTATGACCTCCCGGTAAAAATCCACAGATTTCAAGTTTTTTTTTTAATTGTTTGGATGCATCCAGTAGTTTCGTAGAGTACTGTAATGATATAAAATGAATTGTTTGAGTATTAGTATATTGAATACGAGCATTCAGTAGGATCCGAGTGAAAACAAAACGAGTTTGATCGATCCGATAGAATATGATAGTTTCCGATAAAAGTGGATTTTTGGATATAATGATTTGTTTTGATTTTAATGTTAGTTATGAGTTATATATGATATTACGAACATGTTTGGATAATCCGGGAAGGTTCGGAGGGTTCAAGACCTTTCCGTAGCGTTTGTGGAAATTTTTTCGGAAGAATTTTCCAAAAATGCGCAAACCGAGGATTCAAGTTAACTAGTGGCATGAATTAGTTTGTAATGGTATTTTTAGAATAATAGAATTGAAATCATTGAAATCGGACTTCATTTGATTATCCCGGAAAGATCCGAAATTTTATCACAGTTAAGTTAAGAATCTTGTAAAGTTGCGATTCTGACGGCGTTTCGCCATTTGTTTTGACAAATATGACTAAGACCTGGGGTGTTCGCGAAGCCAAGTAAGTAACCCATGCGATGAGTTCTCGAATTGTTCATTTCGTAATTCTTTTTTTAAACATATGTGTGTGTGTGTGTGTGTGTGTGTGTGTGTGTGAGTGGAAACGATTGAAAGGTTTAGGTTAGTTACAAGATGGATTTGAGAAAAGGATTTCGAGATCGTGTATAGTTGAGTTAGTTGACCATCACAGGTATGGACTTTCGTTATTGCTATGATATGAACTGAGTACTTTGATTATGATGATGTATGTATGTATGTAATGTATGTATTGATGTATCTTGAAGTGGAATGTTCAAGGGTAATGCTATGTTATGTATTTTGAAAAGATTGATGAGTTTAATGGCTACATGTATGTATTGATGCATGTAACTACATGGACTCGTAATGGTATGTATATGTATGGATGTATGTAATGGTATGAACCTGTATCGATATAAACGTATATATATAAATGAGTATAAAAAGGAATCAGTATATGAACATGTATTCGTATATGCATATGATGTTAAGACATGAAGATTGGTAAATGCTATGATACGTGAAATCGAAGTAATACGTATATTCGTATGATTGGAACATGTGTATGTACGTGAGTGTTTGAATGATGTTTTAGAGTATTTGTTATGGATGTTCTTGTGTATGAAAAGTTATGCGGTGAGTTTGGTGTGCTGTGATATGTATGCATGAATGTAGGTTTAATTGGTTGATGATTTCGTGGTATAGTCGAGATGGTTAGGAATCCGTTCAGACGGAATTCATCTCATACATATTCTAAAATAGGTAATGAATCTCGTACGACCATTGTGTGTGTAAACCAGCCGAATGTATGTATTGTTGGATGGTGTGATCTTTGATTTATCGATTGTTATGTGTGCTTCTTAGTTGGTTACGTGATGACTGTAAAGATGTCTGAGTTTGTGTGTATGTATGATGGAACTCGTGATATGTATGGATTATGTATGCTTATGTGAGATGAATGGTAGATTTGAAGTCGATGTGAATATCAGAGGTTATAAAGCGTGTTTGCCAAGTTGTAATAGTATGTACGTATATGTATAAGAATTACGATATTGTATTTGCATGTATATACAAGAAATGTGCTACGGTATGTGTGAATGTATACGAAACCCAAGTGTTAAGCTATTGTAAGGTTATCATAGTAAAGAAGGTTAGAGAAAGATTGTTTTGATATTGAAGAAAGTTTGTTAAATTTATCGATTTGATGATATTTCAAAGATATTCAAATGTGATAAGTATTAATGTGTGACTTCATGTTTAACATTGAAATGGTTTCGAATCTATGTTTCGTGTGCTTTGAATGTCTAATTACTATACTGACAATATGTAAATATGTAAATTATGAAAATTTGTTATAGGTAAAATATAAAGGATAATAGGAAGCTGATAATTATAGGACTCGTAATAATTTGTAAATTCTGAAAAAAAAAAAAAAAAAAAAAAAAAAAAAAAACTTCTAATGTAAATGACTTGTATGTTTTGTTTGTAGTGCTAGCATGGTTACTTACTGAGTTTTATAACTCACACCAAACCAGTTTGTAGTTTTGCAGGCTAGCTCTTGTCAAGTCAACCACTTCAATTTTAGATATCATGCTCGAGACGTGGATCACTCAAGCGCCAGTCACCCTCGCAAGTGTCCTGGAAGAAGTTTAGAAGTTTAAGAAGTTAAAATACTTGGTTATTACTTTATTTGTCGTGCTGAGCACGTTGTTGTATATATATTGAGTAAATGTTTTGATTGTTTATGATGTGGTGGGCATAGAGCCCTTGAGTGTTGATAGATGGTGTGGGCGGAGCCCATAGGATATGATTTTGATGAGATTTGTGTGGACCTGAGGTCATTTTATTTGTTTGATATATTCTTAGATTCCCTTTGATGCTGGACTGTGATCCAGGTTGTTCAGTTTTAGGATACATCATGCCGAATTTTTGGTAAATTCAGAGGCTTACGGAGATGGGTCAATCCTGTCTCATGCCGGTACCATCCTTCCTCGGTGGGGTGCTACATGAATTTAACTATTTAAGGAAAAAATTATAATTTGTTTAATTTAACTCAAAAAAATTTTAAAAAAATTTCAAACATCTAGTAATTACACTACAACAATTATGGCTTTAGCGTCCAATCATTTAGCGTCGAAACAACTTTCGACGCACAAAATCAATTTTAGCGTCGTAATTATTATTTGACGCCAAATATCCAGATTTTAGCGACGAAACTGATTTTCGATGCCAAATATTCAACTTTTTTCGTCGAATCCACATATCGACGCTAAAAGTTATACCTTTAGCGTCAAAAATCTTATTCGACGCCAAAAACTAGAAATTTAGCATCGACGAAGTAGCGTCGCTAAAGGCTTATGAAGATACTACCGACAATCCTTTAATTTTTAGCATCTAAATTTTAAGTCGACGCTAAAAATCATACATTTAGCGTCGAAATAGGATATTTGACGCTAAAAATCAGACAATTAGCGTCGAATTTAGTGTTTCGACGCTAAAGATGGATTAAAATGCAGAATGCCACCAACCCTTCTCCCCCTCTATTTTTTCTCTCATTCTTTTCATTTTCATCCTCTGAAATCTGAGAATTTCTCCTCTACAACCTCACAACCCTCCTAAAAATTTTCAATAAAATTGTAATCAATTTTCCATAAGGTAAATCTTCTTTCATATTTCTTTATTATTTTCAATTTTTATGATTATGTTGTTTATATACTTTTTGTTAGTGATTTATGATTCATATATGTAGATTAAGTTAATTAATTAACAAAATATATTTTTCTGTAAACTATTTAATTTATCAACTAAATATATATATATATATGTATATGCTTAAATAAATAATTAATGAATTAGTAATGTTGATTAGTGTAATATGATATTTAATAATTATATTATTATATTTAGGTATTTCGCTGAAATGGATAGAAATTGGATGAGCTCGCTGGATAGATTGAGTGTTGAATATCGTAATGGAGTGTATGAGTTTATGGAAGTCGCAAAGCAACACATTGATGCAGAAGGTCGTGTTCGGTGTCCATGTACAAATTGTTTGAATAGGAAAAAGAAACGGTTAGATGAAGTTCCTAATCATCTATACATGCCAGGAATATCACCAACTTACCGTACATGGATTTATCACGGTGAGCAGTATCATTCCCAGTCACGGTTTATTGATTCCGGCGAAGGGAGTAGTAGTTACAATCAACCTGAAAACGATGAGATAACTGATGCTTTGCATGACTTAGAAGGTCCACAACTTGGTCATAGTGTCAGTGGTGACATGCCAGTGTTAAGTGGAAATGATCAAAATTTATTTAGTGAACTACTTGATGAGGCAAAAAAAATTCCATTTGAAGGTGCTGGAATGTCGATCTTGAATTTCGTTGTGAAATTATTACACATTAAAGTGATCAACAGAATGACCAACAAAAGTATTGATATGATGTTAGAGTTACTAGGCCAAATGTTACCGGTTGGAAGCGAATTGCCCAAGTCGTACTACGAGGCAAAAAAAATATTGCGTGATCTGAGAATGGGGTATATATCCATTCATGCTTGTAAGTTTGATTGTGTATTATTTCGTGCCGAGTATGAATCACTTGAATATTGTCCGATATGTGGTGAAAGTCGGTACAAAGTCCGTGGTATGGGGAAGAAAGTGCCTCAAAAGATATTGCGATATTTCCCTTTAACGCCCAGGTTGCAGAGATTGTTCATGTCACGACACACAGCGACTGACATGATGTGGCATCATGAAAAGAGGATCGGTGCAGAGGGCATACTTAGACATCATGCGGATGGAACCGAGTGGAAGGAATTAATGACATGTACCCCCGTTTCGCTGAGGACCCCCGTAATGTCAGGTTAGATCTTACCTCTGATGGTTTTAACCCATTTGGGAATATGTACAACTCTTATAGCATGTGGCCCGTTATTGTTATTCCATATAACTTACCTCCATGGAAATGTATGAAGAATCTGTTCATGTTTATGTCATTGCTTATCCCTGGTCCACGTTCCCCTGGTAAAGATATGAATATTTACTTGAGACCATTGATCGAGGAGTTACAAATATTATGAAATGTGGGTGTGCATACCTATGATGCAGCTTCTGAGCAGTATTTTCAGATGCATGCCGCATTATTATGGACCATTAATGATTTTCCAACTTATGGTTCATTATCTGGATGGAGCACTAAGGGATACATGGCATGTCCAGTTTGTGCGGGTCAAACACCTTCGCAACGATTACGAAATAAAATAGGATACACAGGGCACATGAGATTTCTTGAGTTGAGTCATCCTTGGCGGATGAGTAAATTATTTAACGGTCAACATGAACCTCAGAGTATGCCCAGTCCATTGTCTGGATTCGATATACTTTGCCAAAATCAACATCTCAAAGACAGCACACTAGGTAAACATCCTAATAATAGAGATAAAAATCGAAAACGCTTACCTAAAGAGTTGAATTGGACAGGAAAGAGTATTTTCTTTGAGTTAGAATATTATGGGACTCTGAGTTTGCGACATAATTTGGATGTAATGCATATAGAAAAAACATTTGTGAGAGTTTAGTGGGCACACTATTCAATATTCCGGGTAAGACAAAAGACACTGTAAACATTCTGTGATTGGCTGAAAATGGTTAAATTCCCTGATGATTATGCATCAAATATTGGGCGTTGGGTCAGAGATGATACAATAACGGGATTAAAGAGTCACGATTGTCATGTGCTTCTCGAGATTCTCCTTCCTGTTGGCATTCGACCTTATCTCCCCCCGAATGTATGCGACGTCGTACTTGATCTATGTGGCTTCTTTAAACAATTATGTCAGAGGACATTAACAACATCTGTTATTGACGAACTTGAGCGAGGAATCGTGATAATCCTATGCAAGCTAGAGCGAATTTTACCACCCGTTTTTTTTATGTCATGGTACATCTGGCTGTGCATTTACTAGCTGAAGCTAGAAAGGGAGGTCATGTCCATTACAGATGAATATATCCCATTGAGAGGTACTACATATACAATTTTAAAAATTACATTCTTAAATTTTTAATGTGCATTGAATTTATTATTAATGCAAACTTGTTGTCATATCTGCAGGACTTTGGGAGATTACGAACAATATGTGAAAAACAAGGCACACCCTGAATGGTCAATAGCTGAAGCTGTTGTAATAAGTGAAGCAATAATATTTTGTTCGATGTACATGCAGAATATTGAAACTCATTTTAATTGTCGGCCATGAAACTATGATGGAGATGCAAGTAATAACCAAGATATCACAGTGTTCCGTCAAAATTACAGACCATTTGGAGCAGTAGGTGTCAAATTACTAACTTTTGAGGAAGTTCAACGTGCGCATTGGATTATATTGAGTAATTGTGATGAAGTGCAACCGTATTTAACGTAAGTTTTTCTGGTGCATAACTATAGTATTTTTCCCATACATTAACCTAACTCATTTTTTGTAGGCAACATATAACAATGCTACAATGTGGTGGTGACCATAACGTTGATGAAACGCACAAAAAAGAATTTCCTAAATGGTTTCAGACAACTGTAAGGCCTAACATTTTATATTTATTTTTATCCTAACATTAAATATATTAGTTTGTTATATTAACACATATATTTCTCTCATTGTTAGATAAACAACCAAATGTAAAATGGTCAATTGGACTCGTCATCCTCGTTGGTTTCTTTGGCTTACGGGCCTCAAAAGCAGGCTTATGAATACAGTGAATGTATTGTCAACGGAGTTAGATTTCATACCGAACAGCGAGATGTTACTCATGTGACTCAGAATTATGGAATTGTAGTCCAAGGAGAACACGACTAAGATCTTATTGACTTCTACGGAATGATGCAATCAGTCATTGAGTTGATATACAGACCCAGACGACATATTGTGCTATTCGAATGTAAGTGGTTTGACACAAATGCCAAAAAAAGGAGAATTCAAGTTAGTAATAATCTAACGTCAATTAATGTTCAATGTTTTTGGTACAAGAATGATCCATATATTTTTTGTACCCAAGCACGTTCAGTTTTATATATATATGATCCAAAGTTAGGAATTGGATGGATAGTGGTAGAAAAGTTACAACATATGGGCATTTGGGACACGCAGGAGAAAGATAGTGTTGACATATCAGATGAAACACAAGAAGTCTCCGGCAACTTCGAAGTTCCTGAACAGATATTTTATGTACCAACTGTCACAGTTCCTGAAAATATCACATTAACTCGAGATAATACAGACGTTGAGATAATTCATCATTCTGAAGTGATCGTTGAAGTAGCAAGTGAAAAAGAATTTGACATTGAAGATTACTTCGATTCCAGTCACGAATCCTTAAATACCGAAGATAATAGTGATTAATGAAGTTAGTGTATTTTGTGATTGATGAATAATTTTCTGGATTATAATGTATGGTTGTTGTTTTTTAATTATTATTTAAATATGGTTGAAAGATTGTCGTAATTATTAATAGTATAATTATCATATAATTATTATTATTATTTTTAATGGTAGACATTTAGCGTCGAAATATAATAGTCGACGCTCGACTATTATATTTGACGGTAAATGTTATACATTTAGCGTCGTAAACTCTTATCGACGCTAAATGTATAAAATTTAGCGTCGATTTGTTTAATTTCGACGTTAAATAAAAAAAATAAATTTCCCGAAAAAGTAACACTAATTTTTTAATAAGCCGCCAACTTTTTAGCGTCGAATAATTTCGACGCTAAATGTCTATTAAATCCCTAAAACCAGTGTCTTCTTCTTTCTCGGCTCAGACGACCAAAACCATATATTTCTCTCTGTCTTCTTCTTCTTTCTCAGCTCCAACCACTCTTCTTCAACAAATTCATAGACTTTACAGGCAAGTCTCATATAAATGAAGTTTAAGTTTAAGTTTAAGTTAAATATTATGATATGAACATTAGAGCAAATTTTTTAATCGCAAATTTTTTTTGGGGATTTTTCTGAGAGTATGCTTTTGTTGCGGCTTTCATGAGCTTGTTTCTGTTGTATCTAAAGAGTGAATTTAACAATAAATCTACCCTCATGGTTAATTACATTAGTTTTTCTCTCTGTCTATTGAGTTATATACTGTTTGGAAACTAAATGATTCTATTGCTTTGGTAGCATAGCATCGCTTGGGTTACTTGAGGCGAGTTAAAGAAAAATTGAGTATAGAGTTTCAGATTGATTCCTGAAATGGATTTAGAGAAAATGAAAATGTGGACCAAGGTGGCAAAATGAAAATGTGCGTTTGATTTAGAGAAAATGAAAATGTTCGATTGATTCCTGAAATAGAGGAGAATAGGATTTGAGGGAGAAGAGTAGATGTGTGTTTGATTTAGAGAAAATGAAAATGTGGACCAAGGTGGCAAAATACCGCTGTTCTGGACCAGAACAGCAGCATTTTGCTGCTGTTCTGGTTTGGTTTGGTTTAGTTTAATTAGTTTGGTTTGTTTTTGTAATGTGTTTAGTTTAGTTGGGTTTGGTTTAGGGTAATGTGTTTGGTTTGGTTTAGTTAAGTTTGTTTGGTTTTGTAATATAATTTCATACATATACTATAAAATGCATGTGTTTGGTTTGGTTATATTACATTCAAAATGCATGTGTTTGGTTTGGTTCTACTCTACATATATTATTTAGGATTACAAAATATATCCATAGTGATGTTACTATTGTGCATGATTCCATTTGGACTTACAATTTTCCATGAGGCCACCAATAGGAATATTCACTTCCATTCATCCTATTACTTGCGTTTGATATGTCATGGCTCATATCAAATATATTCATGATTCATGCATATAATAGGTTAGATCGAAGCCACCACAAGTGAGTTATTATGATGGAAACCTGAAACTTTGTGTATTTTTGCAGATGGCACCGGGCAATCGAAGAAAGGGCTAATGCGACTCCATCTACATCAGCAATGAAAACTGGCCCTGGTGGAGTCTCTGCTAGCATAAGTGAGTCCAGTACAGCGAAGGGTCGAGGATGCACCCGTGGCCTGGGGTTGGCTAAGTACGTTAAGGCTCACGGTCGTATCCGGATTGAGATATCAGATGATGGACACAGTCAAGTCGGACAACATAATTCAGAGTTTAATACAGCCATAGGAGCTATAGCTCGATATGAAGCTCCCCAAAACTACGTTTCTTGGAGAAAGATATCGTGGGAGATGAAAATCAACCAGCTATTCTCTTCGCTACTTGTAAGTTTTCGATATTGTTTGTTAGTTAACATTTTTATTTTATACTTATTTTTACTTGGTTGCTATTCATGTAGGAGTGGTTCGACTTCGATCTGACCAAAGTGAATGTCCAACAATATATTGACTACACATGGGGAAAAGTTATAAAGATTATAGGACAAAAGTCCTGAAACCAATATTCGACGAACATGGACCTTCAGATGCTCCACAACACAAGCCTGATTTTATAGAGGAGCAAGACTGGACATTCTTATGTGAGCTTTGGTCTACCAAAAAACACGAGGTAAATTTTGAAATAAACGGAAATTTATAATTGTCTTTGTTTTCGGTACTTATATTGTTGGTAAATGCAGGATAAATGTCACGCAAATACGGAAAATCGAAGTCACTTGTGTTTTAACCACCGTGGAGGTTCAAAGCCATTTATCCAACATCGTGCCGAACATTCAGAGGTAAATATATCATAACGTAAAATTTAACAGTTCATTGGTTTTACTAATGTGGAATAATATTGAATTTATTTTCTGTTTATAACAGATTAGCACAGGTGAGGTGCAATCATTTCCATATTTTTTCCATGTGACGCATTACAATGACAAAAACAAATGGATAAATGAAGAAGCCGAACGCTGCTATGTAAGTTTCAGTTTTTAAAATAAAATAATTAATATTATATATGTTAATTTTTTCTCAAATTCTAATATTAACTTATTTTTTGCAACAGAACGAAATGATGGAACTCCAACATCAAACTCAGGAGACAGGGTCCGACCCAATATCATATGAGCAGTTGTCGCAATTGGTTTTCAAGAATCAGACAGCTTACTACGTTGGCATTGGCACTCGTAAGAAGCCGATGTCATCTGCACGCAATACTGTTAATTCGGACAATGCCTCATCTCTTCGAGACCAGTTAGTCACCACCCAAGACCGGCTAGCCACCACCCAAAACCGCCTAACCACCACAGAAGAGCAGCTAGTCACCACCCGAGACGAGCTGAAGAAGACTAAGAAAGAGCTACAACATGTCAAGGTGGACCATGAGAAGAAGATGGAGCAGTTCGAACAGCAAATGTGGGTTTTCCAACAGATGTTGGAGGCCTCAATCAGTCAGGGTGCATCGGGCTCGAGCGTCCCCCATCACAGTAGCAATAAATTTTATATTTGATTTTGTATAAATATTTTGAACAAATAGTTTTAATATAATATGTATTTTTTCTTAAAAAAATTTCAATATAATAATTATTATAATATTTCGTAATTCTGTTATTAATTAGAAATTTTTTTCAATTAAATTAAATATTAAATTAATTATTTTAGACCAAAAAGAAGTAAATTAATAATTTTTTTTAAAAAAAACACATTTTTTAACTATTTTCGTCGAAATAGTCGACGCTAAATGTATTTTTGGCGTCGAAAATTTCGACGCAAATAGTTAAAAAATCGCCGCTGTAAGTATACAAATATGAATTTTTTAATATACTTTAGTGTCGAATTATTTCGTCGCCAAATCGAACCTATAGCGTCAGAAAATTTAATTTAGCGTCAAAATAAATTGGACGCAAAATATAGTTTTTAGCGTCGAAGTTATTTGTTTCGACGCTAAAAGTTATTCTCGTCGACATTTCGATGTCCAATTTTTGCGTCTAATTATTTCGACGCTAATTCTCTTTTGCGTCGAAACTATGGATTTTGGCGTCGATTATTTTCGGCGCTAAAGGGTATAATTTTTGTAGTGTTAAAAAATAGAGAATAATGACATTAATCGGAAATATATATACAACAAAAAAAAATATATTATATTTAATACATAATTAATTAAATAAATAACTCAAAACCAAGGACTGAAAAAACACTTGGTCTAAGTAAAAGTCATACCCGATAGAGACATTGGGTTTAGATACTATTGTGGTTGATAAAATCTCCATAACTTTCAATAAAAAAAAAAAAAAAAATTAAATAAATAAAATTCTCCACTGAGGCTCCCGACAAATCTAATAGAAAATGCTCTTAAAAGGAGTGTGCATGACCACATGTAATAACTTTGCACCAAGTACATAGTAAGAAAACTTTCATCTATAAATCTATATATGTATTTTATTTTATTTTATTTTTAATAAGTGCTAACTCACTTGATCAAAGCTTCATTATTTTATGTAGTAGATCTTGAATTTGATTCATCGCAGTGACATGAGTGAATAAAAATTTCATATGATTATTAACATTTGGATATGATTTTATTAGCCTAAGGCCTTATTTTCATAGCCTTCGGGCCTTATTTTTATAACTTTGGATGTGATTCTATCAACATATGGCTCTTATTCTCATCCCCTTTGAGACATAATTAATGCATGGTAATCCGCCAAACAAAAGCTAATATCTATAGAAGCGATAGGAATGGACGGATTCTCATTTTCTTTGTAATGAAATAATATAATATAATATAGAAAGAGATTTAAACCTTTTTTAAACTTATAGAAGAAATCTAATTTTTTTTTTGATGTAGAGATATGGTGATTTTATAAATCAACTGCATGGACTTGATGTTTGCACAAACAATATATAGGTGTCATTGATCTTCTTTCATAATACCTAACAGTTTGTGCTAGTAGTGAAATTCCCTACAAGCACTATCAAGTGACAATTATATTCAAGAGGGAGTGAATTAGGTAATAAAAAAATTAATGCGGGATTATAAATCTTAGAAATTTTAAGTTTTCAAGCTTTATCAACAATTATAAAACACAATACTGATTCTAAATAAAATTGCACAATCTAAAGATAAGGGAATAAATATACAACATCGATTTTATAGTGGTTTGACCCAATCACTTGCCTACGTCTACTCTCTTTAAGCTCACATGAAGGTTCCACTATTTTCAATAAACTTACAACCAATAGATTTTTTTTTTTTTACCAAGTGATAAGTGTGGTTTATACCCACTTATTCCTGCATTTTTAGCTTACTATTTTGTTAGATTTCGTATCATTTAATGTATTTTGTAGTTCTTTTATGTTTTATTTGTAGGAAGCATTAATATATGGATATCATGATATTTATACGTGTTTGGGACCATACGGACGCATCGAAAGCATGCAGGAATAGCAGAAACGCAAAAAGCATAAACCAGCAACTCTGCCACGCGTCGCGACGCGCCATGCCTGCGCGTTGCGACGCGCCTTCGAAAATCAGCCTAGTACAAATTCCAGTGAGTTTGGCGTCGCGGCGCTCCGCGCGCCCTAAAAACATAATTTTTAGGATTTTTAAATTCTCAATGAACCCAAGGCTCTATTATAAATAGATAAATTCGTCCAAAACCTAGAGAGGAGGCTAATACACAGCACAAAACAAAAAAACACATATTTTAGAGAGATCCAAGGAGGAGGATTGAAGAGCGACAAGAGGAGACGAAGGCGGTGACGTCCGAGGAAGAAGGGATTCAATTTGGGTTTTATCTTCTTATTTCTTTCTTAGAACTCTAATGATTTCCATTAGATTCATGACTTGTTTTTATTGTTTTTATCTTTTAGTCATGAACTAACTCCTTAATTCTGGAGAATGATGTAACTGATGCTGGAACATTTGTATTATTTGTTAATTTTGTTATGAAGTTTTATTCAGTTTATTTATATTTTTTTGAGTTTAATGCTTCTTGTTTGCCAGCCACAAATTAAGATGCTAAATGTTTAGAATCTATCACTCGAGAGAGGAGATTTTGAATAAGATCTAGAGAATATGACCTAGGATTTTATAGAATTCGAGAGAATCTATAGTTCATTTGAAGTCGTTAACATAGAGTCACAAGACGTAATGAGTTGTTAATTACTAGATTTTTATAGGGCTATCGAAATAGGTAGTTGAAATATTTTCATTGTTACTCAAGAGAGGGAGTGAATACTTGAGGATTCTTGACTTATAAACAATATAACTGAACAAGGATTAATTGGCATGACAAATACATAGAAGACAGCTAGGTGAAATCAGACTCTAGAATCTTTATCGTATTAGTTCCTCCTATCTAAATATTTTTATATTTTATTTATTTAATTAAATATTTGTTAATTATCCTCTAAATAAAGTTAGGATTATCAATTGTAGTATTTAGTGCGAATTAACGCAATCTCTGTGAGTTCGACACTCTTTCACTGATTTATACTAAAACTTGACACCGTACATTTGCGGTAAGATATAAAATATCGCAACAAATTTTTGGCGCCGTTGCTGGGGATTGTTTGTTTAATTCACATTAATACTATTACCAAGTAATCTTAGCTTTAGTTCATGTAATTTTTATTTTTATTTTTAGTTTATTTTTGTTTTGTATTTCTTTTGTTTGTTTTGTTTTATTATGTTTATTGATTTTTTCCTTTTTCTTTCGGTGCTTCAGTGAATGCGAAAATCCACAAGTCTCGACTTGCTCCTGTTTGATCCTGAAATAGAAAGAACAACGAGGAGACTAAGGAAAGAAAAAAAACTGAAAAAGAAGCAATGGCGGCTGAAAACATAGAGAACAACCCACGCTAGGTGACAATCAGAGATCACTTTAAGCTGGTCATTGATGATATTTATTCTGGGATTTCCCATCAACCAATCAACGCCAATAAGTTTGATCTAAAACCTGCATTGATCAACATGGTACAAAGGAATCAGTTTGGGGGTTCAGCTGTAGAGGATCCCAACATGCACTTAAGGATGTTCCTGGAGATCACAGATACCATAAAGATGAATGGCATGAGTAAAAAGTCTATCAAGCTACGCTTATTCTCATTCTCTTTACGGGATAAAGCGTGAGATTGGCTTCAATCAATACAGACCGGGAGTATCATGACATGGCGAGATATGGCCACTAAATTTCTTGAGAGGTTCTTTCCACTAGCTAAATCAGCTCAACTGAGGGCAGAAATCAGTATATTTAAACAACTGGAGACTGAGACTTTGTATGAAGCATGAGAGCGCTTTAAGGATTTACTCCGAAGATGCCCACAACATGATTATGTAGACTGGGTCTAGATTCAATTGTTCTATAATGGGCTGAATGGTTCGAATAGGAGTGTGGTTGATGCAGCATCTGGGGGAGCTTTATTCAAGAAATCAGCTAATGATGCCTATAACCTGTTAGAAGAAATTGCCATTAACAATTTCAATGGACAAGTGAACACGCTACGGTGACCAAAGTGGCTGGAATATATGAAGTGAACCCTCTTGTGGCACTAACAGCTCAGATTTCCACCCTTTCTACTCAAGTGGCAGCCTTAACAAATCCACGAACACAAGCATATATTGAATCAGTGGCGGTTACAAATAGGCTGTTATTGGAAGGAGACCCGAATTTTGAGTAAGTTCAATATGTGAACAATCGGAACTTCAAATTCTATAGAGGAAATCATGTGCCAAACTGTTATCATCCAAACCTGTCATATGCTAACACAGAGAATGCCTTGCAACCTTCATCTGGTTTGACTATCAAAAGGCTGAGAAAGAAAGGCAAAGAAAGGCAAATGCAGAATACTTTTGAGATATCTAGGTTGGTTTGACCCGTCAAATTTCAATTTTTGAGACGAAATCATTGAGTTGGCTTACTTATGAGTCGAGCTGTGAACAAACCTTTACACACACACACTGTGAGTCTGGCTTAGATGATTTATTCAAGAACTTGGATTTACATTGCAATTGCGTACTTTGAAGATTCTCTGATTTTATTGCAAGCACTCTTTGAGGACAAAAATATGCATAACTATCGAGATTATTTTATTTTATTTTATTTATTATTATTTTATTTTTCATGATTGATTGTGTGTAAATGACGTTTGTGGGTGTCGTCACTGTAAGCCCTCACGAGACTATAACTCGTCCACTAGGGCCGCCTAGGGGTTTAAAGGCTTGTTCATACGCTAAATGCAATCGTGATCCCTACGAAAGTGGCCTAGTTAATTTTGTTAATTTTATATTTTTAGTTTTTATTTAGTCTTTTACTCGGGACTAGCAAAATCTTAAGTTTGTGGGTGTTTGATAAGTGTGATTTATACCCACTTATTCATGCATTTTTAGCTTACTATTTTATTAAATTCCGTATAATTTAATATATTTTGTAATTCTTTATGTTTTATCTGTAGAAAGCATTAATATATGGATCTTGGGGCATTTCTACGTGTTTTGGGACCATACAGATGCATCGAAAGGACGCGGGAAGAGCAAAAATACAGAAAGCATATAACCAGCAAGTCTGCCATGGGTCACAATGCGCCATGCCTGCGCGTCACGACGCCCCTTCGAAAATCAGCCTAGTATAAATTCCAGTGAGTTTGGTGTCGCGGCGCCACTTGCCAGCGCCGCGGCGCCCCGCGTGCCCCAGAAACATAATTTTTAGGGTTTTTAGATTCTCAATGACCCCAAGGGTCTATTATAAAAAGATAAATTTGTCCAAAACCTAGAGAGGAGGCTAATACACAGCATAAAACACAAAAATACTTATTTTAAAAAGATCCAAGGAGGAGGATTGAAGAGCGATAAGAGGAGACAAAGGCGGTGACGTCCGACAAAGAAGAGATTCAATTTGGGTTTTATCTTCTTATTTCTTTCTTAGAACTCTAATGATTTCCATTAGATTCATAACTTGTTTTTATTGTTCTTATCTTTTAGTCATGAACTAACTCCTTAATTCTGGAGAATGATGTAACTGATACTGGAACCTTTGTATTATTTGTTAATTTTGTTATGAAGTTTTATTCAGTTTATTTATATTCTTTTGAGTTTAATGCTTCTTGTTTGCTTGCCACAAATTAAGATGATGAATGTTTAGAATCTATCACTCGAGAGAGGAGATTTTGAATAAAATCTAGAGAATATGACTTAGGATTTTATAGAATTCGAGAGAATCTATAGTTCCTTTGAAGTCGTTAACATAGATTCACAAGACGTAATGAGTTGTTAATTACTAGATTTTTATAGGGATATCGAAATATGTAATTGATAATATTTTCATTGTTACTCGAGAGAGGGAGTGAATACGCGAGGATTCTTGACTTATAAATAATATAACTGAACAATGATTAATTGACATGATAATATATAGGAGACAGCTAGGTGAAATCAGACTCTAGAATCTCTATCGTATTAGTTCCTCCTATCTAAATATTTTTTATTTTATTTTATTTAATTAATCTTTGTTAATTATCATCTCAATAAAGTTAGGATTATCAATTGTTGTATTTAGTGCGAGTTAACGCAATCCCTGTGGGTTCGACACTCTTTCACTGATTTATACTATAATGTGACACCGTACACTTGCGGTACGATATAAAATATCGCAACACCAAGGCTTCTCTCAAACCTTTTACACCAACTCTACCCTTGAAACTACTCACAACTCACACACGGGATTTAACACAAATATTTTGAATAATAAAAATTTGTGTTTACAACACTATTTGTGAACTCACTAAGAAAAATACAAAGCTTGAAGAGTGGGTGTGTTACCCAAATATATCTAAACTCACTAAGATGTATGCAATGGGCTTATGAAACTATGAGAATGAAATTATCAAGAGGTTTTTGCATTTCTCTCAGTTTTTACTTTCAAGATAATATTGAAAAGTGTAAGAACTCAACAAAAATGGAATAGGATCTCAATTTATAGTGATAATTTGAGCAGACAAAACTTTCTAATTTTGGATTGGTATTCCGATCTACAAGGGTCGGTATACCGGTCTAAAGTTCAACTGGCTACTGAATAGTTACTATTGAGCATTAAATGCACTATATCTACCGGTATAGGTATCGGTATAGACACCGGTATGGGTCATGCCAGTTCCAGAAAGTATGTAAAATACACAGGTTCACCGGTTTGGTTCATGCTAGTTCCAGAGACCTATTTTTCTTCAAATATACCGGTATGGAGACCGATATGAAAGTTTCATGGTTAAAGAGGCTATGCAATCAAACGTGAAGACTGGTATGAACCCGATATGTATCAGACCGGTTCTATAGAGCATGTAAAAGAAGTCAGAGACACCGGTATGTCGGTATCAGGGATCGGTATGCCAGTCTCAGTATATAAAACTCGGTAATGCAATTTAAAATATTTATGTACTTGACCCTGGGACTCATATGAGCTTGTATGAATCCTAAGAGCTTAGAAATACTTGAATATCAACTCACTTACATTGAGAGTCCTAACTTATAATATCTTATATCACTGCTTCTTGATTGAACTTTGTCTTTACGTTCGTTTTGCTTCGAAGTCTTTTTATATTTCATTGTAGTTGTGAATATGCATCGAAGCCATTGAGTGTTGCATCATCCAAATCATTCATTGGTTATTATATTACTTACAGGTAGGTTGTCTTATGCAAATCCATCAGGATGAATCGTGATTTATCAATCTTGGTTTAGTTTTGATTATAGACTTGAGACAAAAAAATTTCCTCATATCTTGGATCAAATGGTTCGAAATTCAAGATTTTTAAATTAAAAAAATTAGAATTTGAGAGGGAAAACGTCTCGAATCCTAATCTGATTTTTATTTGGAACAAAATAAATAATCCCAAATCATGTACCGTTTTATACAGGATCTCGCATTTTGATTGGAATTCATTATCTTTTACCATCCGTAATTTTTTGTTTAGTCACGGGAGACACATATGCTTACATAGTTAAATAAAGAGTAATTCTTTTATACCACCATTGTATGAGTTAAGTGATACAACAGACCAATAATTATAGAATATATAAGAATTGTGTCAAGCAAAATTATAATTTATTTAGTATTTTTTACTATATAGCAGGTATAGTAAGGTATTATTGAATTATTTCATGGATGACATGATATCGCCATTGCATAAAATAGAGCAACCTACATGTGACAATATGTGTTTAGGAGATTAATTATATCATATCGGCTTCGAGTTATTGGATTAATATTATAATTTAAGGCAATTCTCAATTCTTGAGCGAGCTAGTCAGAGCCGAAATCTTCTACTAGTGGCTCGCACTCATTACAACGTGACAAAAACCTGTTTAAAAGACTAGCCTACATGTGACAGGTATTAAGTGAAATATCGACTAAGATTGAATCTTGTGTTAAATATACAAGACTTCATCAACACTCAACTCGCCCATGAACTTCTAAATGGTATCAAAGTTGGCTCATACATGAGCATGCTCACACTATCTTTTCATGTGATAACGATCATGTAAAAAAATAATGATGAGGTGTTGAGGAGATTATCTCACATTGGTTGAAAATCGTTATTGAGCTAATAATATAAGTTTGAGACAACCTCAACTCTTAAAATAACTTTTGAGTATGAGTTAGCTAGGTCCTTTGAATTTGATATGAGGTGGATCATTTTCTGAATGTAAAATTATCCTCATCAAGAAATGTTTTGAGAATTAATTTTCTAGAGAATAATAGCTATATAACAAGCATCAACAGCTCATGTCCTAGACTCCTAGTACTACTAGTGATGTTAAAAAAAAATTGCAAATTTGTTGATTGTTTATGACTATGCAAATTGCAAAGTATTTTCTCTTAAGCCCTGTATAAAGGAAAGATAGACCATATTATGTTTAGTTCCGTATGAATTTAGAATTTTTCCAAAATTTTGAGTGGATTAAGTTTTCACACTAACCACACAAAATGAACATTAAGAAGTGGTGAACACAGAAAAAGCAAAGGAAAAAGTGGGTTTTGAGTTGGTTTCCACTAGACTTATTACCAATTTCAATATAAAAAAATATTTGTTTTATTTTCAACAGTAATGGTGGAGAAATTTGCAGAGACTTTTCAATGATTTGTTAGTGCGTATATCACTTTAATACATTACCACACTTATCACATTTGATGCTAGGGTTTTGACTTCTTGTGCTTATCAAGAAATTTATTTTAATCGTTTAGGCCACTAAAGACATTTTACTTACTTTTTATTGCTTCAATTAAAAGCAACATGTGGGCCAAAATTGAAATCAAAATCATGTGATGAAGACTAAAGGTTATAATGGCCAAGCACGTCAAGTGCAAATTAATTAATTATGAAAAGTGTGATTTTGAAAAGTAACTGTGTATGTATGTATGTATCTCTTTTGACATGGTAACTTTCAATCTAGAAGAAAACACCAGATCGGTCGAGTCCACAATTAACAATTCCGTCATTCTTATCGCTGCCTTGAAAGAAAAGGCCTTCAAAATCTCTATTGCAAAATACTATTAAACAGGGAAAAATGTAAAATCATACCAAATCATTCATGTAATAATCTAATAATATAGATTCAATAAGATATGGTTAATATATCAATTTAAGATGTTATATGATATGACATGTTGGTTCAGTTATTACCCTACACTGACGCATCGGGGATCGACCTACCCGATCAGGTCGCGGGGTTCGACCTTCCCGAAAAAGTTGGAAATAACTGATTTCTTGCGTTCTGGAACGAAAAAGACATGTTGTCTTATATTGTCACGACAATGAGTAATCATTGGCGATAATGAGAGCATACGTGAAAATGTACGACTTGAGGGCACCATTTCCATATGATATTACGTTTGTTAACATAGTATATCCAGCCAGATGTAGTTAACGTCCGACCAGACACACACATACACCCGGCCAGATATACACATATCCGGTCGATTTACTATTTTCTACATTTTATCAATCGTGATCATCGTTATCTGTTATTTATGTCCAGTAGTTTTATGGTTACTTTAATACGCACGTGCTTAATTTATTGCTTGTATATATTTTACTGTTCGGATCAAATGACATGCATGCTTCTGTTTGATATGTGAATTATGAACTATAAGATAAGTCCGGCCAGACATGAAATGTCACGACACCCTCCCTAGAGCGGGCCCAACCCTAGAAAGAGGTTCGCAGACTTCTTTAGTTCGAGCATTCTATATGTCATACAAATCAAACAAATATGCACAAATATTGCATCTTAAATTATAAATTTAGCAAATCACTGAATATCTCTCCAATATTATGGTTTACAACACAAACTTAAAAATATGCAAATGATGACTTAAATGTCTAGACCAGCCCGAAAATAACTATGGCATGTGGATCAAATTCTGGTACTACTACTACTGTGCAGGTGAACTACCTGGAATGTTTGGGAAAAAGGGAGTGAGCTTAAAAAGCTCAGTAAGTAAAGCATTCATACTCTCAACATGACCTCACCAACAAAATAGGGATATATATAAGTATGTATATAATATAATATATGAAAATAACATATACTATAATATCATCTCAAGCAACCATCCCACAACAATACAAACATCCATCAAATATAGTTGCTAATCCGGGTCCAGTATAATAGTGAATTGAAACCAATGGGAGATTACCTCATCAAAACTCCCAAGGTTTCCCATCATATCAACTCGCATATATGTGTAAGTAGGTTGAAACCAATAGGATAGTACCTCATCACAACTCCCAAGATTTTCCACCATATCATCCCGTAAAATATCTCATCACATCTCATCTCATCTCCGACCATTATTATACAAAATCTGGCAGCATAATATAACAACACACATCATCCAATATAATCACATCTCATATTCAATCCATCAATCTCATCTCAATAATTATGAATTCATATTTCTCATGCTTTCAATAACTCAATATAAAATCTCCACAAATATATATATATATATATATATATATATATATAGTTATAATTATACCAATATATATAAATTTTCACTGCAAATATCAATCAACAATCAATTATGTTAAGGGAGTCATTGTGCATTATACTTACCTATATCCATGTAAAAGTCTTTAATATGTATATATCATTGCTAAGAATCTGAAAAATATAAAATTATGATTAGGTCCCTCAATTTTTTCAAATTTATGATTTTACCCCTAAATTTTGTAAATTTTCATTTTAGCCCCTAAACTTTCCTACTATGTCTATATCGTCCTAAAAGTCTCAGATATTATTTATTAATCCTTGAAAATCAGAATTTACAGATTTACCAACTTAATCATGTAAATATACAATTAAGTGCAAAACTTCCAAATTCTAACATTGACACCCCTAAAACGGTAATAATCACGTACCGAGCTCCAACGACCTCCAAATCTAACAACGAAGGAGCTGCTGGTCAGAAAAGAGGCTTCTCAAGGATCTTGGTGATGGTGGTGGTGAGGGATGAAACACGGTGGTTACCGACGATCGATTAAACAATGATAACTACCATATTTTGCTCGTTTCTCAACAACCGAAGGTCCGATTTGGGCAAACGAAGTGTCCAACTTGTGTATCTTGATGAGAGAAAGATTCTAATTCGAGAGGTGTCGTACATGCACTGTGGCACGTGGGCGCATGAAGTAGGCGATTCAGCGAGGCGTGTGATGCACGTGAGGGCGCGTGGATGGGAGTCTCGTGTTGGGTCTCTAAGATCATTCCCAATAACATATAAGCATAATAGAAGTGTGAATACGCAAAGAAGTTAGCGGAAAATACTTACAATGCTCGGTTGGATGTAGATGGAAAGTTAAAAAATTTCCTCTTTTGAAGTGCTCCAAGCTTCTCTTTGATGATTGTGTGTTGAGCTCCAAGCTTGGTGAATGAGATTCCAAACTCAATGGATGTTTCCCTATCACCTTTGTATGATCCTTTAAGTGCTAGCTAAGGAATAAATTTGGAACAAAAATCTTCCTTTGGTCTATGGTAGTTCACGGCAAAGAAGAGATGAGAGGAGAGAGTTTTTGGTTTTTGATATTTTGATTTCTAAAATCAATTACCAATATCCAAAAGTCAAACTCAAATTTTGGTATATGCTTTACCAAAAGGCTAAGCAAAGTTTTGGAGGGAAAATTACATTTAATGCCTCAACTACTCCCATCAATCAACTTTGACACTTGATGGACAAGTGATGTAAGTTGTGATGTGACTTGTGGACCCCACTTTAATTCAAAATCCGAGTGGGCCCCCAAACACATTCCGGGCTCGGGTTCGTTAATTCCGAATTAACGAATTTTCTGTTGCGACTTAATTAAATCAAATTTAATTAAATAATTATGCCTAGCAAAATTACTATTAAAGTCGCTCGCGAATTAATTCTAAATTAATTCGTTCGCCCGAATTAAAATCCAATTTTAATTCCGTTATGAAATCTAATTTCATTTAATATATCAAATATATTATTTTATTGATTAATTCCGAATTAATCGTTCTCTCTCTATTAATTGAATTTTATCCCAGATAAAATCTTGCCGCAATTAATCCTAGATTAATTTTCTCTCTTCTAATTAATCCCAGATTAATTATGTTCGAGTCATACGTCATCGGTGAATCTTCGGGAAGCGACCCATGAGATCCCCGGATATATTGGCAGTAAATCTGATCATCGAACTACCCAAACACGTGCGTACCGGTACCACGTTCTTACCGATTTAAAGACATGGTTGGCTTCTAGCAAAGCGTCGTGCCTCCCCAATTCTCCAGAAATATTCTTTAAGGAATAAATAATCTATAACAAGCGTAGTATACGTAGTATTGCATATTTCGATCCAGTATCTGATGTCACATGCAAGGCCTGGGGCTGGAATAGTGTTTGCCCCGTACGAATCATATATCGGATCACAAGCAACTAGTCTCTATAATCGGATAATCATGACCTTGTCATATTATCCGAATAGTTGCAACATAATAGAGAACCAGTTATGTATCCCTGCGTGATCATCATCTCCATATGACTGAAGTGATACTTTCGTCTTGACATCACACCCAATACACTACGATTCTCAATAAACCCAGAAGAGGCATACACAGAACCTGTTAAAGTCCCGGAAGACCAAAAACAAAGCGTATTGATTGTCGCAAGTATTAGCAATGCAAGTCTTAGGTTAAGACCAAATACACCTACCCTAAATCGGATTCCCATAGACACATAGTCATACTACCAATGGGATTCCGAGGGGTCTATCCAGAGGGAAGCTGTTTCCGTACCATCGGTAAACACAACCTCCTATCACACTTGCATAAACATCCAATACTTAAATATATAATAACTATGATGTTACGCTTCCATAACACGCACAAGTGCAATACTAGTCTATTCCGCATTATCGATGTCCAGTCTCGATAATACTACGACTAGGGATATTTAATGATTAAACCTTCGTGGATTGATATTGTCTCATATCTTATAATCCGGAACTAATCATAAGGACTTTTATCATTTATATATACAAGTAATCTAATTACAAAATGATAAAATAGCAATTTTCATTGTCACATAGTTAATTTGTACAAAAACCACAATGTCTTTTACAAATAGTGACGCTATTAATCGTTCTCTCTCTATTAATTGAATTTTATCCCAGATAAAATCTTGCCGTAATTAATCCTAGATTAATTTTCTCTCTTCTAATTAATCCCAGATTAATTATGTTCGAGTCATACGTCATCGGTGAATCTTCGGGAAGCGACCCATGAGATCCCCGGATATATTGGCAGTAAATCTGATCATCGAACTACCCAAACATGTGCGTACCCGGTACCACGTTCTTACCGATTTAAAGACATGGTTGGCTTCTAACAAAGCGTCGTGCCTCCCCAATTCTCCAGAAATATTCTTTAAGGAATATATAATCTATAACAAGCGTAGTATACGTAGTATTGCATATTTCGATCCAGTATCTGATGTCACATGCAAGGCCTGGGGCTGGAATAGTGTCTGCCCCGTACGAATCATATATCGGATCACAAGCAACTAGTCTCTATAATCGGATAATAATGACCTTGTCATATTATCCGAATAGTTGCAACATAATAGAGAACCAGTTATGTATCCCTGCGTGATCATCATCTCCATATGACTGAAGTGATACTTTCGTCTTGACATCACACCCAATACACTACGATTCTCAATAACCCAGAAGAGGCATACACAGAACCTGTTAAAGTCCCGGAAGACCAAAAACAAAGCGTATTGATTGTCGCAAGTATTAGCAATGCAAGTCTTAGGTTAAGACCAAATACACCTACCCTGAATCGGATTCCATAGACACATAGTCATACTACCAATGGGATTCCGAGGGGTCTATCCAGAGGGAAGCTGTTTCCGTACCATCGGTAAACACAACCTCCTATCACACTTGCATAAACATCCAATACTTAAATATAAGAATATGATGTTACGCTTCCATAACACGCACAAGTGCAATACTAGTCTATTCCGCATTATCGATGTCCAGTCTCGATAATACTACGACTAGGGATATTTAATGATTAAACCTTCGTGGATTGATATTGTCTCATATCTTATAATCCGGAACTAATCATAAGGACTTTTATCATTTATATATACAAGTAATCTAATTACAAAATGATAAAATAGCAATTTTCATTGTCACATAGTTAATTTGTACAAAAACCACAATGTCTTTTACAAATAGTGACGCTATGGGTCATAATTGTCCAACAATCTCCCACTTGGCCTATAGCCATTCACTCAAGTATCTAACACCTGAACTATGTACATGTCGCTCAAACTTTTACTGAGGAATAGCTTTCATCAGCGGATCTGTAATGTTGTCCTCTGATGCGACCTTCTCGATCTTCACATTGCCACGATGTATGATCTCACGAATCAGATGGAAACGTCGAAGAACATGCTTGGATCGTTGATGAGACCGCGGTTCCTTAGCCTGCGCTATAGCCCCGTTATTGTCACAATACAATGGAACGAGCTCAGCTGCTAACGGAACTACTCCTTATCCAATTAGGAATTTACGGATCCAAAATGTCTCATTTGCTGATTCAGCTGCAGCAATATATTCTGCTTCTGTTGTTGAATCGGCAACAGTCTCTTGCTTGGAAGATTTCCAGCTTACTGCTCCATTGTTCAAACAAAATATGTACCCGGATTGCGACTTACAATCGTCTTTATCGGTTTCGAAACTTGCATCGGTAAACCCAGTTACCTCAAGTTCTCCATCTCCATAGATTAAGAAAGCATCCTTAATTCGTCTAAGATACTTAAGGATGTTCTTAACCGCCATCCAGTGACCATCACCTGGATCGAATAAATGCAAGTGTTTTGTCTATCTCTATAAATTATGCCAACATAAATTCTTTCTAAGTATGCATTGCTATTCTAAGTGCAAGTTTTAGTGCACATTTGTGGACAATATTCTGGTAGTGATTCCAAAGTTTAACATTATTTTAAGAGTTTAGATAAGCTCATCTTTTGTTAAGAGACGAAAATTTTTATAAAATCATTTTATTTCATCATTGAATAAAAGAGTTATTACATGATGAAAAAGATAACGATCCAAATGCGATGATCTGGATCCTAATTACCGTGTGGCTAAGGCTTCTTTAAGATCTGGTATTTTGCCAGTATCGACCAGGTCTTGAATCTCTTGTTTAAGGCGAGCACACCTTTCAGTCTCGTGACCCGGGAATTGGTGGAATGTACAGAAGTGGGTTGGATTGTCGTATTTAGTCATCAGTTTCTGTTGTGGATCCAATGGCTTCAAGAGACTCTGCCTTGTCAGTTCTTCCAGTACTTGGTCTAGCGATTTTTCCATGTTAGAGAAGTGTCGCTTCTAGACAGTGTTCACTTATAATGCCCTGTATTTCTGAGCACTTTGATCAACAAATGGTATTTTGACTCTACTATGACCCTACTCAATCTGAATCTCATGGAACTATCCTCTAAAATGTGCAGTTCGTGTGCCTCTGGGTGGTATCCTATTGTAACTCTACTGCGGGAAATATGGTATGTTATTTGTTCAACCATTTCTCAGTTCAGAGGTCTCATCTCGCCTTCTCTTTCTGGTCTCATGAAAAACCGCTATGTTCTCTCTCTCGATTTTGATGCCACTCTCCATAATAATAGCTTTGTCAACCAGTTTTGTGTATGATAGCGTCCCTAAAATCGAGATCATTGATCTGATCTCCTGTCTCAATCCACCCTTGAACTTCTCGCATATTTATTCCCCACGTCGTATTAATTCTGGATAATACCAAGATAAGGTTATCATATATCTCTCATACTCCATCACTGTCTCTATTTGCCTTGAACCATATGCTCGAACTGACGATGTTGCTCACCCCGATAGGCATAAGGGAAGTACTTCCCATTAAAGGCTTCCTTGAACATATTCCAAGTGATATACTAAGGTCTTCTAGGTCTATTGACTCTCCAATAATCTGGTGATCTCAATCTACTCGTCAATACAGTCTCAATGTACTTCCACCAGGTATTTGCCTCACATTTCATCATAAAAGCATCAAGTTTAACATTCTCTTGATCGGTCAAGTCTAACACACTGAATATGTGCTCGATGTCATTCTTTCACTTCTATATGGGGAGGGGATCAACTGTATCATGAAACTGAGGAGGCCTCAAATTGAGAAACGGGTCCAGCTTGCTCGTGTTACCACTACTGCTTGAAGGTACATTAGCTACTGGTCCTCTGGTAACCATCTGTGCAACTACGTCGATAAACCTCTGATAAGTACGGTTTATACCCACTTATTCATGCATTATTAGCTTATTATTTTGTGAGGTTTCGTGTCATTTAATGTATTTTATAGTTTGTTTTATGTTTGATTGATATAAAGCATTAGAACATGGATCTTGGAGCAATTGGACTTATTTTGGGACCTTACGGACACAACGGAAGCACGCGGGAAAGTACAAAATACAGAAAACACTCATCCTGAAAAATAAGGCGCCGCCACAGCGCCAAAAACTTGTTGCGAGATTATCATACCACAAGTATACGATGTCAAGTTTT
Organism: Zanthoxylum bungeanum; assembly: GCA_019454045.1. Classification (NCBI taxonomy): domain Eukaryota; kingdom Viridiplantae; phylum Streptophyta; class Magnoliopsida; order Sapindales; family Rutaceae; genus Zanthoxylum; species Zanthoxylum bungeanum. The sequence goes on from SKCR01037544.1 coordinate 344,576, forward strand.
AGTAAAAAATGAGTATGAGTGTCGAACCCACAAGGATTGTAATCAAACTCTCACTAAATACTATAATTAGTAAACCTAACTTTATTTAGTTTAAAACGTTTAATTAGGAGAAACTAAGATGAAAGAGATTATAGAGTCTGATTTCACCTAGCTATCCCTTATGTATTTACTATGTCAATCAATTTTTATTCAGTTGCATTGCTTATAAACCAAGAACCCTAAGTTATTCTAACTCCCTCTCCCGAGTGCCGAGTGAATATATTATCAATTACAGACTTCGAAATCCCTATAAAAATCTAGTATTTAACAATTCATTACGCTTTGTGACTCTGTGTTAACGACTTAAAAGGAATTATAAATTCTCTCAAACTCTATAAAATTTCTAGGTTATATTTTCCAGATCCTATTCAAAATCCTCTCTACCGAGCGATAGATTCTAAACATTCATCATCTTAATTTGTGGCCAACAAACTAGAAGCATTAAACATAAAAGAATATAAATAAATTGAATAAAAACTTTATAACAATTAAATTGGCAAATAATACATAGGTTCAAGCATTGGCTACATCATCCTCTAGAATAATAGAGTTAGTTCATGACCAAAAATAATAACAATGAAAATAGGTCGTGAATCTAATAGAAATCATTAGAGTTTAAAGAAAGAAACTAGAAGATTAAACCCAAATCGAATCCCTTCGTCTTTGGACGTTACCGCATTCGTCTCCTCTTGTCGCTCTTCAATCTTCCTTTTTGGATCTCTTTAAAATATATTTTGAACTCTTTTGTTGTGTATTGGTCTCCTCTTTAGGGTTTTGGATGAGCTTCTATATTTATAGGAAAGTCTTCGAGTCCTTGTGCATGTAGAATACTGAAAACTGATGTTTCTGGGCTTCTGTCGCAGAGTCGCGACGCCGGAATTATCATCGCAACGCTAAACTCTTGGGAAATTTATATGAAACCATCCTAGTGAGGTGTCGCGACGCCAAAAGTGGCACCGCAACCTCCCCAACACATCTTCTAAATGTGTGGTTGTCAGGGGAACTGAAGAATGAATGACATTGGTTATATTAAGTATAGTCGCAGAAATAGGATCAGGTGCAGCTGCAGGAATAGCGGTGGGGACAACTGTCGAAACTACCGGAGGTATAGGTTTAGAACCATCCCTCAATAATTAAAGGAACACCAGATGAAGCTACATCCAGTTCAGGATCTACCGCTGAGTGTGAGGTCTCTCAATACCAACACCCGATATTCTCATATATCATCGAGCTCTCTCTCTCCCATGTTGAGTACTAGTACCACGGCCACGTCTAGGCATTCTCCTATAAACAAAAAAATATTCTTTTAATACCCTCATCTAATACAATGTGTCTACAGAATCTAAAATCTTAGTCTCTGATACCAAATTTGTCACGACCCCCTCCTAAGAGCGGGCCCAGCCTTAGAAAGAGGTTCGCATATCTATTTAGTTCAAGCATTCTACATGACATGCAATTAAAATATATTGTGAAGAAAATAATACTTCTTAAAATATGATTTAACATTATCTGAAAAACCTCCATAATTAAAGTTTACAATAAAATTCTTGAAAATATGGAAATAATGTCTTAATCTCCTAACACAAAAGAAATATATGGACCAACCCGAGGAACGGTTGTGACACGTGGATCAAATCTTAGTACTACTTCTGCTGAGCTGGCGAACTACCTGAAATATTTGAGATAGGATTAAGCTTAAAGAACCTAGTAAGCAAAGCATTCATACTCTCAACATGGCAAAACCAATAAAATATTGATATGTATGTGTGTGTGTGTGTGTATATATATATATATGTAATAATATTTGAAAATAACATCTACTATAATAAGAACTATCTCAACCAACCATTCTCACAACAATCCAAACATCCATCAAACATGGTTGCTAATATACGTTCAGTATAATAGTGGATTAAAACCATTGGAAGAGTACCTCATCACTACTCCCAAGGTTTCTCACCATATCACCTCGTATGAATGTGCAAGAGGGAGACTGAACCACGCTTTTCCGTTAATCTCGCATAACCTCGCATCTCCGACCACTATTATACAAAACCCGACAGCATAACATAACAACACACATCATCTAATGCAATCAAATCTTACATTCAATTCATAAATCTCATCTCAACAATCACAAATTTATAACTCTCATGATTTCAATAGCTCAATAAATATCTCAATACACACACACACACACTTTCACGGCAAACATCAATCAATAAACAATTATGTTAAGGGAATCATCGTGCGTTTTACTTACCTTAATCCACGCAAAAGTCCTCTATATACTTATATCGTCGCTAAGATTTGAAAAAAATATAAAATTACGATCAAGTCTTCCAATTTTGCTGAAATAATGATTTTAACCCAAACTTTTTAAATTTTTAATTTAACCCCAAAATTTTTCTACTAGGTCAATTTAGTCATACAACTCTCAATTGTTTCTTATTAACCCCTAAAAATCAGAATTTACAGATTTACACTCCTAATCATGCAAATATGTAATTAAGTCCAAAACTTTTAAAATCTTGCTTTTACACCTTCAAAACTGTAATAATCACGTACCAAGCTCCAACGACTTCCGAATGCCACGAAGAACGAATAAATGGACAATATACGTCATAAATATCACAATGATGGTGGTGGTGGTGGCTGATGCACGGTGGTTATCGATGAATGGTCAAATGATGATAACTCTCATTTTTAGCTCATTTCACAACAATTGGAGGTTAGATTTGGGCAACCGAAATGTCCACATTGCGTATCTCGACGATGGGAAGATTCTGGTCCAAGAGGTGAAAGTCACGCGTGGGCGCGTGGTGGTGGCGATGTGGCAGCCCGTGGTCGTGCGTGCGGCGGAGTCTCGACATTGGACTGGTGGCATTCGATTCGTCTCATCGAGAGGATTCTCCAAATGTGGTCACTCACAGAAAAAAGTGACCGGACGACATCGAACAAGCACTTTCTCTCTTTGGACACACACTTTCTCTCTCCTACAGTTTCTCTCTCTACTAGTTTCGTTTCCCTCTAGCTGCTCACTGGAAAATATTTCAATTCCCTTTGTCTATAGATCAACACACTGTTCACCGCACACTCTTCTTGATCTCATGTTAAACACACATAATAGACTAATCTAGGTTATTATTTTAATAATAAGAAGTGGTGGAGTAAGTAAAGTCGGAAGTGGGGGCATGGTTGTTGCTTTTTTTTTTTTTTTGGGGACAAGGAAACATATTAGGTATGAATAGGGTGTGATTGTGTAAAGAAGAAAAATCCAATTTACTTTAATAATTAATGCATGATGTTATAGAAAACTGCTTTGCTAACACACTTTGGCACTAGCATTTTAACAATTTTAGCCAGGTATACTATTGTCTCTATTCCTAAAGTCAAGTCGGATTACTTGGCACATATTTGATACTTTGCTACATTTATTCTAGGGTATGTTTGTTACGGTAGTGATCGAGAAATCTTGCTTTCATTGGATGCTTCTCTTGGGCGAGCTCCCAAATTCTTTATGTCAAACTAGAGGCCACCCCCTCAAGGCTGGACTAAAGCTAATTTTAATGGTCTGTCTAAGGGGAATCCTGGACCTTCGGCTTGTGGTGATGTTTTCAGAAATTGCTCAAGTGATTATCTTGACGGTTTTGGGTATGCTTTGGGAAATCAAACGATTTTTTTTGACATCTCTAATGGTTAGCATTTCTTATGACTTGAGTGTGATTCTATGTTATTGGTTCATTTCTTCCATCAATTTCTGTATCACTCATACTTTCAAATAAGCTAATGTGGTTGCAGATGTATTTGCAGATAAAGATTTGAGTAGTTCATATAAGGTTTGGTGGTAGGATCTTTCTGCTGAGATTATTTCGGCTCTCTGTTAAAGATGCTAATGGATTTCTCTACTATCGTTTTACATAACAGTTTTTTAGCCCTTCAGATAAGTGTCATTGATCTCTAATTGTGATTTTCACACGTTACGCAAGCGCACGTATCGCTCAAGTAGTATAAAAAGTTATCGATCCGACGATGACTTATCACCTACGTTACTAATTGTTAAGACTAATAACCTATGAGTATCTAATTAAATTAAATGTGATTTTATTTTGAGTTTGAACTAAAGCTAATGTAAATAAATATAAATATGAAGTTTGTAGAGATAATCAAAGAGATAAAACATCTAGGGTTGTGAATCCACTCAATATTATTCTAAAGATGAATTGATTATCCTATATTTGTGTAATATATTGGTTTATTAACCTGGAACACTAAGATATCCACAAGCCTCTTTCGATGGTCGAATGAAAATATTCAAAGTAACTTAAATAAGTATATTTCTGTGTCAAATAAATCACCTCAAACTTATTACGAACAAGTTCCAATTATGACTACACCCACCCAACAGGTTGTGAGTGTCCTAGACATGCCAATGATCTCTAAGGTTTGATTTGTGTGTGAATAAATCAAAGGGAGTTGCGGAATACTCATATTGATCGGCTTTGAATTTCATAACAAACTTAGGATGTAGGAGCTCCAAGCTTTGTTGTTGAGTTCTAAACTTGAGGGTGAGTTTCCCTATCACCTTTACTTGACTCCTTTAAGTGCTAGCTTGATGAATATTTGCCACAAAAATTCAAGAACAAGGGAGAGAGGTCACAATTTTGTGAGGTAGATGAGAGAGGAATAGTTGTTTTCAATTTCCAAAATTGGTGTGTTATATTTTCCAAAAACTAGGTTGGTGTAAATGAAAAAGAATTCATTAGATGCAAGCCAACTACTCACATCAAGCTTAAGACATTTTATGTAAGTTGTGGGTCCCACCACAATTAAATTCCAAATTTAAGTTGGCTTCTCCAACACACTTTGGGCATGGGTTCGTTTAATCCGATTAAACGAATTTTCTGTCGCTTCATAATTAAATCCAATTTAATTAAATAATAATGCCTAGCAAAATTATTACGAAAGTCGCTTGCGAATTAATTTCAAATTAATTCGTTCGCTTGAATTAAAATCCAATTTTAATTCCGTATTGAAATCTAATTTCAATTAATAGATCCAATATATTATTTTAGCCCATATTAAATAAATTAAATATAAAAATCCAATTAACTATTAAATTTATTTTACCGATTAATTCCAAATTAATCGCGTTCTCTCTTCCTCACGAATTAATCCAGATTAATTCATGAGGCAATTAATCCCAAATTAATTCTCTCTCTATTAATTAATCACAGATTAATTATTACCGTAATTAATCACAGATTAATTTTCTCTCTCATAATTAATCCCAAATTAATTTTGTTCGAGTCAAATGTCATCGGTGAATCTTCGGGATATGTTGGCAGTAAATCCGGTCATCGGACTATCCGAATATGTGCGTACCCTGTACCACGTTCTTATCAATTTACAAGACATGGTTGGCTTCTAGCAAAGCACCGTGCCTACCCAATTCTCCAGAAATATTCAACAAGGAATATATAATCTTTATCATGCGTAGTATACAGTGTATTACGTATTACGATCCAGTATCGGATGTCACATGCAAGGCATGTGGCTGGAATTGTGTCTGCCCCGTACGAACCATATATCGGATCACTGGCAACTAGTCTCTATAATCGGATAATCATGACCTAGTCATATTATCCCGATGACTGCAGTACTTAAAAGTACCAGTTCTGTATCTCTGCGTGATCATCATCTCCATATGAATGAAGTGATACTTTCATCTTGACATCACACCCAATACACTACGATTCTCAGTATACCCAGAAGAGGCGTACACAGAACCTATTAAAGCCCCGGATGAGCAAAACCAAAGTATAATGATTGTCGCAAGTATTATCGATGCAAGTCTCAGGTTAAGACCAAATACACCTACCCTGATTCGAATTCCCATAGACACATAGTCATACTACCAATGAGATTCCGAGGGGTCTATCTAGAGCGAAGCTGTTCCTGTACCATCGGTAAACAGAACCTCCTATTACACTTGCATAAGTATCATATACTTAAATATATAAGAACTATGCCATTAAGCTTCCATAACGCGCACAAGTGTAATACTAGCCTATTCCGCATTATCGATGTCCAGTCTAGATAATACTACGACTAGGGATATTTAATGATTAAACCTTTCGTGGATTAATACTGTCTCATATATTATTAATTGGTACTAATCATATGGACTTTTATCATTTATATATCCAGGTAATCCAATTACAAATGATAAAAGAGCAATTTCCTTTGTCACATAGTTAATTTTGTACAAGAACACCATGTCCCTTACAAAATAGTGATGCTATGGGTCATAATTGTCCAACAATCTCTCACTTGGCCTATAGCCAATCACTCAAGTGTCCAACACTTGAACTATGTACGGGTCATTCATGCTTATGCTGAGATATCGTTTTCGTCAGCAGATTTACAAGGTTATCATCTGATGCGATTTATTCGATCATTACATCACCACGATGTATGATCCCACGAATCAGATAAAACCGTCGAAGTACATACTTGGATCGTTGATGAGACCGTAATTATTTAGTCTGTGTTGTGGCCTAGCTCAGCAGCTAACAGAACTACTCCTAATCTAATTAGGAATTTTATAGATCCAAAATGCTTCTTTTGCTGCCTCAGCCGCAGCAATATATTCCACTTTTATTGAATTGGCAATAGTATCTTGCTTGGAAGATTTCCAGCTCAATGTTCCGTTGTTCAAATAAAATTACGTACCGCTTATTCGACTCAATGTCATCTTCATCGGTTCGAAAACTTGCAACGGTGAACCCAGTCACTTCAAGTTCTCATTCTCCATAAATTAAGAAAGCATCCTTAGTTCGTCTAAGATACTCAATGATGTTCTTTACATCAATCCAGTGACCATCACCTGGATCGGCCTGATTGTGACTCCATATGCTTAAAGCATATGAGACACCAGGTCGTGTACATGTTTGTCACAGTACGAGCTCTTTGAGAGTGCCAATAACTTTTAAATCTATCCCAGTAGATCCTTATTCCTAGAATAAAGGTTGCATCTCCCAAGTATTCCATGGAGAATTTTAATGAAAGCCAAGCTTTCACTGATTGTTAACATGAGAATGTTATTTCAAAGAAATAATACATCATCAATGTATAGGACAACCAATGTCAGTGCGCTCTCACTAACCTTCTTATATACACAAGAATCATTTTCGTTTTGAATGAAACCATATTATAATATGATCTCATCAAAACGTTGGTTCCAAGAACACAATGCTTGCTTCAATCCATAAATGGATCTAATAAACTTGCAAACCTCGTTTGTATGTTTTGGTACGATAAAACTGTCAGGATGTTGTATGCAAACATCCTCCAAAAGGTTTCCTGTTAAGGAAAACGGCTTTGACCTTCAGCTGCCATATTTCATAAATAAAATATACAGAAATAGCAAGCATTATCCGAATGGATTTAATCATGGCAAAAGGTAAAAGGTTTCGTCGTAATCAACATCATGTTGATGACGATACCATTTCGCTACCAGCCTAGCTTTGTACGTTTGTATGTTGTCATATTTCATGTATGTCTTCACCATGAAGACCCATTTTCTACCAATTGGCATAATGTCTTCTGATACATCAACCAGTATCCAAACTTGGTTGATATACATGGAATCCATTTCAGACTTCATGGCACTTTGCCATAAATGGAGTAGATACCTTGTATCACTTCCTCATACGTAGCCAGCTCATTATCCTAAATAAGATTAATATTTTTATCAGGTGAGATCAAAAACCCATACCTCTCAGGTTATTTTTCTGACTCTCCCTGACCTACGTGGTTCTTATGTATTAGAAGATTGTGGAATAGTCTCATCCCTGATGAACTATTCATGTTTCGTGAGAGGATCGGTGCCAGGAACAGTATCACTCCGATTTTCATCGAGTTCTACTTTCCTCCCACTTACCACTGCATTTAGGAATTCCTCGAAGGGAAACCGCACGGAGAGCAACAAATACTGTGTTCTCTTATGGGTTGAAACAATATCCTTTCATTTCCCTAGGATGACCAATTACAAATGGGCACCTATCCAATTTGGGTTGTAGTTTGGTATCATCCAAACATATTCCCAGCATTCCCAAATCTTCAGGAATGAGAAACCTGGTTTCTTTTCTGTTCATATCTAATATGAAGTCTGTCTAACATATTTTGTCAGAACCTTATTCAAAATAAGTATTGCACTGTTAAATACGTATCCCGTGAAGGAAATTGATAGCTCAGTGCGACTCATCATTAACCTTACCATGTCCAACAAAGTTCGGTTTCTCCGTTCGGACACATCACTCAATTGAGGTGTTCCGGGAGAATTTCACTATGAAAGAATACTATACTCTTTCAAGTAATCTTGAAACTCATTGCTTAAGTATTCTACACCACGGTCCAACCGTAATATTTTAATACTTTTACCGGTCTGTTTTTCTACTTCATGTCGAAACTCTTTGAATTTATCAAAATTTTCCGACTTGTGTTTCATAAGATACACATAACCATAACGCGATGCAACATCCATAAAAGTTACGAAGTATTCATGAACACCTCTAGCCTAGCTAGACATGGGCCCAAATACGTCACCATGAACGAGGGCTAACAGCTCGGTGGCACGTACACATTTACCAATAAAAGGTGATTTAGGCACTTTGCCTAATGAACAAGATTCGTTGACATCATTTGAATTAGGATCAAATCTGTCCTAGTATCCACCCTTCGAAAGTGTGGATATACGAGTCTTGTTAATGTGTCACAGAAAACAATGCCACAAATAAGTCGCATCTGATTAATTCAGTTTGAGCCATTTGTTTGTCATGTTATATTTTTTGGATTTGTTTATATTCAAATTATAAATATTGTTATTCACATCTAATGTGTATATCGCAATATCATCTTTATAAACAAAACACCCAGTGTTCTGGAACATAAAGGTATACCCGCAACGGGTTAAACTAGATTTAGAGATAATGTTCTAGTCAAACTAGGTACATTTTAACACATTCCTAATTTAAGTACATGCCCAAATGGCAGTTCCAAAACTTAGGTTCCTACGGCCAAAACAGCGACTCTCATCCCGTTTCCGACTTGTAGGTCGATCTCATTTGAAGCCAGTCTCCTGCTAATCCGCAAGCATGACGAATTGAGCACTAAAGTTATCATCGCGGTGAGTCTTCCAAAGCTCATGCTATACTATTTGCTCAACTCCGGGCTCAGGCCCGAGAGGTTTCTCTATAACAGAAAGTAACTTCTCGGCTTCCAGGACTATCCTAAGATTCATTTCCCAATCTGGAAAATTATGCCGTTAAAGACATTTTTTCACCTAGGATTATGTCCTTTGACGCTAATCTTTCCAGTTATATTGATTGCTATAATCCAACTATCCAATCAATAATTTCGGGTACAATCAAATGTAATGATTAATATAGTCCAACTATATAACCAACTACAAATAAAGTAGTGTGTTGTACAGTCTAACTGTTCAACGAAAGCAATATTAAATATTAGTCCAACTAATATATTTATAACAACGATAAATATAAAAGAGCGCGTGTTGGAAAGTATCTAAACGAAATTACAAATTTAATACTAGCCTCCCACTATTTTTCGGCGAGCCTCTAACCCTCTGTGGAGTACTTGGGAAACCTAGTTTCCTAGTGGGCTAGGATCCCGTTAAATAACACACAACCTTGATTTTGGCCAACAAGTTGTATGAAACTTAATTAGGTAGATCTCTAAGATCAATTGGATCTCATCCAATTCATAGATCCAATAGGTGGACCTCCAAGTCCAAAACATATATCCAATATATGTAAATATATCCAATATATTTCCTAACCTTTTCCTCTAAATCAACTAAGCCTTGGCTTTGGCTCAACAAGCTTAATGATTCTAGTTAAGCGTGATCCATTGACAGTGGGAAAGCTTCGTAATCGAAGTCGATGAACAAGAAGCGACCTTGACTTTGGCCAACAAGTCACAACCGCCCAAGAAATACGATATGAAAAAAAGCTTACACGGTTCAAACACATCCGCGATGGACAAAAGTCTTGACTTTGGCCAACAAACCAATGCCAATCTTGGATCTTGAGAGAGAACCACTCAATGGAAGGAAAAACGCTTAATATTGCTCGAGGGTTTTTCACGTAAATTGGCAACCAATTTATTATCTTTGATTAGGTCTCATCATACACCCTTAAGCATGCATTCTAAAAGCATAATAAGGCGCGAAATAAAATAATAATGATATGCGGATGGATATATAACAAACTTTGTTCTTAGAACAAATCTCTCTGTTTCCTCTCTCTCACTAGCATTATTCTTACTTCTACCCAATTACATAATACTTCTAAAGAAACCTCATTTACATTGAGGGGAATTGGTGAGAAGAGAAATACAATGAGAAAATAGATAATAGGCTAGACACGCAGGTCCAATTTAATAAATTCTAAATTTTATTACAACAATTTCTAAAATTGCCCTCACCCTTCTAATATCTATCTGATATACATTATGTTGGACAATTATGACCCATAGCATCACTATTTTGTAAAGGACACGATGTTCTTGTACACAAATTAACTATGTGATAAAGAAAATTGCTCTTTTATCATTTGTAATTGGATTACCGGGATAAATAAATGATAAAAGTCCATATGATTAGTACCAGATTAATAAGATATGAGACAGTATTAATCCACATAAGGTTTAATCATTAAATATCCTTAGTTGTAGTATTATCGAGACTGGACATCGATAATGCGGAATAGCTAGGCTAGTATTACACTTGTTCGTGTTATGGTAGTGTAACGACATGGTTCTCATATATTTGGGTATTGGATACTCATACAAGTGTAATAGGAGGTTCTGTTTACCGATGGTACGGAAACAACTTTGCTCTGGATAGACCCCTTGGAATCTAATTGGTAGTATGACTATGTGTCTATGGGAATCCGAATCAGGGTAGGTGTATTTGGTCTTAACCTGAGACTTGCATCGCTCATACTTGCGACAATCAGTATACTTTGATTTTGGTCATCCGGGGCTTTAACAGGTTCTGTGTACGCCTCTTCTGGGTATACTGAGAATCGTAGTGTATTGGGTCTGATGTCAAGATGGAAATATCACTTCAGTCATATGGAGATGATGATCACGTGTGATACGGAACTGGTACTCTTAAGTACTGCAGTCATCGGGATAATATGACTAGGTCATGATTATCTGATTATAGAGACTAGTTGTCAGTGATTCGATATATGCTTCGTACGGGGCAGACACAATTCTAGCCTCTGGCCTTGCATGTGACATCTGATACTGGATCGTAATATGTAATACTACGTATACTACGCCTGGTAAAGATTATATATTCCTTTAAAGAATATTTTTGGAGAATTGGGTAGGCACAATGCTTTGCTAGAAGCCAACCATGTCTTGTAAATCGGTAAGAACGTGGTACCGGGTACGCACGTATTCGAATAGTCTGATGACCGTATTTACTGCCAACATATCCAGGGATCTCTTGGGTCTCTTCCCGAAGATTCACTGATAACATTTGACTCGAACAATAAATTAATCTGGGATTAATTATGAGAAAGAAAATTAATCTGGGATTAATTACGGCAATAAATTAATCTGGGATTAATTACCAAAGAGAAAATTAATCTGGGATTAATTGTGTCAAGAATTAATCTGGGATTAATTCGACTAGAAGAGAGAACGCGATTAATTTGGAATTAATCGGTAAAGTAAATTTAATAGTTAAATTGGATTTTACTATTTAATTTAATTAATTGGGCTAAAATAATATATTAGATATATTAATTGAAATTAGATTTCAACGCGGAATTAAAATTGGATTTTAATTCAAGCGAACGAATTAATTTAGAATTAATTCATAAGCGACTTACGTAATAATATTGCGAGGCATTATTATTTAATTAAATTGGATTTAATTAAGTCGCAACGGAAAATTCGTTTAATTCGGAATTAAACGAACCCGTGCCCGAGCGAAGTTGCGTGTTGGATTGTTCGACTTAAATTTGGAATTTGAAGTGGGGCCCTGACCGGCGTAAACACACACGTATAACGCAAGCGTACATATCATTCAAGTGGTATAAAAAGTATCGATCCCACGAGGACTTAATATCTAATCTATTAATTTTATGAGGTCAAATGATTACTAGTATCTAAAAGGTTGATTGATTGATTTGAAATGGTGATGATTCTAAATTTAAAAACAAGTAAATAAAATTGCACAAAAGTAGGTTTAAGAAAATTCAATATTAAAAACTATCTAGGGTTGTGAATCTTTCTAATATCTTTTAAAAGATGCAGTTATTATTTCATGTTTGTGTAATAAATTAGTTGACTAACCTGGAACACTAAATTATGCAAAAGCCTCTGTCGATGGTCAGATGCAAATATCCAGTTTAACCCAATTGAACCATATGTCTATGTCAACCAAATTATATGGATTCATTAAGTTTAAGTTCCAATTATGGCTACCCCCGCCCGACAGGTATATGTCTATCCTGTAAGGAAATCTATTAAAGGGTTATCTATCCTCAAAGAAGATCGTGGGCTATTAATTCTAAGGCTGAAACCTAAAATTTATTTGTCAAGTTTATTTTAGATTTACCACATCAATCTTATTGGTGATCAGACAACAAGAAGCATTAAGCTTAAGACTTAATAAGTAAACCTTTAAATTACCCAAACTATATTATAACCCCTTATAAACCGGTGATATTAGAATTCATCACAACCCCAAATAACTAACTTAGTTAAGATACATAACTATGGCTAGTAAAAACTTAAATAAAATAAAAGACATAAAGTAAATGCTGAAAAGTAAATTACTGAAAAGTAAATGCTGAAAGTAAATTGCTGAAAAGTAAATTGCTGAAAAGTAAATGCTGAAAGTAAATTGCTGAAAAATAAATAAAGTAAAAGTACAATAAAATAAAATACTGAGGTAAAAGGATCAACTTTTATTACTTCTATTTTAGATATCTCCCTTAATATAATATATTAACTTTGCATGATAATTACCAACCAGCCATATAGGCGGTATCGAGATTAAGTCAAATTAATAATTAATTACCAACCGACCAATCAGGCGGTATCCAGTTTAGTCAGGTTAAAACCAATTTAAATAATTACCAACCGACCAATATGACGGTATCCTCGTTAAGTCAGGTTTTAACTAGTTTATATATTATAATTAAGGGAGATTAATCTAAATATTAGTAATAAAAGTTTTACCTTTTACCCCAGCAAAGGGGAGTTACCTCCTCATTACTGAAAAGTAAAAAATGAAAATTAAAGAAAGAAAAGTATTGTGCGTAAAAGTAAATTGCGGAAAGTAAAAACTGAAAAGTAAAGAAAAGAAAGTTCTAAAGCGGAAATTAATTGCTGAAAGCTGTAAATAAACAAACAAGATACAATCTTCTTAGTATTCTTAAGGAATTCCTTAGAAGAAAGTATGAATTTACAAATGAAATGGCTTGATATTTATAGGCAAAATTTTGCATCCATCAAATCATCCACCAAATCCATTATTAATTGCTCCACTAATTGCTCCACCAAACCCATTATTAATTGCTCCACTAATTGCTTATCATGTTTGGTGGTGATTTGATAATTTTTATTAATTTATTTATTAATTTATTTTTTGCTTTGAAAATGATTGAAAATGACTTTAATAATTACACACAACACATTTCTGGATGGTTCATCAATATCGGGCATGAAATCTTCAGAATTTGAAATTATTTTTTCTTTTAAAGTTCTATATCTTTGAGTATTCTTTAATCTGGAACTTGAATCAGCTCAATCCGATATCGGAGTAAAAATCTGTGCCAAAAATACGACAGATGCGCAAAACTTGAATTTCCAAAACTGCATTTCGTTAAAACGCCCTTTCAAGTTTCCAATATCCAAAATTAATATGTCAAGTCCAATTTTTACCCTTATTTGACCCACATTTCGTCCTAAATGATTTCATTATGTCCCAATATTATTTTATCTGCAAAATAAACTAAAACACATCAAAACGTTGATCAAATCCGAGAAACTAAACAAAATATTAAGTAAAATGGGCGGTAAATATGATATATTTTCCACTCATCACACCCCCAAACCTAACATTTTGCTAGTCCTCGAGCAAAACAAAAAATAAAATATAAGAAATAATTAAAATTAAAATTAAACTAAGCCATTTTCGTAGGGATCACGGTTGCGTTTAGCATATGCAACAAGCCTTTAAACCCATAGGTGTCCCTAGTGGATGAGTTATAGTCTCGTGAGGGCTTACAGCAACGATACCCACAAACGTTTTACAAAAGTAAAAAGATAATAAAACTAATGCACACAAAAGCAAAAAGACAAGAGAAAATAGAATAAAGAAGTTAGTGACTAATAAGGTGAAACTTCTACTCCAAGTTACTAGTTGTTTTCTTTTTTTCTAAATTACTGAATAAGTAAATTCTCCGATTATATTTACCATTCTCCATATGCACAGCCGACTAAATATTAATCAACTCATTTTTACCCACAATAGTCACAAGTGCAGTTGATAAGAGAGTAATATTTTTGTCCTAGAGTTTTATCAGAATTCACACCTTTTTGCAGCAATGGAATAATTTTCCTGATTTTTCTGATTTTTTTCTTTGATTTTTGATATATTTTTTTATATACAATATCTTCCATCTATGTAGCGAGTGTTGGGTCGGTGGCTCCCAAACCAGTTGGCTTTAGGGCACCAGGTGTTAAGACACCCCTACGGAATTAATTACTCAGACTTCAGATATATATATTTTTTGCAACATCCTTGATCCATGTAGCGAGCTTTGGGCCAGTGACTCCCAAACCAGTTGGCTTTAGGGCTCTAGGTGTTAAAGCACCCTTACAGACTTAATAACTCGGATCTCGGATGTTTTTTTTTTACTCCATCACTTTTTGAGATACTTCCTCCAATTAAACTAGAGCATTGAATATTACAAACTTTTCAATTTTAGCTCATGTCTGTATGTTACAATGCATGTTGATAATATCTGCTAACTAAGCATATGAAGATCCATTTTAGTCAGTTTTTATGGAGAATTTACAAATTAAATAATGTAAAATGAAATAAACAAAAACTAACTTGTTTCAAAAATGTTTGAGATACGTCTCAGGAGTGAAAACTCCTTACTCAGCTATATCTCTTACCAATTTCACCTTTTTAGTCAAAATAAAAGCACAAAAACACAAAATATTTTTGTAATTTTTGAAAAATTTTCAAATTTATTTTGTATTTTTCGAAAATTTTTGGACTAAAAATAAAAATAACACAAACTAAAAACAAGGTACTGATCAACTAATTCCCTTCCCCAAACCTAAATGAGACATTGTCCCCAATGTCTTAAACAGTAGAAGAAGAGTTTAGAAGATAATACCTGGTTAGCTGAAATTCTACACGAAAAATTAAAGGTTAAGATCCAGATTAATCCGACACTCTTACCACGATCGTCTTCGGACCAATTTATCTTTGAAAGGATGGGGTCAATTTGTGGTTCATAGGCTAAGATTTGTCAATTAGATCCGGAGCAGTTCTGGCAGTGAATGTCACGACCCCCTCCCTAGGGCGGGCCCAACCCTAGAAAGAGGTTCGCGATCAACTTCAAATCGAGCAATCTATATGTCAAACTCATCATTTGATTTCACACAATAATACATCATAAATTACAATACATGGAATATTCATCAAATATGGTTTACAACACATGTCTTAATAATATACAACTGACGACTCGAATGTCTGGACCAACCCAAAATACAACTGTGGCACGTGGATCCAATTCTGGTACTGCTTCTGCTATGCTCGCGAACTACCTGGAATGTTTGGGGGAAGAGGGGAGTAAGCTTAAAAAGCTCAGCAAGTAAACATTCATTCTCTCATGACCCCACCAACAAAATAGGAAATATATATTACCATACACGACAGGATCTAATACATACAATGATGTGTATGAAGATGCAAATGTTATCAGATTTAATAAGGCCGGGGTGACAAACAAGTACCAACATACACGACAGGATCTAATACATACAATGATGTGTATGAAGATGCAAATGTTATCAGATTTTATAAGGCCGGGGTGACAAACACAGTACCAGATCTGGATCCAGAAAATGGTGCTCTGAGTGAAGGAGGGAGAAGAGAATTACAACTGAGGGGAGAGATCCGGTCTCTATGCCTCAGAGGAGTAGTAACAAAATTAAATGACAGAACTGATATAATTATCAGTCTGTAAGCATGCTTTTAAAAATAAAATTGCTTTTAAAAATAAACATTCACAGCTTTTACATAGGCTTTAAAACGATTGCTTACATATCCTTTGAAGAACAAAGTTAAAGTATATACTGAGAAAGAGTTCTAAGAAGAGAGAAATTCTTAGAGAGAAATTTGGAAATAATTCTAAAAAAAACCGGATGCTCTCTACTGAGAGTTAATGGGAACTATATACCCAATCAACCAACTACAATTATTAGATACAGTAAGATGTTTCTGCTTTCTGTCTTTGTAACGTGCTTTGGGTGGTTTTGAATGATTTCTTCACATGGCTACAGTAAGATGCTTCTGCTTTTCTTTTGCTTTCACCTGGCTTTTTGTCATTATGAGATGCTCTTTCACATGGCTTTGTCATCAATTATTTTGAATTGAATTGTTGGTCAAGGTCCCACCGGTACCTGTTTAGTGCTTTGGATGCTTGAATTTGAAAATTACTTTTCCCACAGCTTTTTTCTCGTGTAGAGAATAGTGAGTGAAGGGGAAAAGAAAATAATTTTCTTTTGCTCAATGACTTTTTTTTTTTTTTTTTTTTTTTTTTTTTTTTTTTTTTTTTTTTTATGCTTTAAAGAAGAGAGGATACCGAAACAGTCATCTTCGTTATCATCTCCAAGAGAAATAAAAGGCTGTGGCTCCCCACCACTTGAAGAGCTGGCATCAGAAGATGCTGGTCTCGAGGCAAGGAGTTGTTGCATTACTTGAAAATATTCATCTTCAGACTTGGCACCTGCAAGGAGAGATTGGGCCATAGATTTCTGAGAGAGAAACGTGCTTTGGGCTTTAACAACTTCAATATTGGATTTAATATGTCCTTTAGCACAGAGCCATTGCTGGACCATGTTTTGTGTCAGCTTTGACTCTTCGTCAAATTTAGACCACCATTTAACTTTGAAGGTTCTTTGGAGGAGCAAATGGGTTTCTTGGGTGTAGAATTGAAGACTCCACATCCATACCCAAGGTAAGAAAAAATTTGTACAGAAACAAAGAAAAGGGGGGAATCTTTTCTCTGAAGCTGAGGGAACATAGTGGGCTTTGAAAAGGTTTAGGCAGGATTTTGCATTGGGGGTTAATATTTCTGGGCTTGGTCCATAATAGTTCCACCAGTGTTGGAACCAGTTTGGAAGGCTTTCTACGGTTATTTTGGAATTAAAGAAAAATAACCATGAATGGCTTTTCTTAGGGTTTTGGATTAGGAAAGTATTAAACCACGCTTGCTGGTAATCCCAATAAGAGTATGATAAGCAATGGTTTAATCTATTTTGGAAATTTGCAGGGAAAACTTTAGGGTTATGAAGGGGTTCTCCCCATTTTTTTGGAGAAATGACTTTAAGAATAGTGGCCGTAGAATAGGCCGGCTCAGAATGAGTATCAGAAAGGAAAAAGTGTTTGAATTTTACAGATTCCGTCAATTCAAGAATGTCTTGATAAAAGGATTGGGGTTTTGATAAATCCCAAGGTTTGAAAAACCAACCCTTTGGAAAAAACTTTGAAAGGGTAATAAATGGATCAGGACTATAAAACCCATCTTCAATGCTCAAAATATTTTGGTGATAGGTTTTATTATACCAATCCGATTTTTGTGAAGGCTTTTGAGAAATTAATTGGGAAGATGAACTTCCAGTTAAAACAATTTCCTTTTGAGATTTTGGAAAAGTAATTTCTTTGGAAGAAGTTTTTTGTATATCTTGATTTTTTGAAAAACTTTGTAAAGCAAGTAGGAGTTCAGGGGATTTAGAAATGGATTCAATCCATTCATTTACCTGATCTTGAGAAGTAATTGCTTTAGATGAAGATTCTTCATCTTCTTGGATTGTGTCAACCCAAGATTTTATAGGAATGCCTGAGGCTAACTTTGGAATGGGTGGAGGAGATTGGGATTCTTTGTAATGGCTTTGGACTGGGGGCTCAATAATCTTAGCTTTGCCAGTGTCTTTTTTCTTGGGCGGCATTATCTGTTTTGGAGAAATTCTCTGGTTAGAAAGTCTGGAACAGAATTTTTATCTCCTTTTATAAATTCAATTTCAAAATCAAAAACACTCAAAATTGCTTGCCATCGTGCAAAGATCTGTTTAGATGCAATGTTTTGAACATCTTTTTCTAAAACATGTTTTGCAGCTTTACAATCAATCCTTAGCAAAAAATTTTGATTTAGTAAATCACTTTGAAATTTAGATATGCAAAGAACAATTGATAAAATTTCTTTTTTAATAGTAGAATAGTTTTTCTGACAATCATTCCAATGAGCAGAAACATATTGAACTATTTGTTCTTTACCATATCCACTTGTTTTAGAATACCACCATACCCTAAGTCAGATGCATCAGTTTCAACAACTTTTGGTAAACTAGGGTTTGCTAAATATAAGCAAGGGATATCCTTAACAGTGTTCTTTATTAGTTTAATAGCCTTTGTATGTTCATCAGTCCAAGGAACAGGAACTTTCTTTAATCTATCATGCAATGGTTTTGCAATTCTATTGATGTTAGGACAAAAATCTAGAACATAATTTAAACTTCCTAAAAATCTTTGGAGTTGGCTTTTATCTAGAATTTTATCAGGGAATTTATCAGTAAAAGCAAGAGATCTTTCAATGGGTGTGATAGTTCCTTTGGAAATATAATGTCCTAGGAATCTGACCTTAGTTTGGAATAAAGAAATCTTTGTACTAGATACAGCTAAACCAGCCTTTCTAGTGGCAAAATAAAAGGTCTTTAAATGTTTGAAGTGTTGATCTATGTCTTTTGAAAAGATCAAAACATCATCAATATAAACAATACAAAAATCTGAATAAGGATTATAAATATCATTCATAATTCTTTGAAACTCAGAAGGTGCATTTTTTAAACCAAACGGCATCACTGTCCATTCAAATTGTCCAAAAGGAACAGTAAAAGCAGTTTTATAACGATCTTTAGGATGAATTTGGATTTGCCAAAAACCAGACTTCATATCAAATTTTGAAAATATGAAAGCAGAGTGGAGTTTTTGAAGCAAATCTTTCTTGTTAGGTATGGGATACCTAATCCATTTTAGGGCCTTGTTTAAAGGTTTGTAATTGATAACCAATCTAGGTGTTCCTCTTTCTATCTCAGAATTTTTATTTACATAGAAAGCGGCGCAGGACCAAGGAGACCTTGATTTGACAATCAAACCTTTAGATTCTAAGTCTTGATCTCTTTTCTACAATGCTTTCTAAGTCCATATTCATTTGAATAGGTCTAGCTTTAGTAGGAATTTGCTTTTCATCAAAAGAGGATTCATAGGGAAGATCTATCAAATGTTGCTTTCTACTCCAAAAGGCAGAAGGTAAATCAGCACATATTTCTTTTTCAATTAATACTTTGAAATCATTAATCTTTTGTTTTATCAAACCAGTTTGTAGTTGTTTTTCAAGTCTTTCAATATTTAAATCATTTTTTAAATGAAGTAAGTCATTTTGTTTTTCTTTAGCAAAACACTAATATGGTTCTGATAAACAGAACAAGCTTTTAGAATATTCAAATTTCTTGTTTTAGGTTTTTCAATGAAAGAAAATTTCAATTTTTTATCTTTTGCTTTAAAGGTTATGCCATCATAAGTAACGGTGTAAGGAGTAATGAGGTTTATGAATGGAGTTCCAAGAATAACAGCATGATGTATATCATTTGTTAAAAGAAAGGAAGTCCTAAATTCAAAACCATCATTAGGAATTGAAGCATCAACTTTGGAAGAAATTTCTAGTTTCGAATTATTTGCTGCAGAAAGTTTTTCATTTGTTTCTTTATGAAATTCTTTTGGAATAATAATCTCTTTGATACAATTTAGATCAGCACCTGTGTCAAATAAGGCTACTGTGTCAATTTGGAAATCAGAGATGAAAGGATAAGGGTAATCCAGATTAGGTATTTTCTTGTTGTTACTTGCTTTAGAACAAAAAGAAAATCATTTGGAAGAGACTCAATATTCTCAAGCTTTTGGTTTTCAGATCCATCATTATCAGAATCTGAACCTTTTTCAGAATTATCAACTAATTGACTTTTAAGAAGGAGCTGGATTGTTTCAGAATCATTTTTCTGTTTTTCTTTTAAATCTTTTATTTCAATTTTTATTTCTTGGATTTCTTTTTGAAGGTCTTGCAAATTTGGTGTGTCTTTTTTATTCTTCTTCTTACTTAGGATTTGTGTAAGATCATAAGTATTTTGTTTCAAAACAGGAGTTTTAGAAGATTCTCCTTTGTCAAAAGTCTTTAGGAGTTTGTCAAGATATTCTTTTTGTAAGTCAGGATTAGAAATGTGTTTTACAATTTCAAGAAAAGTTTCTTGATCTTTAGTCAAAACATTAAGTTTCTTATTCTTTAAATAGGAATCTGTATCAGAATCACTATTGCTATGACTAGAAGTATCTGAATCAACTAACTCATCAACTTGTAAAGGTTCAGAATTGCCAGTTACAGAAGATTCTGATTCAGAAGACTCAATAAACAGATTTGTATTTTAGAAAGAATTTCTTCACTGAGATTTAATTCATGAAGTTTTTTGTTCATCCTACAATATTTTGCAGTATGTCCTTTCTTTCCACATTTGTAACAAGTAGCTTCTTTATAATTGAAAGGGGCTTTAGATTTTGAAGTGTGAGGTTTTCTATAGGATTTCTTATAAGGCTTGGAAGGTTTTTTATAGAAATTTTCTTTAGAAGTAGGAAAGATTTTCTAAATTTTTTAGAACTGTAATTTCTTTTATAAGGCTTTGAAGAACATTTTCCTTCACAATCTTTAGAGGTACTAGCTTTGAAAGGATCATAGTTAAACTGTTTGCAGAAACTACCTAGTTCTTGCTTAGATTTCTAAGTTCCCATTTTAGGCGTTTCTGTAATTTCAAGTCTTGGCATATCTTTAATCCTTCCTTATTAATAAAACTAACTAATTCACCATAGGTAAGTCTTTCATAAGGGATTCGATTGTCATGGAGGGCTTTAATAGAATTCCTAACTTTTTCACCTAAAAGGGTAGGTAAACCAGCAAGGAATTTTTCTTTCCAAGTTATATTATTTGCGTCATCTCTTAAAAAGAGTCTTGTAAAGAAGGTGGTTTATAGCTTTGGAAGTCACTAAGTTTTCTACATCTAAGATTATGTAGTAACTCAGCATTTTTATCTCGTAAGTGAGATGGGTCACCTATGAAATGGAGGGAAATGGTCAAAATTAAGGTTGCAACGGCATCTTGAATCGGACTGTTGTATTCATCCAGAATAGGAACATTGTCTTCATCTGTTTGAATAGCATCCAAGATGTCAAGTTGTTGACTTTTGGTGAGAAGATGATCCCACCAACCTTTAAGTTGACCGGTAAAACCAGCAACGAGAATCTCTGTAATTGCCTTATCAGAGGTTCCTGTTTGGGTTTTGTAAGCATTTGCTGCCATGGTCATTTGTTGTAATAGGCTAAGAATGTTATATTCAGACATTCCATCTATATTCCATTCATAGACAGAAGATGCATTAAACCGGGATTGGCTTATTGCACTAGGCCTACTATCAACAGCTATATCTGGAGGAGAATGAGAAGTAGCTGGAAGAGCTAATTCCCAATGAACTTTATTGACTTTGGAGACAGGTTTGGAATTTTCTTGGAAGGCTTCTATGTCTGAAGAAGCTATGGAAGAATTATCTAGGTCTAGAACTCCAATTCTACTACTAGATTGGGGGGTATCTAGGGCAATATCTACTTTCTTTTTTGAAGAGGAAGAAGATGTTTCTATCCTATCCAATTGTTCTTTAATAGCTTTAACAAAATCAGATTTTGACTCATTGACAATCTTTTGGCTTTCTCTAGAAATCTGAAATGGTTCAAAGATGGGCTTTTTAAGTTTCTTGTCTTCATTAGGTTTTATAGTAGTCTTTAATGAAGGAACAGTAATAGTGGATTGTTGGATTTGACTTTCTATCCTATTTAACTGTTTTCCAATTGTATTCAGATTAGTATTACAGAAATTATTCTGTTGGATAATACTATCTAAGTCTTTATCAGTATCATTAGGTCTATGAATCTTTAATGGTGAGGCTTTAATCTGAATTGAGGGTTCACCATGGTCTACGGTTATATTCCTCAAGGGAGGATGTTCGGATTCAATAGTCCTGTCACTATCAGAAAGATTCCATTGAGGTATTTTCTTTCTAACAGTAATGGGATTTGATTCTTTAAAAGGGTAAGAAATGTCATTTTCAGAAGCATACATCTCAAACCAATCAAAAAATGTGATGTGTACTTTATGTAGTTCTATAAATTCATAATATGATTTTTGAATTTGTTGTCTTTGGTTTAAGAAATGTTTGAAAAACCAAAGTCTTTTTTCTTTATTTAGATCAGAATAAAAATCGTCATGCAAAGAGGATTTATTTATCTTGAAATCTTTGTGTAGGACATTTATAATATTTTGTGACAGCAGAAAATGTAGGAGATGTAGGAGGAGAATCAGCTTTAGTTTGTTCATGTTGACTACTAGTATATATAGGATGAGGGATATTAGTAGTATAATCAACAGAACGTATGGAGGAGCTTGGTATATCTGAAGTAGAGAATCTAGGTTGTAGATTTATAACTGACGGAACTTTAGAGAATTTTCTTTCTAAGGAAGAAATACTGGACATAGAGTCCCTATCACTGAATCTAGATGAAGTACTTCTTTTAAAAGACAGTTTGACTTTTCCATCAGAATACTGGGTCACATTTTGTAACTCTGTATTAGGCTCAAGTTGCTTTGGAATTACTGGTTCAGAAGCTCCTTCTAAAATCCATTCATCCGGAAGATTGATATCTTTCATTGGATAGGTCTGGGGATAACCATGTTAGATTTGGACAGATCAGTCTGTAAGAGAAGAGTCTCATCTCTTTTTGACTGGATCTTATGTTGCGTGTTGAACGCAGAATGCATAGCTTTGTAGGAAATTTTGTAAATCAAGGCAACAGGGATTGATCCTTCAAACATATGGTAGTTATGGGTTTTAATTTGAAGAACCATGCTTTTTAGGATATTTTTGTCTTGTAAAGAGATTGTGATGTTTGGATAACAATCGAAAGAGATCGGTCCTTTACAGAGACTTGATTCAATACTACTAAGTAAAGAATCATCAAAAGTGATGAATCTTCCATCTCTTAACACGGCTAAGATAGAAGTATCTAAGCCTTCTTTTGTAAGGGGCTTTATTCCAACTTGGATAAGACCAACATGCACATAATTAAATTTCTTTTCTTTTAAATGTTTTATAGCACTTTCAGAAAATAAATTTATTGTTTCAAAAGGTTTTGTAAGGGTAATATCACGTTCTTCAGTTTTTATAACATAATCTGTTTTAAGAAAATCAAGTCTTTTTGTTTTGTAAATTACGTCTTTTGAGATTTTTGGTAATTTCCAACAGTCAATAGCTTTATTAAAATCTTCAATTATGAGATCTTCAGAGTTCACTATATTTCTAGAATCACTAGTCCTTTCAGTAGAAGAGCTAGAGAGAGAGGATGTCTACAGAATAGAGACTCCATAAGGAACTATTCCTATACTATTTATATGAGATTTGCCTACAGGTATGGGTTACTGCCCTAAACGGAATCCTATCCTATGGCGGGGCTTACAACCAGTAAGAAATTCAGCAAACACACAGAAAATAGTCTAAAAATAATAACAGATGAAATCTTTAAAACAATAACACATCCACCACACCTATATATGTAATTAATATATGAAAATTTCAGTTAAGATATATAACAGCTATCCCAGGCAGCAGAACATACTCACAACAACACATCTCATCTCATTTCATCCATCAACCAATCTCAAAATCACATAGTACTCAATATTTCAATTCATAGTACAAATATACAATTTATATCTCAAATTAGTATTCACCATTATGTTCTTATGCTATCGATTACTCAATCAGTTTTCCAACAAACATATATAAATATATATGTGTGTGTATATATATATATATATATATATAATATATATATATTATTATATTTATATTATAATACAATATATGAAAAATAACATATATTATAATATCATCACAACAATCATCCCACAACAATACAAACATCCATCAAATATGGTTGCTAATCCGGGTTTAGTATAACAGATGATTGAAACCAATGGGAGAGTACCTCATCACAACTCCCAAGGTTTCCAACCATATCAGCTCACAAAATATGTGTGAGTGAGTTAAAACCAATGGGGGAGTCCCCGTATACCCCCAAATCAAAAACCAATGGGACAGTACCTCATCACAACTCCCAAGGTTTTGATCATCTCATACCATCTGATGTATCATCACATCTCATCTCAAATCCGACCACTATTATACAAAACCCGGCTGCATAACACAACAACACACATCATCCAATACAATCACATCTCGCATCCAATCCATCAATCTCATCTCAACAATCATGATTTCATATTATCATGCTTTTAATAACTCAATATAATATCTCACAAATTTGTAAATATATATAACAAAATATATATAATATACCAATATATTTATATATATATATGATCTGGTGTGTTTTATTTTTGTGTGTTTAATTTTTGCAGGTTTAGTCATTTCACGATGGAAGAAGCTCTCGCAAATCTTCACAAGCAATTTCCTTCTCTCCCTCAAAAATCTTCGATGAAAGTCTACAAAGCTCGCTTGGAACGGATGAGACTACTGATGATCAAAGGTATTCATAATGACATTCGTTGGGTAATTGAAGCACGAGTCTGATTGGAAGGTGAGTCTTCTGACTCTTTTATTTCACATCTGCCTGGTTTTGGAAGAAGCAGCTATGCAAAGAAACGTAGAGCTAAACAAATGGGTGTTTGTTACAAATGTGCACGCTGGAATTGCAATACTCGTTGTCGTTCTTTAGGAATGGTGTCTGATAATCGCGAAGACAAAATTAAATTCATTAGGGATGGCTTGAGTAAGGAGTCTTTAGATGATATATCTTTAACTTTTGAGACGCATCCCAGTGGATATGTTCACATAGCCATTCGTAAATTACATACACAATTCCAAAAAGAAAGACAACAATTAGGTCTTGGGAATCTGACTCAAAAAGACCTTGTTTGCCAGTTTATAAGAAAATTGGATGGGAAGCTTGTCCCTGACGCATAGACGTCAATCAAGCCGTTACCTTTCTTGTAAATATTATATCTCTTTGTCTTTTCTTAATAATTGTGATTTGTTTTATTGTTTTCTTTTATTTTCTCCGACAGGATCCAGACCTTTTTCACTATCACGATATTATTTCGCCACTAATCGTCCTCTGGAAGATACTTGTGCTATTTTTA
Organism: Zanthoxylum bungeanum; assembly: GCA_019454045.1. NCBI lineage: Eukaryota > Viridiplantae > Streptophyta > Magnoliopsida > Sapindales > Rutaceae > Zanthoxylum > Zanthoxylum bungeanum. The sequence continues at coordinate 370,276 of SKCR01037544.1, forward strand.
CTCACCCTTTTCAGGTACTATAAATTCAGCCTGTCATTGCACTTTTGAAGGCATCCAGAGTTGAGAAAGAAATACATAGTGGAGCAATTAATAATAGATTTGGTGGAGCAATTAGTGGAGCAATTAGTGGAGCAATTAATAATTGATTTGGTGGATGATTTGGTATTTATAGGCAAAATTTTGCCTATAAATACCAAATCATCCACCAAATCAATTATTAATTGCTCCACTAATTGCTCCACCAAATCTATTATTAATTGCTCCACTAATCTCTTATCATGTTTGGTGATGATTTGATAATTTTTATTATTTATTTATTAATTTTTTTTGCTTTGAAAATGATTGAAAGTGACTTTAATAATTACACACAACACCTTCTCGATGGTTCATCAATTTCAGGCATGAAATCGTCAGAATTAGAAATTATTTTGTCTTTCAAAGCTATAGATCTTTGAGTCTTCTTTAATCTGAAACTTAAATCAGCTCAATCAGATATCGGCGTAAAACGTTATGCCCAAAATACGACAGATGCGCAAAATTGGAATTTCAAAACTGCACTTCGTCAAAAACGCCCTTTCAAGTTTCCAATATCCAAAATTAAAATATCAAGTCCAATAATTACCCTAATTTGACTCATATTTATCCTAAATGATTTCATTGAGATCCGATATTATTTTATCTGCAAAATAAACTAAAACACATCAAAACGTTCATCAAACCTGAGAAACTAAACAAAATATTAAGTTAAAGGGGCGGTAAATATTGATATATTTTCCGCTCATCAATATATATATCGACTCTCACAACAACCATCAATCATCAAACAATTATGTTAAGAGAATCACCACAGAGTATACTTACCTCTATCCACGCAAAAGCCCTTAATATATCTATCTCCTCGCTAAGAATCTGAAAAATATAAAATTACGATCAGGTCCCTCAATTATCCAAAATTATGATTTAACCCCTAAACTTTTCTAATATGCCCAAATAGTCCTACAATTCTTAAATATTACTATTTAACCCCTAAAAGCCAAAATTTACAATTATGTCTAAAACTTTCCAATTCTATCATTTACACCCCCAAAATGATAATAATCACATACCGAGCTCCAACGATCTCCAAACCTCTCAAAGAAAGATCCACTGGTCAGCAACATCTCAAGGATCATAGCGACGAACGGCTTCGGAACTTGTTGATACGCTTAACGAGACAAGCGGGCCCCACAAGGAAAATCGGGCCCCACAACCAGAAACTTTCAACGGTGAATATATATACCAAAATGCTCGTATAATCGAGAGCAACAATCTGAAATGTTCGGATCATCGATCCAACGGTCGAATCTCAACTTCCAGTACAAATCCCGAATTACCGGTAGATATAAAACGGAAAACAACCCAAACGATGTCGGATCCGGAAGTGACCAACGGCGTTGGAAAGATCTCATCCTGAAAAGTGTTCACTCGCCGGAGGTGGCCGTCAAAAGTGATCAGAGACGGCCGAAAAATGCAGAAATGACGGTGACAAACCGTCCTCTTCCGGAGGCGCGTGAGGGGGCGTTCGGCGTCCGTTCGGCTCGATCTCGGCGTATCTGGAAAGCTGACGTCGGTAGATTTCCGATGGACCGGCGCGTGGTTTGAAGGTGACCGACGGAGGAGCGGCGGTGGTGATTTCAAGTTTAGGCAGAGAGAAAGCTGTGGAAGAGAGAAAAATATGAGAGAGAGAGAATTTTTTTTTTTCTGACACGTGGTATTACAGTGAAGATGAGTTCTTTTAAAGGTTTTTACACGAACCCATTTCTTCGGGCATCATCAAGAAACACACAAAGAAAATCATAAAATCCTTCAACGATATACAGTCCAAGCGGCTTCTGGTGTATGTTCAGGTTCGCCCAAGATAACACTGTAAAAATTTCCTCCAATGTACCCAAGCCACCTGGCAAAGCAATAAAAGCATCAGCACGGTTAATTATTTCTACCAATCGTTCAGACATACCTGGCACGATCAGTTCCTCTCCGTTTGATGGTCCAATAAGATTTGCCTCTACCAAGGGTTTTGGAATGATTCCCAAAACGTGACTGCCTCTTTCCTGTACGGCCTTTGAAACGATCCTCATTAGTCCAAGATTGCCTCCACCATATACTAAGTGCATATTCCTTGCAGCTAAGACTCGACCCAATTCTTGTGCTGCTTCTACATATTGTGGCTTAACACCAACACTAGTACCGCAAAACACACAGATGTTTTCAACTCGTCTTCTTGAAGTGGCTTCCATGTTTTACTCTGGATGTCTTCAAAAGTGCAATGATGAGTTGAATTTATAACACCTGAAAATGGTGAGTAAAATAATAGCACTAGTACCTGCCAAATGACAATTATTTAGTTAACAGTAAAATAAATCGTGATAGTCAAAAAGGTCTGGATCCTGTCGGAGAAAATAAAAGAAAACAACAAAATAAATTACAATTATTAGGAAAAGACAAATAAATATAATATTTACAAGAAAAGTAGCGGCTTGATTGACGTCTATGCGTCAGGGACAAGCTTCCCATCCAATTTTCCTATAAATTGGCAAACGGGGTCTTTTTGAGTCAGTTTCCCGAGACTTAATTGTTGTCTTTCTTTTTGAAATTGTGTATGTAATTTGCGAATGGCTATATGAACATAACCACTGGGATGCGTCTCAAGAGTCAAAGATATATTATCTACAGACTCCTTACTCAAGCCATCCTTAATGAATTTAATTTTATCTTCGCGATTATAAGACACCATTCCTAAAGAACGACAATGAGTATTGCAATTCCAGCGTGCACATTTGTAACAAACACCCATTTGCTTAGCTCTACGTTTCTTTGCATAGGTGCTTCTTCCAAAATCAGACAGATGTGAAATAAAAGATTCAGAAGACTCACCTGCCAATCGGACCCGTGCTTCAATTACCCAACGAATATCATTAGGAACACCATGGATCGTTAGTAATCTCATCCGTTCTAAGCGAGCTTTGTAGACTTTCATAAGAGAGTTTTGAGGGAGAGAAGGAAATTGCTTGTGAAGTTTTACGAGAACTTCTTCCATCCTGAAATGTCTTAATTTGCAAAAACTAAACACACAAAATTAAATCACATCAAATCATAATATATACACAAATTGCATGGGTTGCCTCCCTGCTAGCACTAAGTTTAAAGTCGTCAGCTAGACGTGACTTCTCGATCGTTAGGCTGGATCTGAAAGTGTGACACTTTCTTTTTGTCACTCAAACGATTCTCCCCAGTAGTGCTTGACACGCTGACTGTTAACCTTGAATGTTTCGTTGGTGTTGGGATCCAGTAACTCAACAGCTCCATATGGTAAAACCTGAGTGATCACAAATGGACCTGACCACCTTGATTTCAACTTTCCAGGGAAAAGTTTCAACCGTGAATTATACAACAACACTTGCTGCCTTGGTTCCAACTGTCTGTGCACTATTTACCATTTCTTGGTCTTTTCTTTGTACAATCTAGTATTCTCATAAGCCTGTAAGCGAAATTCCTCCAATTCGTTGAGTTGGTGAAGTCGTTTCTCTCATGCAGCTTGTAAAATCAAGATTCAACTTCTTCAGTGCCCAGTACGCCATGTGTTCAAGCTCAACTAGCAGATGGCACGTTTTTCCAAACACCAATCGATATGGGGACATACCAATGGGTGTCTGTAAGCTGTTCGGTAGGCCATAATGCATCATCTAGTTTTGTAGACCAATCTTTCCTTGTTGATCCAACAATTCTCTCCGAGATTCTTTTGATTTCCCTGTTTGAAACTTCAACCTGTCCGTTTGACTGTGGATGGTAAGCAGTGGCAACCTTATGAGTAACTCCGTATTTGGATAGAAGTGCATCAAAGTATCTGTTACAGAAATGTGAGCCACCATCACTGATAATTGCCCGAGGTGTTCCGAACCGAGTGAAAATACTCTTTTTCAGGAATTTGATCACCACTTTTAAATCATTGGATGGTAGTGCAATTGCTTCAACCCATTTGGAGACGTAGTCTACAGCAACCAAGATGTACAAGTTTCCGAATGATGGAACAAAGGGTCTCATGAAATCTATACCCCATACATCGAATATCTCCACTTCCAGAATGTTTTGCAACGGTCTTTCATTTCTCTTCGAAATATTCCCCATTCTCTGGCACCTGTCACATTGAAGAGCAAAAAGATAAGCATCTTTAAAAAGAGTGGGCCAAAACAAACCTGATTATAGGACTTTGGCTGCAGTTTTGTTTCCGCTGAAGTTTCCGCCGATATGGTGATGAATGACAGTGCTGTAAAACACTGTTGACCTCCTCTTGTGGAACACACCGTCTCAATAATTGATCAGCACACCGTTTGAACAGGTACGGCTCATCCCAAATATATTGCTTGACTTCTTTGAAGAATTTCTTCTGTTGCTGAGTTGTCCATTCCAACGGCCATTTTCCTGACACAATGTAGTTGACATAGTCAGCATACCAAGGGGCATCTTGCTGTTTCATGGCAAACAGATGTTCATCTGGAAAAGTTTCTTTGATTAACAAATCTTTGCCAGCTGTTTCTCCATTCTCGAGCCTTGATAGATGATCTGCCACTTGGTTTTCTGTCCCTTTCCTGTCTTTGATCTCCACGTCAAATTCTTGCAGAAGAAGTATCCAACGGATCAATCTGGTTTGGCATCTTTCATCGTGATCAGATATTTGGTTGCTGAATGATCTGTGTAGACCACCACTTTGGGACCCAGCAGATAGGAGCGGAATTTGTCAAAAGCGTACACAACTGCGAGCAACTCCTTTTCAGTGGTTGTGTAGTTGAGTTGAGCTTCATTCAAAGTTCTGCTGGAGTAGTAAATGTGTGTGAAAAATCTTTGCTTTGCGTTGTCCCAAAACTGCACCTACACATCAAAATCACTAGCATCACACATTACTTCAAATGGAAGGGTCCAGTCTGGTGCTACAATGATGGGGGCAGAAATCAGCTTTTTTTTTAAGATCTCAAAAGCTTACTGGCATTCTTTGGTGAAGTTGAAAGGCACATCCTTCTCCAGAAGATTGCAAAGAGGTTTAGCAATCTTGGAAAAGTCTTTGATAAATCTCCTGTAAAAACCTGCATGTCCGAGAAAGCTCTGAATCCCTTTGACAGATGTCGACGGAGGTAGTTTTTCAATTGTTTCAATCTTTTCTTTGTCTACCTCAATTCCTTTTTGTGAGATCCGGTGTCCAAGAACAATGCCCTCATGTACCATGAAATGGCATTTCTCCCATTGAGCATATGTGGTTTGTATCTTCGCACCTTTGTAACACATGTTCCAAATTTTGCAAGCAGTGGTCAAAAGAATCTCCAAACACATATAAAAGTCATCCATAAAAACCTCCATACTCTGCTCCAGCATGTCTGAGAAGATGGCCATCATGCAACGCTAAAATGTAGCAGGGGATTACATAATCCAAATGGCATTCTGCGGAAAGCAAAAGTACCATAGGGACATGTAAAGGTAGTTTTCTCCTGGTCTTCTGGTGCGATACAATCTGATTGTACCCTGAATATCCGTCCAGAAAGAAAAAATAGAACTCATATCCCGCCAGTCTGTCTAACATCTGGTCAATGAATGGTAGCGGAAAATGGTCCTTTCGTGTTGCTTTGTTCAGCTTTCGGTAGTCCATGCATACTCTCCATCCAGTCACCGTTCTGGTTGGGATTAGCTCGTTCTTTTCATTGGTAACCACAATGATTCCTCCTTTCTTTGGCACACACTGCATATGACTCACCCAAGTACTATTTGAGATGGGGTAAATGATGCCAGCATCCAACCATTTGATAATCTCTTTCTTTACGACCTCCTTCATGATTGGATTGAGTCTATGTTGATGTTCCACTGTGGGTTTGTACTCTTCATTCATCAGAATCTTGTGCATGCAAAATGATGGACTAATGCCTCGAATGTCTTCTATAGTCCAGCCAATGGCTCTTTTGTGCTCTCGTAATACTCTCAGTAACTTTTCTTCCTGCTCCAGTATTAGTGAAGAAGAAATAATAACAGGTAATCAGAAGAGTTTCCAAGAAATGCATATCTGAGATGGCTCGGAAGTAACTTCAGCTCCAACTGTGGTGGTTCTTCAATCGAAGGCTTGATTCGATCTTTCTTTGGCAGTTCCAGGCTTTCCACTTGTGGTGTCACTTTGAATTGGAATGGTTTGTCAAGGTAGTTGATATATTCCAGGATTTCAGCATCTAGCTCGCTGTCAGTCATGTTGGTGATGCAGGCTTCAAGTGTATCTGTGGGATTTAGCTCAGTATCCTGAACGATACTATCAACAACATCAACTCTGAAGCATTCTTCTTCCTTTTCATCGCTCGGGAATTTCATGGCTTTGAAAACATTGAAAGTAACTTATTGGTCCTGAACTTTCATGGTTAGTTCTCCTTTTTGTACATCAATCACAGTTCGTCATGTCGCCAAGAATAGTCTTCCAAGAATGATATGCACATCTTTGTCTTCTTCCATGTCAAGGATAATGAAATCTGCTGGAAGAATGAGTTTGTCGACTTTGACCAGAACATCTTCAACACCTCTTGGAAATATGAGCGTTCGATCAGCAAGTTGTAATGAGACTGAGGTAGGCATTGCTTCTCCAATTTGCAGTTTCCTGTAAATAGAAAAAGACATCAAATTAACACTTGCACCTAAGTCACATAAAGCCTTACCGATATAGTGTTCTCCAATGGTGCATGGGATAGTGAAACTGCCAGGTTCTTTCAACTTTGGGGGAAGTTTCCTTTGAATGATGGCACTGCATTCTTCCGTCAATGCTACTGTCTCGTAGTCTCACAATCTCCATTTTCGTGAAAGAATGTCTTTCATGAATTTTACATAGCTGGGCATTTCTTCCAAGGCTTCTGCAAATGGAATGTTGATGTGAAGCTTTTTGAACACCTCCAGGAATCGAGCAAACTGCTTGTCCAGTTTGTTTTTCTGAAGTCGTTTTGGAAAAGGTGGAGATGGAGTGATCTGATCTTTTTCTTTTCCTTTGCTTCTTTTTCCTCCATCTGTTGCTTTATTTCTTTTGAAACTTCCTCAATTGTTGCCTTGATTCCAACATCTTTGTTGATTTAGTACCGTTTTCAAGGTGATGGCTTGACATTGCTCCTTCCCTCGGTTCATTGGATTGGGTTCTGTGTTGCTAGGAAGATTACCCGGTAGTCTGTAACTTTGAGCATTGGCCAGGTGTCCGATTTGATTCTCCAGTGCTTTGATGGAAGCAGATTGGCTCTGAAAGATATCATCATATGCTGCTTGTTGCTTTTTGAACATCTCTGCAATCCATTCTTTCATTTCTGGTTCTTTTCATGTTCCTGGCCTTTCTGTTGGCCACAAAGAATTGTTGTTGCCATTTCTTCGATTAGGTCCCAGGCTTGATCTTCTCATTTTGCCATTAAAGCTCCTCCAGCAGCAGCATCGATTGTGATTCTCATCAGTCCAGAAAGTCCATTATAGAAGGTTTGGACTTGAAGCCATTTTGGAATCTCATGGTGAGGACATTTCCGGAGCAAATCTTTGTACCTTTCCCAAGCTTCGTAGAGAGTTTCTGAGTCTTGTTGCAAAAATAATGTGATGTCATTCCTCAGCTTTCCAGTTCTGGCTGGTGGAAAGTACTTTACAAGAAATTTGGTGGCTAAAGTGTTCCAAGTTGTGATGGAACCTGCTGGTAGTGAATGTAGCCAAGCTTAAGCTCTGTCTTTCAAGGAGTATGGGAAAATACGCAGTCTCATTGCTTCTTCATCTTCTTAGTTGTAATTGAAAGTGCCGCAAACTTCCAGGAAGTTGCTGATGTGGGCATTAGGATCTTCAGTTGCATTCCCCCCAAACTGAACTGACTGTTGAATCATCTGAATGCATGTTTTGATGTCACCCGCATTTGCTGGTAAGGGAGGAAGTACAATACATGAAATGAGTCTGTCAACCACCGGGATTGTTCTGTCTCGAATGGGAATTGGTGGTGCAACCTCCAAAGGTTCAGGTTCCATGTTGACTAAAGCTTATTGGCCTTCCCGCCTTTCCCTTCTCAACTGTCTGATGGTTCTTTCAATTTCCGGGTCAAGCGGTCGGAGTTCAAAGCTTCCGGTTCGTCTCATGAAGTTTCTGAGAACCTGAAACACAAGAAAACAAAAATAATAAGTAAAAAGAAATTAGATACAAGTAAAGGTATCTAACCTTAAAACTAATAGTGAAAGATAAATAAGTCTCCGGCAACGGCGCTAAAACTTGACCAGCGTAACACACACGTATAACGCAAGTGTACGTATCGTTCAAGTAGTATAAAAAGTATCGATCCCATGAGGACTTAATATCTAATCTATTAATTTTATGAGGTCAAATGATTACTAGTATCTAACAGGTTGATTGATTAATTTGAAATGATGATGATTCTAAATTTAAAAACAAGTAATAAAATTGCACAAAAGTAGGTTAAGAAAATTCAATATTAAAAATTATCTAGGGTTGTGAATCTTTCTAATATCTTTTAAAAGATGAAGTGGTTATTTCATGTTTGTGTAATAAATTGGTTTACTAACCTGGAACACTAAATTATGCAAAAGCCTCTGTCGATGGTCATACGCAAATATCCAGTTTAACCCAATTGAACCATATGTCTATGTCAACCAAATTATCTGGATTCATTAAGTTTAAGTTCCAATTATGGCTACCCCCCGCCCGACATGTATATGTCTATCCTGTAAGGAATCTATTAAAGGGTTATCTATCCTCAAGAAAGATCGTGGGCTACTAAGTCTAAGCTGAAACCTAAATTCTTTTGTCAAGTTTATTTTAGATTTACCACATCAATCTTATTGGTGATCAAACAACAAGAAGCATTAAGCTTAAGACTTAATAAGTAAACCTTTAAATTACCCAAACTATAAAATAACCCCTTTATAAACCGGTGATATTAGAATTCATCACAACCCCAGATAACTAACTTAGTTATGACACATAACTAGGGCTAGTAAAAACTTAAATAAAATAAAAGACATAAAGTAAAATGCTGAAAAGTAAATTACTGAAAAGTAAATTGCTGAAAGTAAATTGCTGAAAAATAAATAAAGTAAAAGTACAATAAAAGAAAATGTTGAGGTAAAAGGATCAACTTTTATTACTTCTATTTTAGATATCTCCCTTAATAAATATATTAACTTTGCATGATAATTACCAACCAGCCATATAGGCGGTATCCAGATTAACTCAAATTAATAATTAATTACCAACCGACCAATCAGGCGGTAACCAGTTTAGTCAGGTTAAAACCAATTTAAATAATTACCAACCGACAAATATGACGGTATCCTCGTTAAGTCAGGTTTTAACTAGTTTATATATTATAATTAAGGGAGATTAATCTAAGTATTAGTAATAAAAGTTTTACCTTTTACCCCAGTAAAGGGGAGTTATCTCCTCATTACTGAAAAGTAAAAACTGAAAATTAAAGAAAGAAAAGTATTGTGCGTAAAAGTAAATTGCGAAAAGTAAAAACTGAAAAGTAAAGAAAAGAAAGTGCGAAAGCGGAAATTAATTACTGAACGCTGTAAATAAACAAAGAAGATACAATCTTCTTAGTATTCTTAAGGAATTCTTTAAGAAAGTATGAATTTACAAATGAAATGGCTTGGTATTTATAGGCAAAATTTTGCATCCATCAAATCATCCACCAAATCCATTATTAATTGCTCCACTAATTGCTCCACTAATTGCTCCACCAAACCCATTATTAATTGCTCCACTAATTGCTTATCATGTTTGGTGGTGATTTGATAATTTTTATTATTTATTTATTAATTTATTTTTTCTTTGAAAATGATTGAAAATGACTTTAATAATTACACACAACACACTTCTGGATGGTTCATCAATATCGGGCATGAAATATTTAGAATTAGAAATTATTTTGTCTTTCAACGTTGTAGATATTTGAGTCTTCTTTAATATGGTACTTGAATCAGCTCAATCCGATATCGGAGTAAAAATATATGCCCAAAATACGACAGATGCGCAAAACTTGAATTTCCAAAACTGCACTTCGTTAAAACGCCCTTTCAAGTTTCCAATCTCCAAAATTAATATGTCAAGTCCAATTTTTACCCTTATTTGACCCACATTTCGTCCTAGATGATTTCATTGTGTCCCAATATTATTTTATCTGCAAAATAAACTAAAACACATCAAAATGTTCATCAAATCCGAGAAACTAAACAAAATATTAAGTAAAATGGGCGGTAAATATTGATATATTTTCCGCCCATCAGGCACACCAACTTACATCAATGTGTTTTACTAGTGATGGAATTTGGTAATTGGTTGTGTGAAAAGCTTGGATTGCTTGTTGAATACACAAACCAAAACCAACACATTTTGTTTTTAATTAAAAACATATACCAACTTTGAAAGTCAACTTTTGTATTAGATTTTGGAAATCAAAAATGCATTATTCCTCTTCCTCTCTCCTTGGGCGTGAATGCTTTCTCCCTCCATGGATTTTGGTTGCAAAAATTCAAGCAAGCTGGCACTTTAAAGAGACAAATGAGGTGATAGGGAAACCAATCCATGAGTTTGGAATTCAATTTGAAGGCTTGGAGCTTCTACACATCCATGAAAGTTTTGAATTTTCTCTACCAAGCATTGTGAGTATTTCTGCAACTCCTCTTGTTTATTCACACACATATCACTCTTAGACGATCTTGGCATGTTCTAGGAACACTTACACATTATTCATACAATACATCCAAGTATTCACACAAATCATGTTATTCAATCAATCTAATCCAATTAATGAACATCCAATGTTCAAACAAAGATTTGATTTGCGCGAGTCCAACTCGTTTAAGAATAAATACTCAAAGTACGTATTCTTGAATTATATCGAACTACAATTTTAAATCCAATTTAAATTGTATCCAATACTAATTCACATTTAATTCCAAATTAAATAATTACACTTTTAAAGATGCCTTTTAGACTTGGATTCCAAATCCAATCTTTATGGGTCTCAAAGGCCCAATTAGTATCCAATACTATTCAATTAAAGTCCAATAGGCTTTTAATTAATTTTTTAGGCATGGGCTTTGGCAATTATGGATCAAACCCAAGATGCCAAGGCCCAATTAGGAATCACCATTTGCCCAAAATCAATTTTGGCCCATTAGGCCCAATTAAATATTAAAAGGCCCAATAATTATATTTGGACTTTATGAAATGGTTTTAGGCCCAATCTGGATCCAATCTATTTGTCCTAAACCAAGCTTGACTCAACCAAGCCCATTAAGCCCAATACAATAAATTAAATTAATACATCATTCCAAATTACATATTAATTCAATTAAAGTGCAATTACCATAATTAATTATTAACCTAATGTTTCCAAAACATCAATTTAATCCAATTAATCATGTCTAATATTTTAATTTATGTCCAACACAAATTAAAGCACAATCAATCCATTCCAACATGCTAGGCTCACGGCATTGGCAAGGAATTTGTCATGCAATTTGATTTCAATCCAATTAAATCAACATTTATGATACATATTATGCCAACAACACATCCAATATGTCAAATTTTAAAAAATCACCATGAGTTACCTAGGGGTAATTTTCGGCCATGATAAGAAATTGGGGATTTTTGATCTAATCAATTTTTCTCAATTCCAACAATGCAAAAATTCAATTGAACATCATATAAACATAACACAACCATCAATTTAGGCAAATCAAGCTCCAAGCCAAAAAAGCTCAAATTAAAGTATATGAACCCTAGATTCAAATCAAGCTTAGATCTCTCTCTGATACCATTGTGAGTGTCCTAGACATGCCAAAGATCTCTAAGGTTTGATTTGTGTGTGAATAAATCAAAGGAAGTTGCGGAATACTCACATTGATCGGCTTTGAATTTCAAAACAAACTTAGGATGTAGGAGCTCCAAGCTTCGCCGTTGAGTTCTAAACTCGAGGGTGAGTTTCCCTATCACCTTTACTTGACTCCTTTAAGTGCTAGTTTGATGAATTTTTGCCACAAAAATTCAAGAACAAGGGAGAGGGGTCACGGTTTTGTGAGGTAGAAGAGAGAGGAATAATTGTTTTCAATTTCCAAAATTGGTGTGTTATATTTTCCAAAAACTAGGTTGGTGTAAATGAAAAAGATTTCATTAAATGCAAGCCAACTACTCACATCAAGCTTAAGATATTTGATGTAAGTTATGGGTCCCACCACAATTAAATTCCAAATTTAGTTGGCTTCTCCAACACACTTTGGGTCTGAGTTCGTTTAATCCAATTAAACAAATTTTCTGTCGCGATGTAATTAAATCCAATTTAATTAAATAATAATGCCTAGCAAAATTATTACGAAAGTCGCTTGCGAATTAATTCCAAATTAATTCGTTCGCTTGAATTAAAATCCAATTTTAATTTCGTATTGAAATCTAATTTCAATTAATATATCCAATATATTATTTTAGCCCAATTAAATAAATTAAATAGAAAAATCCAATTTAACTATTAAATTTATTTTACAAATCAATTCCAATTAATCGCGTTCTCTCTTCTTCACGAATTAATCTAAGATTAATTCATGACGTAATTAATCCCAGATTAATTATCTCTCTGTTAATTAATCAGATTAATTATTTCCTTAATTAATCCCAGATTAATTTTCTCTCTCATAATTAATCCCAGATTAATTATGTTCGAGTCAAATGTCATCTGTGAATCTTCGAGAAGCAACCCAAGAGCTCCCTGGAAATGTTGGCAGTAAATCCGATCATCAGACTATCTGAACACGTGCGTACCCGGTACCACGTTCTTACCGATTTACAAGACATGGTTGGCTTCTAGCAAAGCACTGTGCCTACCCAATTCTCCAGAAATATTCAACGAGGAATATGTAATCTTTATCAGGCGTAGTATACAGTGTATTGCGTATTACGATCCAGTATCGGATGTCACATGCAAGGCCTGGGGCTGGAATTGTGTATGCCTCGTACGAAGCATATATCGGATCACTGACAACTAGTCTCTATAATCGGATAATCATGAACTAGTCATATTATCCCGATGACTGCATTACTTAAGAGTACTAGTTCTGTATCCATGCGTGATCATCATCTCCATATGACTGAAGTGATACTTCCATCTTGACATTACACCCAATACACTATGATTCTCAGTATGCCTAGAAGAGGCGTACACAGAACCTGTTAAAGCCCCGGACGACCAAAACCAAAGTATATTGATTGTCGTAAGTATTAGCGATGCAAGTCTCAGGTTAAGACCAAATACACCTACCCTGATTCGGATTCCCATAGACACACAGTCATACTACCAATGGGATTCCGAGGGGTTTATCCAGAGCAAAGTTGTTCACGTACCATCGGTAAACAGAACCTCATATTACACTTGCATAAGTATAATATACTTAAATATATGAGAACTATGCCGTTAAGCTTCCATAACGCGCACAAGTGTAATACTACCATATTCCGCATTATCGATGTCCAGTCTCGATAATACTATGACTAGGGATATTTAATGATTAAACCTTTCGTGGATTAATATTGTCTCATATCTTATTAATCTGGTACTAATCATATGGACTTTTATCATTTATATATCCAGGTAATCCAATTACAAATGATAAAAGAGGAATTTCTTTTGTCACATAGTTAATTTTGTACAAGAACACCATGTCCATTACAAAATAGTGATGCTATGGGTCATAATTGTCCAACACAGGTATATTTCTATCCTGGAGGGAAATCTCTAAGATGAGATCGTGTGCTATTGAATCTAAGGCTAAATCTAAAATTACTTTGTCAAGTTCATCTAAGTTTACCATATCAATCCTATTGGTGATCAGGCAACAGGAAGCATTAAGCATAAGATTCAATAAATAAATCAAAACATCACACATAATATAAGAAAATCAATTTATAAGTTCATAAATACGGGTTTCATCACAACCCCAAATTAGAGGTTTAGTTACTACACATGCTCATAAACTCTAAATAATTAAACAAAGATAAACAAAACATTAAGGAAGTAAAAGAAAGAAGAAACTCTGTCGAGATCGCCAGTCCTTCGCTTCTTTCTGTTGAGTTCCTGTGTTGTGCTCATTTGATGTGTTCTTAGCTTTTCCCTCAAACAATCTCTTTAGAGGCTGTAATTTTAGGTTTTCAAAACTATCCCTAGGTTTTGGGACGAGTTGTTGTTTATATAGAAGGTCTGGGGGATGTTTCCTGCTTAAAAATCGAGTCTGGGACGAATCGGGGGCCGCATCTGCGTCGCGACGCTGAATTATTATCACCGACGCATCGCGAAGTGCCATGGTGGGCGTCGCGACGCGCCCCTTAGCGCTGGCACTGGAATTGCTGGCTTTGTCCGCGCGTTTCGACACGCAATCTAGCATCAGGACGCGCGTTTTGACTCCAAATTTATCCTAAAATGCTCTGTATTTTACTGCTTTCATCCACGTTGATTCCATTGAGTCTCGATATTATCTTTACCTACAAAACGAACCCAAAACATATCAAAACATTCAGAAAGCTCGAGATAACTCACAAAACATCAAGCTAGAGGGCCGATAAATATATGCATATTTATCGCTCATCAGTCTCCTCTTACAGTTGTTAGTTGTGCGAGAAATTGTCGTGGTTGTTTTATTTTTAGCCTTTGGATGGTTGTTATTTTTATCTATTAGTTGGAGGTCGATACTCTTTTCTTAGTCAGGTTTTTCCATGAAATTTATCGATTAAGATTTTAACGAGATTGGTACCATCTACATCTCTCTCTTTCTGTTCTCTTTATTTATTAATAATATTTAACTCATGAAGAATTTTCTTATGATCAGAACTTGAATGTCGACCTAGTTGTAGTTGGATGGTAAGTTCTTGTCCCAGGCTTTTCTTGTCGTGAGGTTCATTCAATAAAATAAAATAAAATAAAATAATGAATTCAATGGATAAAATTATAATAAAATCACATTTCACCGAACACAATAAAATTCCTCAAGTGAGATAAAGCACACTAATGTTTTTAATTGCACAAGTGCTAATTTTTTTTTAATAAATGATTCTCTGAATTTAAAATTGTCTTTTAAACAAACCACATATAGTTGACTATGACTTGATATTAAAGTACAATACATCTGCCCTAGTCACCTAGAATATATTTTTGTACTCTTTGTACTTTTACTTTCTCTTAGACATCTATAAGTAGGGCTTCGATTATTATTAAATTTTGGGGAATTTTTGAAAGAAAAATATTGAAGTTGGGTCAATAGGCCTGATCAGTGGGCAACTTTTCAACCAAAATGTTGTAAAAGAGTAACAGATTCTATGATTGAATTAAGAGAATATAATATGGCATTATAAACATTGACACCCACCACAGATTTCATTCTGGCAGCTGATTTAATGGGATGCTCGCTAGAAGAAATTGTAAGATAGAAATGTTAGAGTATATGTCCTAAATTAGTTATAGATGTAATGGTTTAAGGTATAATGTTTATAATATAATTTATTATTTATTAATAAAATGTATTTCTTAACTACATATTATTACATCCATATTTTATGTGTATGTCCTAAGACATTATGTCAGATGAATATCGTTAATCCAAAAGACGTTTGCGATTATGAGAGTCAACGATATTTATATATGTCTTAAATTAAGTTCTTGGTAACATGTGATTGTTATACAGGACAATAATATATCACTTGACCAATATTATTGTGTGTCGCCTAGATTGACATATGATGTTAATAGAATGGATGATGAGTCTCATATCATAAGGACACAAATAATAGATGTTTCATTAGTAGAATGAAATATCGAACACGACTACAGAAACGTAAGATCACATGGTAATATTATCTAAGGTCATTGATCTTCGTAATAATACATTAGTGTCGTCATATCCTCTTACCTGAGATCAAATGATGACTTGTGCGATAGTACTCTTGGTTCACTAGTATATCCTCATTCAACTATCCACGTCATTTTGAATAAATGCTAGATGGTCTTGAGCAACTGATGTACGAAGTCACGTATGCTTCAAGATGAGATCCGATAACTTTGATAATAAAAGTTATAGATGTTTCAATAAAACTTAAAGTTATGGATATAAGTCTTTGGCCAAAACAGTCAATATCTTAGAGATATCAAATCCACAAGATATAGTTTAAAGATATGTCGAGTGTAAGGATTTGACCTTACTATGATCCCAGACTCGATAAGAAACATAAATATCGGAAGGAATGAGATGACATGCTCGAAGTGTATTCTAACAGATTCATATGTTTTCCCACTTCATTCATCGACTAGGGGCCATGGCTTGGCGTTTACCCATGGTCTGTGGAATATCATAGAGATGAAATATTAAAGAGTTAATATTATTCCACTGCTACTCGATAATGAACCTATGACGGTCGTACAATATAGTTCTCGTCTATGTTACAAATTCGAGGATGTTTATTAAAAGTTAATAAATGATTATTTTGGCATTACTGTTTGGATTAGGATATTCAGAATATTTCGGAAATATTAATTTGATTAATAAATTCAAAATATAAAATTAGATTTAATTATTTAAATAAATATTTGATATCTATATTAAATAAATTAAATGTAATTTTAATTAATTGTTAATTAAAATTAAGTAAGTTAAATTAATTAATTAATAGTTAATTAATTATTATGCCAAAATAATATTTAATCTATTGGACTTTAATTTAGTGGGCTAGCACCCAAATTAATTAGAGTCATAATTAAGATTAAATAGGGAAGTCTTTATTTAATTATGATTTCTAATTTAATTAAGTATCCTAATTTATTTTGGAAAGAATCTTTAAGAGACCAAAGTTAATTTGAAAAAGTATTGGATTGACCTTATTATATTGGGATACAATTGAAACAAATCCTATGCCTATATATACATATATTCACGTTGAAGAATGATGAGCAATTTTGATTGTTGCATGCACACGTAAATATACATAAAAGAAAAAAGTTTCTTGGGAACGATTTGTTCGTAGAAAAGTGATAGTGTGTCAACTAGAGGTGCAATGCTTGGTGCATTACTATAAAGAAAAAATCAAGGAGGATATTCAAAGACTCGAGAAAGATAATAAGTACATCAATGTATATTTTATTATTAGTAAATATTATTTATGTTGATAAATAAAATATTTATTGCATGCATGTTAAAATTAATATAGATTAATTTAATAGTATATTGTTTACATCAACAACGGTATAACCACAATCTTTAAAGTGGTTTTGTAAGAAAATTTTAAATTTCAATCACATGGATGCTTCCGAAATCTTACAAGAAATACAATAATAATAATATATATAAGAGTGAGGCTATTTTAACTTAAATACAAATTTATGATTATTGATCTCTTTAAATTTAATGGTAGATATTCAAAGTTAGTAAGTAACAAATGCATCCATTTTCTCATTTAATTATATCAATAACTATAAATTTGTGTCAAGATTTTAAATCATATATATATATATATATATATAACATCCAAAAAGTCTATGTTTTATGTATATTTTTGTTAACTATCTCGCCTAATACATGTCAGATCTGTTTGAACTTTAAGTTATATCAAGTAGATATACTATTTTATCCTTGATAAGTCAGACTCAACAATTACGAAAGTACCGATATGGGTGTGTTTTAGATAATTTTTAAAAATATAAAATCTAAGTTGATAATTATCTTAAACCATAGGGATTAAATAAGTATTTACCCTTTAATATAAGTACTCATAAACAAAAGAAAGTGTAATATATTAATTGGAGGATTAAAGAAGTACTAGCCAATTCATCCTTCTATATATCATTAAACTCTCTTGTATAATTTATAAGGTTTGAGAAGGGATGGCAATTATCTAATTAGATACAAATAATTGACATTTATATCTAAACCTATATGTATTTAAGATGGATAAATTTATATTCGTAATTTTAAATATTGAATATGGATATAAATATTATCCACACGGTTATGGATATCCACGAATATCCATAAATATCACATTTTTATCATATGCTTGATTGCATATTAATTAAATCACTTATTAATTATATTCATTTTAACTAATTTATTATTATAATAAAAAAAATTAACTAAAAATTTAATTTTATTAGTTAAATTGATAGAAAATAATTAATAAGTGATTAAAAAATAATGATCAAAATAATATTTTAAATAATTTATGAATAATTTTTCACTAAGTTTTTGCATGGAAAGATACAAGAGATAAATCAAAAATAAAAATGAGTTAGGAAATCTATCATGGAACAGTGCTCGTCTTGGTCCCGACATCAGCCTGGCACCAAGCCGGGTCGGAGTCTTTGCACTAAACTCGGGTCCCGACACCGAGTCCGACTCGGGTCGTGGCACCAAGCTCGTCCGAGTCCCGACATCAAGCTCGACCAGGTTGCTGATATCGGGTCAAACTCAGGTCTCGACATCGAGCCCAACCCGAGCCTTAGCATCAAGTCCGCCCCGAGTCCTGGCATCGAGCTTGATCTAAGTCCTGGTATCGTCCAGCATCAAGCCCAATTGAGGTGCCGATACTGAGTCAGGCCTAGGTCCCAACACCAAGCTTGGCGCACGTCTCGGCACCGAGCTCGGCCCGGCACTGAACCCAAACACAATCTCATTCTCGGCATTGAACCCAGCATGGGTCTCAACATCAAGCTTGGCCGAAGTCCCGGCACCAAGGCCGGTCAAGGTATCGACACTAAACCCGCTCCGACACCAAACTCGAGCACAACCCATGTCTCACCACCGAGCTCGATCGGTTCCGACCTTGATCCCAACACCAAGCTTGTTTCAGGTCCCGATAATAAGCCCAGTCCGAGTTTGAACCTGAGCTCGTCCTGGGTCCCGACACCAAGTCTGGTCGGATCTTTAGCCCAAGTATAAACTCGAGTTCGTCTCGGCCAAGAAGTATTCTAGCCTAGGTCAGACATGGCATATCTTAGGCCCAACTCCATCCATGTTGTTTTTGTAACATCTCCATTTCGGAGATGCTACCGATAGGTGACGGATCTCACCATCACCCTAAGTCTCTGACTAACGCTATGAAATACTCTAAGTCTCTGACTAACGCTATGAAATACCCTAAGCCTCTGACTAACGCTATAACAATATTAGGTCATTACGCAATTCACCTCTCTCCCCCATCTCCCTCTAGGGTATAGAAATTGTTGTTATTTGTGTGCTTGTAGGTAATTTCACCCATTTCATTGTAGGTAAAAAAATACACACTCAATCACACACTTAACTAGTGTTTGGTCTAGAGTTTGGTAAGCTTATTAGTTAGTTTATACTCTCACTGTAATACTTATAAATTATCTTATACTCTCAATTAATACTATCTACTAAACAGTAAGTTAATTGACAGTTATTGTATGACGATAGGTAAAAAAAATACAATCACAATGTAAATGAGGTCATAAATGTGACTGAGACACACCCATAATCAAATTATCAACCATCTAACTAATAGTCATATTATGATTGGGTAAAAAATTACATACTTAACCACATACCTAATTGACAGTCATTGTGTGATTGTTGGTGAAAAAGCACAGTCACAATGTGATTAAAGTCACAAATGTGAATGGGGAACACCCATAACTAAATCATTTGTCGCTCAACTGATAGTCACATTATATTGTGGGTAAAAAAAATACAGTCACAATGTGACTGAGACACACCCATGTTAAAATTAATAGTTACCCAATTGATAGTTTCGTTGTGACTGTGGTAAAAAAAAAAAAAGTATCATCATAATATGATTAAGGTAAAAATATGATTATTACTGAGATTAATATGAAGTATGTATAATACAATAATTTTTGGGCTGAAATATAACGAATGACCCTTACCCCTTTAACATTTATTATTTTTACCACGTAGCACCATAATTTATTCTCTGATACTTTATAATTTTATTGTTCGAATTTTACTAATAAAAGATAAATATGATTTTTTTAATATATATATAACACTTTTTATCTTTTGACAAACATATTATATTAAATAAATAGTAAGATCATCATAATAATAGTAAAATAATCCAAAATTTATGTTTTTAATTACAGGTTTAACATCAAAGATGTAATGGATAATTGAATCAAAATTAATATTGACTTAATTAAGTGGTAAAATAAAAAACATCAAGGACCTCAGCGTCTTCTCCCTAATAAATATCTACGTGAGTGATGAAGCTTCATCTAATATAGATTTTATCCTCCTTTAGAGATTTTTTCTAATTAATATAAGGCCCTAATCCATTATCACTTAATAAAGTTAGAGCTAAACACTTTATAAGGCCCTAATCCATTCACAGATGTTGTTATACTATAATAATTTATATAAAATAGTTTGTACCAAAAAATTTATGCTCCGATGTTACTAAATAGAATTTGGATCCAATACTAAATTAAATTTTACTAAATTTTTTATAATCTTCTGTGATATGTGTTTCAATAGTACGATTAAGATTCAATTGTATTTAAATTATTATATAATAATTATCAATTATTATCTACAAAAAAAATTTAAAAAAGAAAAAAAAAAAAAAAACAAAAAAAAAAAAAAAACCAATACAATACCAAACCCAGGTCCCTCTAAATTTATATTAAATACTCATTGTAGTATGTTTTAGAGTGAGCAAATAGTACAGAAGTCAACTCAATACTCCAAACTATATTAGTCAAATGGTAAGTTATATAAGTCAAGAATAAATGTGAGTTACTTGCCATTAGCCACATAAAACTAGTTTATCTAATTAATGGTATTTTGATTTTCAATCAAAAGTGTAAATAACAATTTAGGTAAAAAAAAGCAAACAACAACTAAGAAAAAAATTAAGAAAGGTAAAATGACAGATTCTTCTTTATCTCTGTAGTCTCTGCATTTTCCACATTCAATGCTTTGACTTATAACACATTGATCATTAATTATGATCCGATTTTATCTGGTAAATATAGCAGACAGAATAAAAAAGATGGTAAAAAATTATTTAATTAAATAAAAAATTTAATTTAATTGTGATTTTGTATTGGGTGAGTATTCATTCAATACATCTATTATTATTATGTAGAGATTAAACAAGGATGAAATCATAATTAAAAGAACGTCATTTTGATCTTTTTCATTTTTCATTTTTTTTATAATCTAAACGATATCATTTTTATAGTAATTTTATCCCTATTTAATCCTGTTTTAATTTCCTTTATCATTTTCCTAACAGATATGATATTAATATTTCATATCCAAATTGGTTCACACCAGATTTGCAAATCCAAGTATCACCAGATACATGAATTGCACTCCCTTAGCTCACCCACATTTAATATCTTTCACTTATAAATATAGAGAACATTTCATTGCCTCTTTTAAACAGTCACTAGTCATTGCTATTTCCATCATATTAAATTAAACCAAGAAATGGCATCTTCTGATCAGCAAGCAAATGCTAATGGAGCTCTCACTCGAACACGCCAATTTTTTAAGACATTGCTTGGGAAATTGTATGATGAGGCAGTCAAGCTCGTAGAGAAAACAAAGAAGCTTGGAGAAGATGATCCAAGAAGGATTGCTCATTCACTCAAAGTAGGCCTAGCTATCACATTGGTTTCTTTGCTTTACTATTATAAACCATTCTATGATGGTGTTGGTGTCAATGCTATGTGGGTTGTTCTAACTGTAGTCGTTGTCTTCGAATTTTCTGTGGGTAAGCTTGCAAATTCTTCATTTTATTATTAACAAATTAACTCATTTATGGCTAAATGGCTTTTTAGATTTCTTCAACTTAAATATACGACGGGTTTTATAAGTAGTATAGTGGCAGTGCTGTCATGATACATTGAGATTCAATCTTATGTCTATTCATAATACTTCATCATATTTTTATTAGGTTGTGGTAAGGTTTGATTGGTAAGGTTTGATTAGCTAAATTATGTGGCAAAGTTAGGTTAGTTAAATTAGCTTATAGTAGATTAAATCTGTTTAGTGTATGATTGGGTAAATCCTTAGATGCCAACCTAATCAGGATGT